>CM028760.1:32189374-32588558 GCA_016801395.1 Leptodermis oblonga
AAAAATTAATATTATATAATTTCAATCTATTAAATTCTGATTCAATTTTTAAAGTTCAAATATAAATTCATATTCAATATCTATTGCCTAAATGCAAATTTTTTAATTTCAATTATAATCTATTCAATCTCTAATTCAAACAATAAAACCATATACACTCAAATTAATAACAAAATTCTGATTCTAATTTCAACTCAACACTTAAAATTGATTTAATAATCTATAAATTTAAACAAATAATTTAAATTATTAAAACATAAATAATCAAAATTTAAAAAGAAAAACTATTATTGGTTAGAATAAAAAAAAATTAGAACATCTTGAGGAATTAGTGTTTGGATTAAAAAAATAAGAACGAGAGAAAATGAGAATAATTCACAAACTTTGGAATGAGAGGGGAATTACTTCAACTTGAGGAGAATGAAGGTGTGGCGTAACTACTGGGTGTGAAAAGAATTGAGGGAGAGAGCATCGGGTGAAAACATGTTGAGGGATAGATTTGTTAGGTTTTTATATATTTATTTTTCAATTTAGTGGAATGACGTCATTTTTAAGTCGTTCCAAAAATTTAAAAAATCAATTTAGTGGAACGATGTCGTATTGACGTCGTTCCAAAAAAAAAAAAAAAAAATCCCTTAGTACATGTTTTTTGGGCCCCAAATTTTTTGGGTATTGAGCACGGGCTCAGTCAACACATGCTTAGAGTCGGCCTGGTTAAAAACTTGTACTTAACAGTTAACCCCACAAATATACTATGTTGGGGACGAACAAAAATCAATACAATCTTTTTTGTAAAATAATACAGAGTAGTAAAAAAATCAATATAATCGTTATTGTAATAACACAGAGTAGTAAAAATATCAATACAATATTTATTCTAAAACAATACAGAGTAGTAAAAAATAATACAATCATTATTGTAAAATAATACAGAGTGGATTTTTTCTCCCAATATTTAAATTGGGACAAAAAACTACCAAAATACACAATTTTTTTTTTATTCCCATTCTATAGAAAACGAATCTGTTTCCCAAAAAAACATTTTCTTCAAAAATTTTAAAAAAAATTTGAAACAAAATTTTAATTTTTGTGGAAAACTAATTTGGGCCATCTACAAACCATTAGCAAAGGAACAGAGCTGCTGCGAAGAAACTTCAAAGAAATGATCAACAGATGGGCATGCTCTTTGAAGTTTCTTTGCAGCAGCTCTGTTCCTTTGCTAATGGTTTGTAGATACTGAGTGCAGGCCTCAAATATTACTGCATTATGTTTGCTGGTTTGTTGTCCTTTAGATCATTTCGATCGTCATGGGAAATCTAGTTAATGAGTAAGGCTTCAGTTACCTACTATCTTTGTAACCTCTCTTTGGAAATCTAGTTAAACATATTTTTGGAACTGTTTATGAGTTAAGTTGTTGGACACACTGACTGAACAAAATTCTTTGTTATATGGAGAAATAAAATGTCAAGTTTTAAAGCTTTGAAAATAAAGAAAATTTTGATGGATCCATTCTTTTTGAAAATGTTTAGTACTAATACGGGGGCCGGTAAACACTAGATTACTGGTTTCTATTTTCTTTTTGGAGTTATATGTGTTTGTTATTCGTATTAGTACTGAAAATTGACTCTTTTCTTCATCTATGATTCAAATTCTTGAAATTTTGGTTGACATTAATGGGATTTGGGATTAGTACACATAATTTCAGTTCTCTCATTAGTAAAGTATCCTCCTGGGGTTTCTTAGAGAAAGTTAAAGCCAATAGGTGTGAACCTTGATGTGTGCATATCATGAAAACCTTTTGTACAATGTTCTTGACAGTTCTGCCTTCTGGGCATTGTTTGAATGCCTTTTCTTAACTCTTAACTGTGATTATGGTTAGTTGTTCATTCCTTAAGCATGCAAATATTCATGATTTCTTTTCGTTTTCCTTGTAGTTAGGCAGTGGAATGGTGTTTGTTTTTATCTCTTAATGTTCTGATATGGAATTAGCTTTAGTGTGTCGTTGGAAGGTTCTTAATCTTTATGGAGCCTATTGATTGTGTTAAGTGTAACTATACTCATTGAAACTGAGTTTTTAATTAGTTGTGATGTTTTTAATCTAGATGGAGCTAGTAATTTCAGCTAATGTTAGACAGTTTTAATCTAACATAACGAATAGCTAGTTTTAAATGTGATGTTTTGGACAGATTCTTGTAATTGTGTTTTGTGTTAAGGGTATTTAGACCCATTGAAACTGAGTTTTTGATGAATTGCTCTTTTAGTAGATTCTTTTTTTAAGTTTTTATTGATTTGTTTGCTTCTGAGTTCTGATCTGTAAATGAAGTTGATGGAAGTGCTTTCCACGCTAAAAATGTGAACTTTATGAATTGCCGCCAAACCTTAATGCAGAACAAGGGTAGGCTACTCTAGGGGTGACCAATTTTATGCACCTTACCCAACAAGCACTGAGCTCTTAGTTGAAACTACAAAGGTCTGTTAATATAATGGTTTTGTTACACATTTCTTGCTGGTTGTTTTTATCTTTGGCAACGATTTTGAGATTGTGATAACTGAGATTCCTGTATGATGATATTTATATAAAGTTTCACTTGGCAACTGTTTCGAAGTTGAAGAGTGGGGACCTATTGAATGGTTGTTTATGGCTAGACATTTCGACCGTCAAAGAAAAATCTCCATTGGCATACCACTCAGTAAGTTGACATCATTAGTTCATATTCGCGTCCAGATTCTGACTGTTGGTACATAGCACCTGCACTCTTTGTCCATTTTCTTGTCCTATTTATGCAAAATGATGAGTTTTGTGAAGATTGTAAAAGCTTCTATGTCACTAATGAGTAATCATTTTTATGCAAAAGTACTGTTTTAATTTAAACTCTTCTTGTACACTGTTAAGGTTGTATTCTTTGCGTGTTTCGAGATGTGTTTAGGACTATTTTTGATGAACTCACATCATGAGTCAATTCGAGCTGTTATTCTATCATTTCTTAGGATTGGAATTGCCGATCTCATAGCATTTGAATACTGATTTTGTAGTTATACAAAGTGCATATCTTACTTTGTGATGCGTGATCGTCTTACTCAGGACCATTTATATTCCAGTATGTCCAACTGAACATGAGGATCATCTGTTGTGAAGAAGGAAATAATAGGGACACACTCAAATCTAGCTATAAAGTAGCATTACAGAGGGTTCAAACGAGGTCTGTAACTCAAACTCCATAATGTAGTAATAGCACAAGAGAGGACGAAGCTTTCTGGAAGACTGGAAACTTCAAATTCCGGACGAATTCAGTTCTCATCAGTTCTGAAAGCCTGGATGACTGCATTGAAGAAGAGGGAGAGAAAAGAGAAAAGTAGCAGGTTCGGACAAGAAGAAAGAAGGGTTGAAGAAATGATGATCATCATCTGCTCTGTTGCTTAACTTTATTTTCCTTCTTGTAGATTTTGCCTCTTTTCAAGAGGATTGTCAAATATCTCACACACACTCTCCTTCCATCCCAGCTATGGAAGGTTTTGTTTGTTTGACATTTTTACTCTTTTATAGTTTTGCTGCAACTGATAAGTTCCATTCTAGACAAGATTTTTCTGATTGAAAACACAAAAAACAGTTCATATTAGTGTTCTTATCAGCTTGGGAATGTAAGAAATGACAACATTTCCTTTTCTTCATTTTATTTTAATCTGTGAGATTGTCGTGACAAAATAAAAACTTTTCTTGCCTTAGAAATAAATATTAATATTAGGAAGTACTAGATGCTTGAATCATTTTACCAAATATAGGAACCATTTAAGAATGAAAATCTATAAATATCTCTACACTCTCATATAAAGGCTCTCCCCTTTTCTTTTTTCTTTTTTTTTTTTATAACTTTTTAGACCTTCTCCTGGAGTGGGCAAAGGTTTCTTAAGACCTTTGCCTTAGGGCAACAGAGGTGGATATTTAAATAAATAAAGCTCACGCAAAGCTCCGAGCAAAGGTTTTAGAGAACCTCTCCTGAAAACGAATTCAGTTCTACTAAAATTATTTTTATATATTTTTAAAATAAAAATAATTTTATTAAGAAAACAAATTCACTGAATTCGTTTATTAATGAAATTAATTATAAAAAAAATTAATTTCTGCAAGAAAACGAATTAGTCCTCGTTTTCTTTTGAAAACGAATTCCCTCGTTTTCTTGTAGAAATTACTTTTTTTTCTTTTATTTTTAAAAATATTTTTGAAGAAAACGAAGTTGGGAGATTCCTTTTCAGATGAAAACGAATCTCCCAACTTCGTTTTCTATAGTTTGGGAATTTCAATTTTTTTTTGATTATTTTCGTATTTATATGTGGCCAAAATGAATATTTAGGTAAATAAATCAATACAGAGTAGTCATGAAATGAATACAAACTTTATTTTAAAACAATACATAGTAGTAATATTATAAATTAATTGTTGTAAATTTAAGACCCATATTTAAATAAATGATATCATGAGACCAAAAATAAATAAATTTATACGTACGCTGAAGGAAAGATAAAAGAGAAGAAAAAAGAAAAAAATGCAGAAGAAGAGATGGGAAAGTGCGGCAGATTCCGATTTCGTCTCAGGCGTCAGAGTATGAGACTCCGGCGAGGTGGGCAACCTCCTTCTTCTCCTCTCCCAGCAAATCTTCTTCGGGCTACAAGAAAATTGCGTATTAAGGGCATGTTTGATAACCCATCTTAATGCTTAAAATTATTTGATTAAGAGATGACTTTTAATGTGTTTGATAAGGAAAATTCAAACATTTTAATCGTTTAAGCACTGCTTGTTTCCTTTACAAAAATTTAAGTGGAAAAAGTTAGCTTATTGCTTATTTTTTAATGCTTCACGTAATAATTCTTTAAATAATTCATATTTGATTTCCGAAACTAACACTTTTATTTTATTCATATTGATTTAACTATAATTTTTTTCATTAGCATACCACGTATTTTTAACTTTTTCATTATAATATTGTCAAAAGAAATTTAATTTATTTTTTATTATTGTATTTTGGAATTAAAATTTTATTTAATAAATTATATCATTTGCATGTTTTTATAAATCTCATTCATACGATATGTTTTATATTACTTATATAATTTTATTAATTATATTCTCCCTCCATTTTATTAGAAGAATCCACTTTATATTACTAGAAACAGTATTAGAAAGTGGGTCCTTTAATGGAATGGAGGGAGTATGAGTTTTATTGTAAAAGTTTTAATTTCTTTTAGACTACAATAATAGCTTCATTTTTTACTTTTATGGTTTTAATAAATTGTAATAATTTTTTTTTTTTTTTTTGTATTTTAGTCATTCAATTTAATGCGTTTTATCTTATTTTGTTTCCTTGTGTTTTTCATTAATCATAATTGATGTTTTATTTTAAATTTGATATTTCGCATATCTAAATATAAAAAATTCAACGTAAGGGTAAAATAGTATATTTTCAAAATTTGCAGCACTAAGATCAACATATTTATTAAACAAGATCGAGTGATTAAGCATTATGATTCAAAGGTTCGGACCAAATGCTCTTGCACAACAAATTAGTGGTGATTTTGGTTAATACTTTCTATGTGCACTTGTCATTGCTTTCTCAGGTAGAAAGTTTAGTTGTTTTATATGCTCGTAATTTCCTCTATCTGTAATGTAACTTTTTATTTGGACATTATGAATTTTAAATAATAGGGTGGGAGTAGGGCGGATAACGAACAAGCTCGAGTCCAACTCGATAAAAACGTTTACGAACATGATTTTTAAGTTCGATAATAAACGAACACGAACGCGAACAGGTGTTGAAAGCTCGTTAATATTCGTGAACATGCTCGATTAAAATATTAACTATATAATATAAATAAAATAAGTATATACAATATTAAAATTTTAAATAATACAAATAATTGTATGTACATAGATATCAATATATGAGTTTAAATTGAATTTTAATTTTTATATTAGTTGATATAGTATATTAAATTAACTAAACATTACAATTTTCTGTTCGTTAATGCGAGATAGAACCCACACGAATGTTCACGAACAACCTCGACTCGGCTCGATTAATAAATAAACGAACACGAACAAGATTTTAGCCCCGATAAATAAATGAACAATAAATGAATAGTCAAAGGTTGGCTCGGCTCGGCTCGGCTCATTATCACCCCGGTGGGAGGAGGCTATTTTAATTAAAAATAAAGTTAATAAATATTTTTACAAAAATTCACAATGGTTTTTAAAAATAAAAAAAAAAAATTCTAGGTGAACTTCTTTAGAATAACAACTGAGTCACAGGTAAAAACCAAAGAAATTTATAGGTCTGCTCTGCTCAACTCCGGTAACGGCAACGGCAACGGCAGAACCGCCACTCTCTGGATAGTCTCCGCCGCTTCTTCAATTGGTAGGTGACTTCTCTAATTTCTCATGATAATCTTTTCCTATCCTTATCCTTCAGAGTTTACCCACTCACTTTCAAGTCAATATCATGAATTGTGGTTAATTATTCCTTCAATAAAAATGCTTCAATGATTCCAGTAGATTTAAAACTTTGGTCCATGCATTATGTATCCTTTTGGGGTCGAATTACGCATCAAATCTTGTAACTTTCCTCTGTTTTTATCGTTCAAAATTATTGAATTTGATGATTGGGGTGCTTTTCTGTTTAATTGGTTACATCTTCCTTTGAATATAGCTGCTGTTTATGTAGTTCTTGATTTAATGCTCATTTCCTTTATTAGCAAATCAATAAAAGAAGCTCTCCACTTAGAATTAGACCGCCATTGCTTTTGGTTGTGGTGAAGATATTAAGAAGCTAAACAAAAATTTATGAAATGGGGCTGTTAATAATGGAAGATGGTATGATTTGGTTGAATTATTAGCAAGGACATTGAGGATTTTATTGATTAGAGTAGTACATGGAAGAGCTTTGGCCATGATTATGGCAAAGTTCTCCACCCAATGTGTAACCTTACTTTACAATCTCTCCCTTCATGGCAAGGGAAAGGGCACCAAGACAAGCCCCACTTTCTACTCTAACTCCTGGCATGGCGATAGCTCTGCTTCCCACAAAACCACCCTCCCCAACATCAATCTTTCCGAACTTGATCATTCCCCCTTCTCCATCATAGACATGTCCGAACAGCAAAGCTTCTTTTTCCACCGAACCGCCTCGGTCTATTTCTACCATTTCAGGGTTCAGTAAAGCTCCCATGCTATCTACATATACACCTTGGCTCAACTCTAGGCTTGATCCCATGAGCTTCATCCAAAGCGCAAAGAAAATTGACCCTCCTGTCATTTCCATGAAATAATCCCCTACTAGTGTCCTAAATGCTTGCCAAACGGTGTCTGTGAGAACCGCTTTACTCCACATTTTAGCAGTTCCGCCATCTTTCTTCTTTCCAACCAGAATATATTTGGCTAATACTGTAGCCAGGCCTGCCAAAATCCCTGAAGAAACCCAAAAGAACGGAAGCATCCAATATAGAGAGTATTGGTTGCTCTCCTTCCTAAAAAGGATGCTGTTTAGGGGGCCGCAGATAACATATGCCAATAGGAAATATGGCAGAAAGGTTTGGAGGAATGGCTGTGCAAAGGTGGACCACAAAGTTTGATCTAACGACCTTTCCAGAGTCACTTTTTTGCCAGATTCCTTTTTATCTAGCGATGCTGCTGCTGCCATGGGACAACCAGAAAGGTCTACTTTGACATCTGATTGCTCTATGAATGTCCTCCAAGCCTCAGGAAGTGGTTCTTCATTTCTCAAATGCTGACAAATCTCATAGATCAATGAACGACCGTGATCAATGGAAGCGCTTTCGGTGGCTGAGGTTGCCCGAATGACATCAACCTCGTTGCACCGGAGGAAAGGGTTGAATTGTAACTCCTCTGTCTGTTCTCTGGTGAGATTCTGATCGATTATGATCTCCCCAATGTCAACATGTGGATATTGTGCCTCGTCCCATGGTTTGGTGCAATCCAGGGCATCATCTCGGGACCTTTCATCTGAAGGCACTGACTGGAATTGTAGTTGAAATACATAGCGGACACCGCCTGGAGAACTCACCTGCTGTTGGAAATCTTCTGCGAGGAAAAGTAACGGGCGGGTGTCGTTACTATCCCGGGGAATTGCTCCTGTGTCAGGTGGTAGAATACCAATAGGGTCAACCCGTCCAGAATCATCAGTTATCTTTTCATCAAAAGGGCGCAGCTTAAATTTCACGTACATTTCCTGTCCATCTGCAAAGCGGAAAAGTCTGCAGATATTTGAGTAATAGTGCAAATTGGTGTATGAGTTTGCATTCCGAAGAGACATCCAAACTGCATCTCGTACTCGTGGGACATGCTTCACATATTCCTCCCTGGCTGCTAATCCACAGACTAACCATGTTGCGAAATCAGAAACAGAGCGAGCGTAAAATGCTTCCCCTGTTTTCAATGTCAAATCCAGAAGTGAGGCTTCATCATCATCTGAGAGTATTCTAAGTGCTGCGCCTCTTGCATCAATTCTTGCATCATCATCTGCACTTAAGCTGTTGCTGTGCCTGATAATGATGGGATAACTCTTTCCAGGATGGAAAATCTTGTGATCTGGAAATCCTGGGATGTTGTCATATATCTTCAGAACACCCTTTCCGCTGACACCAATGCGATGGAAGTATCTTGTTTTAACCTTCAGAGTTGTGGCAGCTAAATTTGCTGCCAAATTTCCAACGAGCTTTTTGTACTTCACATCCATTTCTTCTATACGCTCATCCAGGGCATGAAGTCTGTTCTTGATCATGACTGGATTTTCTGATCCCACATAGACACCTCCTTTCTTAAGCACTGAATTCTCAGGGCACACTGAAAGTGCCCCAAGAATCACGTCTTCTTCAATCACAGAATCAGGCATGGCAATGCTTTGACTCCCAATGACTGCATTATCCTGCACTTCAACTTTCCCACTTCTGAATCCATCTGAAGAGTAGAACCCAGTAATAATTCGACTGAAGTCTCCCAAATGGATACCGGCACCAAAAGATAGAAGACTGGGGTCTGAAACTGGATTAATTGCTCTAATGGAACAATGTTTCCCAACTTTTGCTCCTAAGAACCTCAAATACATGCAGAAAGCTTCAGTTCCAGAAAGGAGTTTGGCAAATCTAAGATGGCAAGAAACTGTAATACGGTGTCGGAGCCATTTCCTGAGGTGAGATTGCTTTCTTTCTTTATTTCTGGACAGAAAATAGATCATGGAACTTGTAAGGAGGATCTGTATCAACCCATGAGCCACATATGCACTAGCAGCTAAAGTAGCAAACCTAACTGGACTTGTGGTTTCACCAGCGATCATTGTTGCATATGCAATAATGGTGAATGGAAGCCAATGGAAAGCTCCAGCAATGCAAAAGAAAGCAAACTTTTCAATCGAAAGAGGATTTTGTGAAACTCCTGTGTAGAGGCAATAAAGAACAGCTGCTGAGGTAGTGCTGATTAATCCAACCAAGTAGATCCCCAAGAAGTGGTATAAGGCCTGCCTTTCAGTGTGATTTGTTACTTCTGACATTTCCCTGACCTAAAACCACCATAATAAAAATCATTGATGGTTTTGTAATATGTTTAGCCTATTTTATTACTTGAGGAAAACAAAGAAAAGGTAATAGACACACACATAGAAATGACATATACCTCATTTGCACCCAAGTCTACTACTACATATGGATTGCCTAAAAGATGAATATTTTCGCGATGTAAGACTATGCTTGCTTGCACGTTAGAAGAAAAGTATTTGGTACATAGTACACTCACATTCTTGTTTAATTACTTGTATGGCTTATTATCACATTATAATTGTGTTTTTTTTCTCATGCAACTTAGTTATGATCTAGAGCTACCTTTTTTATGGGGTAGATTTACAAGATTCAAAGTAAAAGAATGAATATGATCTTATTGGATTTCAACAGTTTAATGTGTTGGGCCAAAATGTCCTATATGGTACTAATGCAAGAAACCATTTTATTTGAAACCAAAAAGAACCCAGTCAGAAATTATTATTTTGAGTTGTAAACTATGATTAGACTATGTGCATGCTGTTTTAAATGACTTTCTAGTATGGTTACAATTAAAGATTGAAAAAAAGAAGAAAAAAACAACATTAACTTGAAATTTTACCTTAGCAAAGTTGGTGGTCTTGCGGGCAGGCTTCCCTGCTTCAGTCTTCTGTAAGGCATCTATCTTACTTCTTTCTCCTAAAACACTTCCTTTTTGGATTACAGCATAAGGACCAACTGAAGAGCTCTTACCAATTCTAACTGGAAGGAAGCTCAAGATTCCATTCCTTACTGAATGGCTTTGAATTAAAGCACCTTCAGCAATTACTACTCCATCTCCAATTGAGACCAAAGCTGGATCAGTAATATCAACGGTATCTAGCAAAACTGATGATCCTATCTGTGCTCCCATCATCTGAAACCAGTACTTGAGGAACACTGTCCCTCTCAGATGCACAGCCATAACCTTTGATGAAACTTCTTGTGCCTTGTAAAGCGTCCACCACTTAACAAAATCGATTGACCAGATGGAAACTTCGGGTTTGAGGGCATAGTTTGGTTGAAGAAATGAACTCCCAAATACAGAAATAGAGATGCTAGATCCAAAAATACAGAGGATCCAGCACAGAGGTGCCAATGCTAGAGAGATCACATAACTTGACCATGGAGATGCCTTGCTTGCGATCAGGGTGACAACCACATTCTTAAAAACAGAAATTGAGAAATATGCAGGAGTGATGAGCAGAATTGAGATGTAAAGAAGAGCAAGGAGTTGTAGGAACATTGTACCCAATTGGCCAAAGATGGAAACTTCAGTCACCAGCTCAAGGAATTCTGTCTCAGGTTCTTGCAGATCATGAGAAACAGTTTTCAGTAGTTGAGGCTGTGATTTCATGACATGATTCTCCGAGAAACTGGCCAAATCCTCAATGCAAGTTGCGGTGAAAATGTCAACAGCGCCGACTGGAACTCCAAGAAAATCTGAAAGCTTTTGTGCTGCTCGAACAACACCTATAGAATCAATCCCATAAGCTACCAGGCTTTCAGTTGAAGATATCTTACTAACAGGAACCCCTGTTAACTCTGAGACAAGGCCTTTTAAGAATTCCACAATTTCTTTGTTACTCAATCTGGGACCTGGTGAAGGTGAAGCTGACAAAGGCGAAGTTCCTGCCAAGCGTGCTCTAGGTGTGTTGCCCTCCCTGCACGAGCCTGTAGTGAAAGATCGAATCAATGTTCGCTTTTTCATTAGTGGATCTGGAACCAAATTCAATGTCTCATCAGTGAATTGTTTTAGGCACTCAAATCTCTTGATTTTCCCGGATGTCGTTTTACTAATGGTTCGAGGTTTGATCAACTTGACAGTAGCCACGCTGACTCCATGTTCTTCTGCTACCTTGGCCTGGATTTCCTCAACAACATCTTTACCAGCAGGTTTGCCATCTTTAACCTCTGCAATCACAACCAAGCCAAGCTGATCAGAATGATTTGCTGTTGATAATCCCTTTGCTGATAAGATCTCTTCAGGAACCCCAATGACAGCACAACAGCCAGCCCGCAGGAGTTCAGATGAGCTCTCTACAGTCTTTTCAACATCAGCCAAATAGATATTTCTTCCTGCAACTATAATGAGATCCTTGATTCTTCCTGTGATGAATAAATTCCCATCAATTATCCGCCCCAGATCGCCAGTTCTTGTATAGAATCTTCCAGGGTGATTTTCAAGTTTATTCCTGAAAGTTCTTTCACTGAGATCCTCACTACCCCAGTAGCCAATTCCAGCACTTGGACTGCTAATCCAAATTTCTCCTTCCTTTCCCGGTGCCTGAAGCTCTTCGCCTGTTTCTGGATCGACTATCCTGGTGTCAACATCTTCATCATTTGCTTTCAAATATCCACAACAGACCCTTCCTTGCCAATCCACCATTATGGGTTTCTCTTCTCCATATGCACAGTTGACAAACACACAATTTTCCGCCAATCCGTAGCCAGGTGCCATCTCCCACTGAGAGAGGCCTAAAGGATTTGTAAGCTCAAGGAACCTTTTTAGGGTTTTCCCCCTTACTGGTTCAGCAGCAACCATCAAGAATACCATGGAAGAAAGGTCAAACTTGCTTGCCCTATCCTTTTGAGCCTCCAACCGTCTATTCACAAGTTCGAAAGCAAAGTTGGGGCCAGCACTGTGGGTTCCCCTGTACTCACTCATAGTTTCAAGCCAGAGGAGAGGATTCTTGATGAAGGTTATAGGGGAAAACAATATTGCAGTTCCACCACTAACCAAAGAGGTGAAAAGCCCCCCAATCAATCCCATATCATGGTACTGAGGAAGCCAGCTCACCAATACTGTTTTTGATGTGCTTCTGTACCTCTTCCTCATTAACTTCACATTATGTATTAGGCCACCATGAGTTATCATAACTCCTTTAGCATCCCCAGTTGATCCAGAAGTAAATTGAAGAAAACACAGGTCATCTGGATTTGGATCAGATCCATAGTGAATGTTCTTGTGAGCCACGCCTTTCTTAATCCAAGAATCAGTATGCATCCATGGAAGATTAGGCCAGCGAGCTGAGTTTTTGTGGCTCTTAGAGGACAATGAAAGCAAATTTTTTACTGAGCCGGCTCGAACAGCTGCATGATAGCCGATGGTTGAAAGAATTGCCACTGTATTACATGCCTTCGAGATGTTTTCGATTTTCAAAAGTGCTTGACCGCCTCTCTGAAGAGGATCTGGTGGGAGAGCTGGAACTGGTAGTACTCTGGCTCTTAAACATCCAAAAAAGGCATCAATAAAATCTAAACCCGGTACATGGACTAGCAAAACCCGATCACCTGGTTTGATAACTGGCTTTTGGCTAGTCAAGAGCATCTGAGCAATGGAAGAAGCATTAGCATGAAGTTCTGCAAAAGTCCTCCTTCCTACTACTTTCCCTTCTTCATTAAGCCATGTGTATAGAGTTTTATTCTTGGTGATATTGTGTGTTCCCCAGTACTTCAAATATCCATCAAGACTGGATAAATCAGGGAATTCCACTCCAGGAACTTCATCCAGTGCCTGGGGTTTCTTGCTATGAAAATCAGAGTACAGTGGAAATAATCTCTGCATTAAAACAGTGTGTTAGACGCATTATCAAGCCTGAGACTCTTGAGCTAAAACAAAGCAGGTCTATCATATTTAAAAGTACCTTGACATATGGGAAACTTGGGAAAGATTCTGAATGTGCAAAATGCTTGCTAGCCAAAGCCACAGAGTATGATGAATTTCTCTCTGTGAGTTCAAATGCCATAAGTCCTCCTACATAGTAAGTGTTCTGCTGACCTTGAAGTTCATTCTCTAATCTGTCATAGAACCCTTCCTTTATATCTGTTTCGAGTTATTATGATTAGAATCTTGAAATTCAACTTGAACATGGAATTGAATTGGGATTGTAATAGTATAAAAGTGCTGATTTTACCTTGGCTTTTGACATGAGGAAAATACTTGAATCGTCGCTGTAAAACAACCTTTAGAACTTCTCCTCCCATTCTTGTAACTACATCAATTGCTAGCTGTGTAACTTCTGGTCCCTTTATTGTATCCGAGTTTCCGTATGACCAGAAGAGAAATATGTCGGTGTCAGCATAGAATCTCTGCATTGCCACTGGATTTCCTATGGTTTTAGGATCATCCATGAATTCTCCAAAGTAATAAAATCCCACAGGCATATGTTCTAACCATTTAATCTTCAAAACTGTTGTGTAGTAGTCAATAGTTTGTACTCTACTGAATAGCTCCTTCTCTTTCTCACTAAAGTCTATAACTTTGTTTTCTTCATCTGCAGGAAGAACATCTTTTTTTCCATCATTTATCAAAGATGAAGTTTGAATGAACTCTGCCTGCATGCAATGTGAGACTAGACTTACCTGCGAGAGATGATGAAGATGTTGATCTGTAAACTCCCCCACTTGTAAAGGGAAATGATCCCGAGATAATGATTTTGTCGAATTCCATGGTTTCGAGATCCCCACTAGAGTTTCTGATATCTACTTCTACGCCTAAAGAACTGCGCCGAACTGCTAATACTTCAGTATTGCAGAGCACTTGTGCAGCCACAGATTTGCTGATTTTCTGCCAGAAACTCATGTATCCAGCTTTGAAACGCCTGATTTTTCCAGCCATTGAAGTTCGGGTGAATTCGTGAACATAAGCATAAGGCATGTCCTGAACAAATCCATATCCTGAAGCAGTATAGCCATAGGCCACTGATTTAGGGACAGATTTAAGTCCATGATTCTCAAGGAATGCTGGAGTCAAATCTGAAGCAATGTCACTGACAGCATGAACACCAATTCTGCCAGAAGCACTTGCTTTATCCTATGTTCAACATTCAACGACAATTCAGTACTTTCTGAGGCCGGAAACTCAGCAGAGAATCATCAGTAAAACAAGAAACTCACCTGAAGTTCTAAGGTCAGTGATATTATGGAAACATAATCATCTGCAACTTGTGTGTCTTCATACTTTCCGGTGTTACTATCGATAAGCGCGAGTTTATGTGATCCCATGTCTTCTAGCTCCGATCCAGTTTCTTTTGCCAGATGGAAAATAGTTGGAGCACTGTTTGCTGCTAGGACTTGTCCTCCAAGATCATAAACTTTGCCTGAAAAGTGGAAACAAGAACATGAGGTAAATAAATCAAGTTGTTTGAGAAATTCTTGGTAAAAAATGAGCTGCGATTTCTTGAATTTACCTTCAATATCAGCTGACTCACACATCCCACTGACTGTGTGATATTTTTCCAGGACTGTAATGTTGCAGTAGCCTAACCTTGATAGTGCATAGGCTGCGGATAAACCACTTGGACCTCCTCCAACTATGGCAATCCTTGTCTCCACAGGAAAGCTTGGATGAAGCTTTGAGAAGGCCTCATCTATGGAGTTTTTCAGGTCTATATTTCCAGCCATCGATGCTGCCAGCGTCTGAATTCAGGGATAAAATTAAGGCAAAATCCATGACTGATATATTCATCCACAATGACTAATTCCAGGAAGACAAGTTTGATCTTAGAAAGAATTTCTCGGACTAATGTTATTGTCAGATCGACTAAGCAAATTTTGATGTGTTTAAATACAAATTTGACCCAGGTGAGGTGATGAAGTATTACTTGGACAATAACATTACCGATAATTATATATGCAAAATCTTATATGGATATAGACTGGTTTCTTGGGAATCATCTTTTGTTATGTTAATGCCTTCCTGAACTGATCCTAAGCACCAAAAATGTTCCAAGGAAAAGTTCTACATTGCTGAATAAATTTATAGATTTCTAACAATAATACACACAAAACCATTCTTAGTGTTCAAGAGCAATGAACAGAACAAGGAAAGTTAAGCAGCATGTCAAGAACACCATGAACACGACACGAACATACCTTACACAAGGCCCTCGACTAAGCTCCCGCCAGTAACCCCATTATTACCGCGAAATCGACGACGATCACAAAAGGGTTTAGTCATTTATAATGATTTCCCGCGACAAATACTAATGTTCTTGTTCTAAACACTTTAATTTTACCCTGGATCCATACTACTATTAGATGCATCATCATAATGAACCAAAAAACAAAGATGATGAGAGCTGAAAAGGAAAGGTCAAGAATTTTCTCTCTACTAAAATATACTTCACACACACACTATTTATTTATGCTTGTGCTTCCAAAGAAGATGCCATTCCAAAGAAGATGATTGATTAATGCTCAAAAATGGTTTTTGTTTATTATTTTTAATGTGTAGTTTGAATGCATGAATCTAGATTACAATTAAAGGCTTCAAATTATAGCATTAAAAAGGTCTAAACATTTGACCAAACCTTACACTAAAGCCATTGGTAAACAATCAAAGAAAAGCAGGAAAAAAAAAGAAAAAAAAGAAAAAAAAAAGGACTACCTGATCGAAGATGATATAAGCTTAAAAGTGAACCGCACTCTAATTTTGTTTTGCCAAATGGCAAGAGAAAAGGGCTTCTTTTCTCCAAGAAAAAATGCTAATGCAGATCCTCCACGGCATGGCTGTGACTTCATGGGTTTAATTTAAATAACCCAGAAGCTTAAATGTGTCCAAATGGTTAAAGACAAGTTTCCCTGCAAATTTAAGTTCTGTCTTTGGCTAATCCGCTCGAGAAAAGTTTTTAAATTACTTCACACTTCACTTTCGGGTATTTTCCTAAGAGATATTCCCATTTTCTTTCTTCTTCCGGCACCATTTTGGGCATGTTCGTTAAGTCCCGTTTTTGAAAATAATCTTTTTAATGTGAAAAATGTATTGAAAATGTATAGTTTAAAAATAAAAAATTGTATTAAAAATGATAAAAAATATTATAGTATTTTAAATTTACTGTAGAAATTAAAAACAAAAATAATGAAAACGAAGATGCCCAAATAATGTTAACAATTAAATTTGTTTGCTTTTTATCCGTCCAACCATACCGCTTTAGCATCTTCTTGTTCGATAGTGTTAACAACGGTCGAATTTGAAAACGAGGATTTTTTATTTTTATTTTGTATTAACAAAGACATTACTAGAATAATTCTGTAGGACATTAGAATTACCGAGACATTACTAGTATAATTCTGTAGGACATTAGAATTACCGAGAATTCAGTCCATTTCCATGTTTTAACATATGACTACAAAACAAGTTGGGAACATATGAGCCCATTGAGGTAACGGTTTAATGCTATAAGAAGGCGCCATACATTATATACTAAATTTAATATGCATAGTTTCTTTTCTACTAGTTATGTTTTAATATAATCGAAATATGTCATAGGTGTACTAAGTACTAAATTCAATATGCTATGAGGAGCATTTGGTTAATCGTTGGCAATGAGAATGTAATAGTAGGATGGAATGGGAATGAAAATCAAATTAATGAAACGCACTCTCCTTTATGGGTTTCACTTAAATCTAATTATTTGAGTATGATTCCAAAAAACTTATTCCTAAACCCGTCAACCAAACACCCAAATTTTCTGCCAAACCCACCAACCAAACGCCTAAAAGCTAAACTCTATACACAATACTCTATTTCATTAGCTAAACTCATGGGTGGATCCAAGGGGGGAGCCCGGACCCCTCCAACCCCCATTCCTCACCCTTATTAGTAGTGTATTTTTCAATGGCAAAAACAAATTTATATATGTATTTTACACCTAAAAAAAAAATTTGTTCATATATTGGATCCCTCAAAGATTTTGTTCTGGTTCCGCAACTGGCTAAACTCATAATCATGATACATAAGTAGCTAATTCAATACACCAGATGCTAAACTCAGTAGGCTCATATCTGCGATATATTAGCAGTTACACTCAATACATCAGAAGTTAAATTCTATGTACGATACGTCAAGTGATTCGCTACACGTATTTTCAAAACATGACCGCAATATATAGCGGCTAAACACGATACGCGACGTGAAACAATCGAATACAAGTTTTTCGAGAAAACTATATGGTAAGACTGTAATTCTTGCTCCAGATGGAGGAATATAGTATAGATTCTATAGGACATTGTTGATGCATTCGTGGAAGATAACTCCGAGCCACTGAAATCGATTGCATACGCAAACCAGTGGCAATCCATCGGATTCAGCTGGTCACGTCTTTAACAATAATTTTGGAAGATTCATAGAGTTTCATAATATTCTTTATCTGATGCTGATAAAATCAAGGTTTTCAAGTTCTAACTAATTTGGAATATCTGTGTTGGATACTGGGCGATTGATCAACAATGCTTCCATCTCTCTTTTTCAATCTCCCATATGACTGAAGGTCCAGCCAGCTTTTAATTAACCAGCCAACAACATCGATCTCTATCCCACAAATAGGGCCAGTCTTTATACTTATTAACACTTATAATGCCCCGATAAAAACAATAAAAAGAGGCCCCTAAACAAATCAAAAAAAAAAAAAAAAATTAAGGAATAACCGATTAAGTGATTGGGAGGCTTGGGCTCTCATTTGAAAATAAAAATAAAAAGGCCCACTTTTACATTAATAATTTTCAATTTTCACATAAAAAAATTTGGGCCTAAATCTAAAATTTTTAAAAATTAAACCTACTAATATATATTAATATATTATAATAATTTTGGGCCCTTCAAAATTTTGGACCTTAGACGGTCGTCTGTGCTGCCCCGCCCTTTGGGCCGGACCTGCCCACAAATAGTGCGATACATTGTGTATTTTCCAAAAATCAAAACCACGCTATTTTGATAATGGTACACAAATGATATACGGCTTGCCCTAACAAAAAGAGTTGGGTAAAATATTCTATTCATTCTTCAAAATTTCGCAAAAGTACCAAATGTTCCTTGGCATATTTTGAAATTATTGTTGTTTACGCATATATCTTTGTGAGAAATGAAACAGACTGATCATATGGTGTTAGAAAATTAAAATTTTTTATTTGTTGTAAAGATTAATAATTACTTGTTTAATTTGGTTAGTTTTAAAAAAATTGTTTTGAGAAGGATTGGTTAACTATAGTTTTATATAGGGCTGAGAACGAACACGAACGTTCACGAACAAGCTCGGGATCGACTCGTTAAAAGCTCGGTTCGAGATCGTTTATTTATTAATAAACGAACACGAACAAAATTTTAGGCTTGATTAATAAACGAACAATAAATGAACAAATGGGAGCTCGGCTCGATTACGTTCGTGAACAGCTCGATAAGAAAAAACAATTTTTAAGAATGATAAAATACATATATAATTTATCATTCATACATATAACATGAAAATAAATTTGGTGCAGTGGTAAGACATCAAAAGGAGAAGCAAGGGAACTAGGGTTCAAATCTTCACAAGGACCTAATCCCACATCGGAAATGAGAGAAGATTTGGGAGGAAAATTCCTTATAAATAGATGAGCATGACACTTAGGGCTGAGAACGAACATGAACAAGCTCAGCTTGGCTCGATTAATAAATAAACGAACACGAACAAGATTTTAAGCTCGATAAATAAATGAACAATAAATGAACACGTCAAAGCTCGACTCGGCTCGATTAATAAATAAACAAACATGAACAAGATTTTAAGCTCGATAAATAAATGAACACGTCAAAGCTCGGCTCGGCTCGGCTCGTTATCACCCCTAGTTTTATATAAAGAATTCATGAGTATAGCTTCCAGTTGAAGTGTGAGAGATTGAGAGATCATGGATGTAGAAGCCTTTTGGCTCTCTGCCTCCGGCTAAGTGTGAGTGTAATGTGTGTAAGAGATGAGGTGTTGTTGTGAAGTGTGAGATCATAAGAGATGGTGGTTGTTCCTACTTACGTGACATTGACAGTGCAGGTGTGTTGTTCTAAAGTCATAAGAGATGAGTTATGTTTTTGATGTTGATAATGGTAAAGCAATTTTGGCTGATTATATGGTGAATTTTGGTTAATGTAGATATGTTGAGATCGAACCACGTTAAAATGTTTATTGTTGCTTCTTGTGTTTTATTTACTTCGTTGTACGTTAATCTCTTTGCAGATCATTTATATATTAGAGATGGCACACCATTTGTGGGATAGAGAATCCGTCCTTGCTGTTAACACCCTTCTATCTATGTAATTGCTTTTGATTGCAACGCGGATTTGACTTTCAATTTCTTTCTTCTTTATTTTTTATTTTTTTTCAAAACAAAGCTCATATTTAATCAAGGTGCTGGAAAACATTTAACCACGATTGGTGAGTTACATGACTCAATGGCCACCATAGAACTAGAACTAGAACTCCGACTACGATTAGAAGAACTTTCACGGAAGATTTACACTTTCTACCCAAATTAGAATTAACACTAAAAATCTATACAATACTTCTCTTGAGGCCAGCACCCCTTTTGGATGATTGTTTTTTTGGGGGCAAAACCATATCAATGTTGATTGACACTTCCACAAGGAAATGATCAGATAGTGGGCAAGGGGTGATATTAAATGCTCTAAATTTTACATTAGGTAATGTCCGAATTTTTGTGAATTTCTTTTTCTTTTTTTTTTCATACAAGGATTAATCACTTAATACATTGTGGAGTAACACCATTTTCAATAGGATTAGTAGAAGTGAACTGCAGTTGTAAAGCTTCTACCTAAGTGATATAGGTATTCATTTCTCAACAAAATAAATAAAATAAAATAAATATAACCATCTATTCCATACCATTTCTTACCGAATGTACCCTAACTTTTTATTTTTATTAATCCTTTCACTTTAGATGTGTTTCATAACATTTTCAAATTAATCCTCTTTCTTCTTCAACCCTCATTATATATTTTTCCAAGTAAAATGCAGCATTTGTTTTTTCTGTTTTAAGTAAATTAAATTTTGTAATCATATATAGAATTAAGTTATTGTTGTCTTAATTTCCCATAGTATGATAACAAGTCAATTTTTCTTCCAAGCTCGATCTTTCTTTTCTCATTTTCAAAAAAGAAAAATGTTTGAAAGATGTCACATTATGGACGACATTAGGTTTCTGTGATACGCCCAACTTCTAACTTCAAATTCCAAACGTTTCCTGTATATTTTTGTTATTTCTATCGATCAATTAATTGAAAATGTTCATATCGTGTGAGATTTTTCGTATAAAAAATTACTGGTGTCAGTGTTGACAATTTCACATACATATCGACATTATCAACTCTAATTTTACCCATTTCATTATTCATGGTCTTTGCATCTACGGCCATTTCACCCGCGAACTAACCAAAAAGTTAATCATTGTTTGTTTACATCGTGTGGAAATTAAGTACACATTAATTTGAAATCAAGTAATATATCAGTCGGCCAGATCATCATGATCTGCATATATTCGTGGATTACTTCAACAATTAGTTTCAATATAATATCAAAAATCCAATTTAATTTCTTTCTTTTTTCCTTTATTCTCTTTTGGTGATTAAAAATTTTCTTGTAGCAGGAGGCGATTTAATTATACTTCTCAGAATCTAATTTCCTGTCATAATCTAAACCACAATCTGGAAACATATGTTGGATTATTTCCTACAGAAAGAATCAAACTAAAAAGATATACTCCTTCCGTTTAATTAGACTATTAATTACTGGTACATACTCCTTCCGTCTCATCCGATTGATAAAAAAATGTACATTTTATTATAGATGGTAATGTACAACACTTAAAATAAATATTTTGACACTGCTCCTGTTATTTATAGTCTTACTTTCTAAAAAAGGATTAATTGTTGACCATGAAAAATTATTTCATACAACTTTTGTATCACGTTTTTAGTGCAGCAGACCAATTAGAATTTAAAAAAGTAAATATGACCCCCTATTTTTTTCATCACATTGACAACAAATTTATGCTTTTTTTTCATGTTATATAGTGTCAATTTAATAATGGTATACAAACCGATGAAGTATATAATTAATGGCTGCTAATATTGTCAGAGCAATTATTAGGAACCAGAGCCATATTTTGTCTCTCTTCCAAAAATATCCCCACTATTTCAATCCTTATCTCCTAATAGTTTCCCAGTTAGCCAAAGACTCTTTTCCTTTTTTTTTCTCGCTTTCCCTCTCCCTCGACCTTCGGCCATCAAACCAAATCCTGATTCATGCCTTCTTTAATTTCCCTCCATCTTGTTGTTTCGCAGAATTGCTGAGGCAAAAAGAAAAAAATATATATTTTGAAAAAAACATAACCAGAGATAACTCACGTTTCTGCAGAATTTGAGACTGAATTATGCCTTAGCTTTAGTTGCTTCAGTTGTTAGATTGTAAAATTTTTGGAATTTGGAACTGTGATGTTGTTCTGCTGGAGCATCCATTTGCAGAATATGGAAGTTTTATGAGGTGTGATATATTTGCTTAGGTTATGTTCTCTTAAGCTTGTAAATTTGGCTGTACTTAAGCGTTTGACAGTTGGAAGAAGAATTTTTTTAAAGAAAAAGCATGCCTGGGGAAATCTCTAAGAACCGAGGCCCAAATTCTTTTTCGTCTCCTTTCTTTACGAAACTAGGGACTGAAAAAAGATGGTTTCAGGGGAAACAAGCACTAGTTAATGGATTAGTTAAAGTTTTCTTCCTCCAAGCATTAGTTGTCATCTTCTGTACTGCTTCAGCAAATTTTGTTGATTGGGAAGAGTGGTTGACGGTGGAGTTCATCCTGGCTATGATCGATTGATAAAACGGCATCAAAATTGGAGAGGGGTGAAGGTGAATGTGAAGGTGAAGGTGAAGGAGACGAACGAAAATTTTAGGGAACAAAGACTGATAATTTGGAGCCCTGAAAAATGGGGAGTTAAGCGGTTGAAATAGTGAGGGGGCATTTTTGAAAGATAGACAAAATATTGCTCTGACTTCTAATAATTGTTCTGGCAATAATAACTGCCATAATTAATATAATTGACTTCTTAACATCGTTTTGTATTTCTTTAAAGGTCGAGAGTCCAACAAGTTTAAAATACACACTCGTTAATCGTCCAGAGTGCTTTATAGTTTGATTTTATTATTATTATTATTTAAAAGTTACAATACCATCGATAATAACTATTCGGGAACAATATACTAATATAATTTATTATATTTTTTAAAAGACAAAAATGGTGTTGGAAATTGTCCAACAGGGTTTGAAATACAAATTAAAGGTTGGTGGACTCTCTGATGATACTCCTGGTTTGGACACGTGGACCCGAACTGAGCCAACAAATGCACAATGACTACTTTTGATTTGATAATTCATTAGATCTAGAACACAATAGTTTAATTTAATCTAAAAAGTCATAAACCACTTAATATTACTTTGATAGAGGGACTAAAAATTTAAAACTAAATAAAAAAAACATAGAAAAAACTATTTCTTAATTTAATTATATTACTTATATATTTAATTATTTATCTAATTTTTAAAAATTAAACTAAATGTTCAGCAAATCAATTAATAAATGCTTTACTATCCAAATTTAAAATTAAAAAAAAAAAAAAAAGCTGTCTGACCTGTTCGATTCATACAATTAAAATGCTTAGGAAAACTGAAAACTCATTCTGATGCAACAAATTTTTATTTTATTTTTTAAAAAAGTAAAATCCAATTGGTATTTTCCAACTTTTCCTTAACTCTTTGAATGAGTTGGGTTTTCTCGACATACTTTTCAATGACATATTCATCAAATCAGGATTTTCCTATTAGCATTAAATCTTGGAGCTGGATTCCGGCCGGCAGTTAGCTAGAATCCAAAGGGCAACGATACACTATAATTACATGTAGTTTACAAATAATCTACTTTTAGAAAGTAAAGATATTAATAAAAAAATAACGCAAATTACTTATTCAATGTGTTATACCTTATTATCGCTAAAATGTTGAATAATTCTAAACTAGAGTTTTCTAATGAAACGGACAGTGTACTCTTAGATACAAAATATACAAAATTTTAAGGGAAAATACAAAATAATTACACGATTAATTATTACTCTTTCTCTCTTTTATTATAAGAGTCTAATTTTTATTTTTTTATTTTTTTGTTCTTTTACTTCTCATATCGTTACTTATATAATTATGTATGATTCACAATTAACTTACATTTGAAAAGTGAAGACAATAGTGAAAAAAATTGTGACAAATTATTTATTTTATGTGTTATACATTGCATCCCATAAAAAAGTATACATTTGCAAAACTAAGCTCTTCTTATGAGACGAATGGAGTACTAATAGTAGGGAGTTTCTATTGTGATGCTATACTTAAATTTGAAAGGAGAAAAAAAAAAGAAGAAAAAAAAAATCCTGATTCTTAGATCATGTACTCTCCCTCTATCTCCCTCAAAAAGTCCATTTTCAAAACAAATTTTTGTCTCATTAAAACAGTTTATTTTGAATTTGTTTACATTATATACCCCATTTAATATAATAATGTGATGTTTACAGTTAAACATTACTTATAAAGTAAGGATATAAGTGAAAAATATGATGTCAAACTACTCATTTTAAGTGTTGTACCTCATAACGCATAATGAGTTGTACGTTTTTCAAAGTGGACTCTTTAATTAGAACGGATGGAGTATTAGAAGCTAACACTAGTTTCAATCAAAATGGTTCATATGTCTTAGTAGAGACACCAAGAAAAGATAAAAAGGATCAGAAACTGCAGGATTAATCAGTAGAAGTTACCAATTAAGTAAATTAATGGACTTGAAATTCAACAACAATCAAGAATCCAAGATCACAAATCTTCAGGATCTGTCTTCTTTTCCATGAAGATCAACTGTACTTATTCAATTTCAGACATTCTCAGATGTCCAAAAACTACAAGAATTTAATTAATTTACCTTAAAGCATGTGGTCTGATTTTGCTGGCAGCCTTCTGAAGAAGTTGGATGGTATTGAAGGAAGCTTTTGTCTAAACCTGGGATGCCTCAACACATAAAATCCACCAAGAAGTATCACAATCTGGAAAGGTGTAATGTAGAGCACAAATGCAATCACCAAACAGAATGTCAGAAACAATGCTGATGCTCTTGGATCCCTCCAGCTCAAAAGAGAGTACAGTCTTTCCCCTTGTGTCGCCAAATCGCCAAGCACGGTCTGTATCCTCCCCCCGATGCTCCTCAGGCGATCATACCTCATTCGCACCCTCTCTGATGATTTTGTAGTAGGGAATGTGTCAAACTCCTCATCAAGATCATCAGCACCAACAGCATCAGCCTGAGAAAGCCTAATGTCCATGTGAGGAGGGTGCCTCGGCTTCCACCTGTAGCGCCATGCCCCGATGAAAAACAGGTACAGGAAGAATGTAGGCAGGATGAGTTCAGGGTACAGGACAAGGATCACAAACAGAATGTGGATCAGGATGGTTGTGATGGGGTTTTTCCACTTGCACAACTGATCAAACCATTTCGCCATCGAAATGAAGCCACTTAGGACAGTCATTATTCTGAAGAAATTAGCCTTTGCCTTTCTCACACTCCATATGTGTGAGCCAACATCCAGGAGATATTCCACCACTTCTTTCTTCAGGGGCGGCTCTGCCCGGCCTAGCCTCACCACGAGGATCTGTATCGCGTGGTACCTCAACACGTCCAATTGATTCACTGACAATGGATGAACATAATGCATCTTTGGCAATATTGGATTTGTGTATTTGTGAAGCATGTTGACATAAGAAGAACAAGAGAATCTCACAGCCAATTGAACTTCTCCCATTTTTTTCACTCCTGAAGGCTTCAGAACAATGAGGGGATAAGAATGTGTGTAAACTCTCTCAGTTTCAAGCGTGGAAAGCCGAATCCTCACCTTTCCAATACTCGAATCTTTCCCACCCGAAAGATGGCCATTGTCGAAAACTCCCACAGTAATCACAGTGCAAGGATCAAACACTTCCCATGTGTACTGCTCATTCCATTTAGGCCCGAAGCTATCGAGGATTGTCCTAGTTCTCACCCATTTCGGCCCATATTTAGCAACGCAATACGCGTCAGTTGTTCCTTTTCCATCTTTAGTCTTCATCTGTGACAGCCCCGTGGCGCTGATGATCCCTAACTCCAGAAGGCCAATGCTGGACTTCCACAGCTGCCTTGAACTCGGCCTGAGGTCACTGCTGTAGTTTGTGGACTCATCAAACACATGGTACCCCCCATCCAAGCTAATCCTCAATTGAATTTTGCTCGCGAACTTAACCTGCCGCTTTTCGCCTTCCAGAAAATGTTTCTCCAGGTTATGCCATTTTGAAGGGACAGCCTTGTTGTCAAGCCTCCTGAGCACAGAGCCAAGGAGGATTTGGCATCTCCCAAGATTCTCATCTTTGTCATCAACTGTTATTATCAATTGCTCCTCGAATCTTTCGGCTACAACAAACATCAAATCCTCATTCCACATTGGATCCACACTCTTAATTAGCTTAGTCCTCAAAGCCTGATTTCCAACAACAACCTTAACACAAACCTCAGGAACCTTATTCTTATCACTTGGAACTAAGTCTTGACATTCAATGACATTAACTCTGAGGTACCAAAGTTTAGGAGAAATGTATACTTTTCCTCGGATTTTCGTAATGCCATCACTTCCCGCTGCAGCTGCATCCGAATGCCACGCGTCGGGGAAGGCCTCATCGGCCTGAGTTCCCCTCCAAAGGGCAAGCATGATTTCCCCATGTTTGAGCTTTTCTCCCCGCTTGTCTTCCAACTTGTACCACTGCGGTGCCAATGGACTATCCGGTGGAACTCTCCGCGGAATCTCAACCAGATCAAATATTATCCTTCCCACGAAATCATCAAGGACAACATCTTTATCTTTCACCACAATTTCAATGCTTGAGGCCTGAAGTTTGTCCTGAGAGAAGGCGAATACGTGGTTCCATTCGGGGTTGATTTTCTTCTCGAAATGCCTTGTGATTCCCTTATAGTTGCCAACTCTTACTTCAACGTAGGGATCACAGCTGCCTGTGACATCCTTAGGCGGGAGGTCTCGGGCTTTGACGACGCGAACATAGATGTAGTGCATCTGCTCCACCAGGTCATAGGTGCAAGTGAGCTTATCTCCATCAATGATGCCTCCCGAGCCAGCAATTTTTGGAGCAGTTTCTTTGAGAGCAAACTCTTCTGATTGAGGATCCTTCATTTTCTTTGCTTAATTACCCCGAAAACTTACTAGAAATAGCTGAATATATAGTTTACACCAAGCTACATTTTAGAGGTTGTGATGAACATGATATTTTGGCTTCTGTTTTGCTTGCGCTGCAGGGGAAAAAAACAAACATATTAAAGAAAATTGAGGTTATAGAGGTAAGCAAGTGGTACAACTATTTCTTAGTCACGAGATACAACTCGAAAGGATTCTTTATATAGAGCGGAGGGATAGTTATTAATAAGCATTAGACAATGGAATTAGAACAGAAAATTTTTGTAAAATGAGGATTTGAGCCACTCTTGAATGGATTAATTTGAGGGCTTCATTTCAAATGAATGAGAAATGTTAAACTATCTGACCAATGATAGAATCATACATTAGGGAGAACAATCAACAACAACTATAAGCCTTTGTCCACTACGTTGGATCGACTATATGGATAATATTTCGCCATCGTATACGGTCTGATCACATTAATTCATTAGAGAGTACAATCAAGCAAAACTGTTAGTTTGAAGTTTTTCCTAATATCAGAGCTGGAAAAGGCAAGATCACATATGCAAATGCAAGATCAATCCAAAAATTAGTGATAATCAGTAAATAAAGGGATTCTATATTTTTACTATTCTTCATGGCAAAAATGATGCATCACTCACCAAAATTTCTGAAAATGGATCAGCTCATACTAATTTTACCATATACTTTCTCCATCTTACATAAAAGGTTATGTTTCTAACGTGTATAATTTTTTATGAATTGTAAAGTACAAAACTCAAAATAAATAATTTGACACATTTTTTTTCACTTTTACCCCTTACTTTTCTATATATCAGTTAGTTGTAGACCTTACATTATCATTTTAGTAAGAGTATATAATGTGAAAAACATAAACAAAAGTCTTTTGTTGGAATAAAAAAAAATTGAAACGTGATTTTTTTAATGTGAGAGAGGAAGTATAGCTCATCTTTTAACGTAAGAAACAATGTACTCCCTCCATTCTATTAGAAAAGTCTAATTTTAAATACGAATTATTATAAATTTTAAGGTGCAACTTCTAAAATAATTACAAAACCGTTTCTTCAGGGTTTCACCTTAATTACGTGAAAGAGCCCCTCTTTCAGTTGAGATCTGGCCACCAACCACAGCTAAACTGATACCAAAAAGTAATGAAGAAAGTAAGACTCATTTTATTTTCTCTCTCCTGCTTTGACCTGTAGGGATATGTTATGTTGAGTTGGGCTTTAATTGAAACTTAGTCGATTCCGAACTTGTTGATTTGGTAGCATTCATGTTGGTTTTCACCCTGTCGCTGCTAACATAAAAATGTACGTGTATCAAATTAATTTAATCAATTCTGTCTATTTACATAAAAGTATTGTAGATTCAGTTTACGTATATGTTGTAATTTGTGTGCATATATTCAAAAATAAACTTATTTTACAGTTTTATTTAATATATATTTATTCTATTTATTTTATACAATATTTTGATCAGACTTGAATCGTTTTTATCCACTGTTCATCCAGTAGTGGAAAAAGAAATAAATTATTTGGGGGCAATTTACAACTAAAATTTACTTTTACAATTAATCTATGAATATTGAAATGGAAAACATGATATAATACCAGGGAGATTGGAATTTGCGGTGGGACCACCCCCACCCCTCATTCTGCTACTGTATTAATCCTCTATTAAACTAGTACTACGTGTATTCGTTAATTTATTAAATAAATGAGCTCGATTGAAACTGTAATCGAGTCAAATAGGCTTTCTCACCCAAGTGGCTGGTGGTGCGAATGATAATAAAAAGAAGGAATAACATAAGCAATTACAGATTCGGAAACTTAAAAGACAAGTGCTAGTAATTAAGGTGTGATCCCACTGAATATGCTATAGATTCACTCATACAATTTTTATAGATCCAAAGCTTCAAAACAGTTTTTTCTTCATGTTCTGCATTCAACTAGTCATTGTTTACTCTTCCTCACGCCCAAAAATTCAACAAAGTTCCGATTTCACGGCTTAGTATTGCAAAGTAAACACTTCTAATGGAACGAATGGAGTATAGTTTTAAGGTTTCGTGTGCTTACATATTGCTGCAGCAGGCTCGATTCTCCGATGTTCATGACCGCGCTGTCGATCACTTGCTCCTCGGCCGGGCGCCAGCCCCTTTGTTTTCGATCTCTTCTATATATTTCTTTCCTTTGGGGTGTTGATCACGATCATGATCATGAGGTGAATTTTGTGGCGTTGCTGTGAGGAATATTTGAGGGATATTGCTTTTGTGGGGTTAAAGTGTGAAGAATCTGATGAAAAGTAGAGATGATGAGATGAGGTTGGATTCGGTAGCAGGGGAAAAGAGAATGTGGAAGAAGAAGAAGAGGTATTAATGGAGGGAGACCTACGGTTAAGTTTTGGGGTGTTTCGATGTACAAGGTTCTATTTCATATGGCCAAGGCAGTTTAACTTCACTCAGAAGTCAGAAGTCATCATGGTAGTTGTAGTAAATTAATATTTTGGACAAAAAAATGAGGTTTTGAAAAAATTACATCTCGGTCCTTGAAATTTGTTCAATGTAATATATCGGTCTCTTTATAGTAGGGTACGCAGCAAGTTCGAGTTCAGGTTCGGTTTTGTGATTTTGCGTGTTTACATTTCCTAATCTTAATCTTACTGTTTAATTATTCGTGTCAACCCATTTATTTCGTGCAACCCTAACATGTTTTGTGTTCGGTTTAAGTTGTGTTTTTGTGTCGTGATAGAAATCGTCCGGGTCCATTTTCATAGATTTGAGTTGGCGGGTTCACATGTAGAACGATACCCTAACCCTAACTTTACATTGTTTAATTATTCGTGTCAGCCAATTTCACATGAGAGTCTGCATTTGTCAACCCTAATCTGTTTATATTGTGTCGGGTGTCATGTTTGAATTATCACCCTTGCTCTTTTTTTCTTTTTCTTTTTTTTTTCAGTTCATGATATATGTATATATAATATATATATATTTTTTTTTTAATGGAACAGCCAATTAAGTGGCTGAAAAGCATGATGACCCTTATTCATAAGAAAGCAGAGAAAGGGGGACATAAAGGCCTGACCTCAATACAAAAATCAACGTGGTAAAACTCTAACCCCTAATTTAAGGGAAAAATTGTGCTTCCAAATCAACCAATCTTCTTACTCCAGAAGACATAGAGGAATGGTGGTAAATCTGAGTTCGAGAGAGTGACCAGCTCTGCGCGCCAAGAAATCTATAACTGAATTCGCCTCATTGTAAATGTGCTTGAAACTAAGGGGTCCAAAATATTCCCTCAGTTTCACCACCTTCCTCAGGACTGAGGAGGCTCGCCAAGGCCAAAGTCCCTTCTGAAAACAATTGAGGAGGGCCTAAGAATCAGTTTCAACATGTAGTAGAACCACCCCTTGCTCCTTGCATGCCCTGAGGTCAAAATACAAAGTTGCAGCCTCCGCTTGGAAACTAGTAAGCAACCGGAAAGGCAAAGAGCATACCATGACAACAAACCCCGTTGAGTCCCTGAGCACAAAACCTCCTCCCGAACGCCCAGGATTATCACCGTTGCTTTATTAGGACTAAGATATAATTTGTAAACTTTAGGAATTGAAATATAATTTAATAAACAATTAGGGACCAAAATGTAATTTTCCCTTAAAAGATATTATTGTATCATTGAGAGTAGATAGGCATGCCAAAAGATGGGATATCAATTATTAAGTAATTAATGTATGAAAGTTACTGAAGTTTTTTTTTTTTTTTTTTTTCTTTTGTTTAATTGACTTGTAGCTGCTTCTTGAATTATTCCCATTCAAATGGTCCCATATTATATTCTATGATAAAGGCGGAAATTGAGATACTCCTCGTTGAATAATTGTTACTATTCGATGACATCAAAATCATTAAAATGAACGTTTATGTTTTAATCATTTGTACTGCAATATGTTTTAATTCCCAAGTTTACAAAAACTAACATGAAATGAGACAGATTTCGAAATGAACACCCACACGGAGGTACATTCACGTTTGATCGCGTAACTAATACGGTATAACTCTTCAAATTTGACAATGATATTGTTATAATATTTGTAAATTATTCACATGATCGACAATGATATTGTTATAATATTTGTAAATTATTCACATGCATTTCTCTGTAGTTTGAAGTAAGTCTCATTACGTTCTCTCAGTCCCGTTTATTTTTACAAAATATTTTAATAAAAGGTTGTCATGCTCCCTAAACACTTAAAAGGCTGTTCTCAAAAATAAATAAATAAACTCATCAAAAACTAATACATATAAATAACACATGCAGTACTTCCAAGTTTAATACAATGTTACTATGAATGAAACTAATACTCGTAAGTAACATAACTAATACTGTTCATTTTGATACAATGTTATGCTTAAACTAAAACTGATACACATAAGTAACACGATTCATACTTTTCAAGTTTGATACAGTGTTACTTTTGAACAAAAACTTATAACTAACACGACTTATACTTTTCAAATTTGATGCAATATTACCTTTCAACCAAAATTAATACCCTTAAGTAACACACGGATACTTTTTAAGTATGATACAATGTTACACTTGAACCAAAATTAATACCAATAAGTAATATAGCTGATACTTTTCAAGTTTGATACAATGTTACTTTTGAACCAAAACCGATACTGGTAAGATACACGAATGATACTTTTCAAGTTCAAGAGTATTATTCCTAAATCAAAATATGATACTCCAAAATGCATGTAGTTATTAGGAAAAAAAAAAAAAAAACTATGCACATATTAATCACATTTATGAACTCGTTTGACCCAAGTCCACTCAAGTTCAATCCCTATTGCATTGCATTGGGATAGGATTGGGACTGCGCATATTTTGATAGAATTAGATGGCTGAGCAACCAAATTCTCATCTAATGATGTTATTAGTTTGTTTACAATAAAATTTTGGGTGCTGAAGTCACACTAATGTTTTTTCAAAGAAGAATAGACTGGGTTCGAAACCACAGCCTAGCGATTAGTACCACAGGCTGATTTCTCGCATGTCGCGATTCGAAACTCACTCAAGGTGGAAAAATTGTAATAAGGACGGGAATCAGTAGGTCCCAAATTCCAAAAAAAAAATAAAAATAGAGTGTTTTCATCAAACAAAAAACAAAAAAAAGTCACACATTGCACACGTGATCCTTTTAACATTTTTTTTTTAAAGGAATAACTCAGAATTACTACAAGAATTCAACCTTTGCCAATATAAAACATAGGATAACACTACAGCTCATTCTTTCACTAAATAATAGCATATGTCATTAGTGGCGGAACAAGAAGAAAAAAAACCACTGAGGAACATATAAATATATACGGCAGGGTGGATGAGAGAGTTGGAAGGGTCTAAGGACCACCAATCTTTGTTCCACCCCAGTATGTCATGGCTCTTGTAATGCATAATAAGTCATTATTAAATTAAAAACAGAATTGTTAATTGAATGACACATTTTATTAAATAAAGGACACTTTTAAAAAATTTTAGACTTGAAATTACTTTTTTGCCCTTCCGCTTTCTACTTCTTTCTTCAGTAAAATCCCAATTTTACTGTAGATTTCAATTTTTAAAAAGAATCGCTCCAACCGGGCGATTCTATGGGTAAAAATCGCCCCAACCAGGCGATTCTATGAAAAAGGATTGGTGTCCAGTGGCAATTCTTTTCCATAGAATCGCCTGGATGAGGCGATTCTATGTGCAATAACAAAAATCTTTAAAAGGTTCCACCTTTCACCCAAAAAATGTGTAATTTTCATATTTACTGGGAAATATGGATCGTTATCGGAGTTATCGTCCATAATACGCATGCAAAATTCTTGTAGAGGAAATGAGGGTGTAGGTAAAACTATTTATGAGGGTAGAAATGTATAAGGATATTATTGTCTTTTTACCACTAAAAATTTTAAAAAATATCCTGTGTTTAGTAAAATTGTCCTGCAATTAACATGCCCCATTAAAAATGGTTCACTGAAAGGATATTGTATTTTTCGATAAGAAATATAGACTATTATAACGCAACGATTACTTGTAACTGCAGAAACCACATTAAAAAATCGCCTAATGATTATTGCTATATAGATGTCCCGTTATTCACTACGAGAATTTTGTAAATTTCTTCACTGCACCAGTTATTTTCCTTTCAAAAAAGTATAATGATCACATTTACATTTCAACCCAAGGACTTTGGTATAATATGCAACATTACATTGAATAGTTCCGTTGTATTAATTCAATTTAAAACGGCATTGGTTGAGAACATAACACGTAAATGACACACCACTACAAATCAAAGGCAATTTTTTTTCCACTTAATTGATTAATTTTTAAAATATTTATTTTTGTCTCAATTTCAAAAATAATTTCTAAGTGATTTTAAATTTCAAATTTCAACAACATCTTATCTATTTTTTTATTAATACAGTAAGATTCGCATACATTAATAAGGGCAAGAAATGTCAAAAAAATAGTATAAATAACTTTGTCCATCCCTTAACTTAGTCGGAAACATCTAACGTTCTAGTTGAAAACAGTTAGGATGTTGTCTAAATTTTAGTTTTGGATCATTTAGAAAGGGGCATGTTAATTGCAGGACACTTTTTATTAAACACATGATACTTTTTAAAATTTTAAGTGGTGAAAAGACAATAACATCCTTATACATTTCTACCATCAAAAATATTTTTACCTACACCCTCATTTCCTCTTCAACTCTCCATTTCACTCTTAACTCACTCTCATTTTTCTACTCCAATTTTTTTCAAATTTTCTTTCACCCGGATGGGGCGATTCTTTCCCATCCGGGCGATTCTTTTTAAAAGTTATTTTCTTCTTACTTTTACTGTAGAAGGAAATATAAAGGGGAAGGGCAAAAAAGTAATTTCAAATCTAATTTTTTTTAAAAAGTGTCATTTATTTAGTAAAATGTGTCTTTCAATTAACAATTCTGCTTTTCAAAATTAATGAACGAAAATAAAACATTTTAAAATTAAATTAAAGGACCAATTGAATTATTTAACCAATCATTTTCCATCTCCAAGCCCAAATTGGACAGATTAGCGTATACAACGGGGGAATGACATAAACAAATTCTAAAATATTGGTACAGGCTGAATATTGTTCCCTCTCAGCTGTACTACGACTTTGCTAAGCTAAAAGTTTGGTAAATGAATGAACTTTTTATTCTCTCAAACAGGACTTTCTCAACTTTTGGGTAACACAAAAGATGGAATATTAAGAAATGGCAGTGTTCAACTGAATGTGATGCATGACGGGTCATTCAGAAATCGAGAGTTTGATTCCTACCTTTACAAGTTTCTATTATATTTGTGTCCAAACGGGCCTCCCAACTTTTTTCTTCCTTCCCCGAGTCTCCTAACATCCACTTGTAACAAACCGGATAATGTAATGGCCATAAGAAATTGCCATAGAAGGCCGGGCAACCACGAAAACAAAACCAAGAAAACTGTCGTTTATTTACAGAGGAATTAAAAGAGGATTAGAGGAGTAATAAATATGGTCGAATTGGAGCTTTCATGGGACCAAAATGAACTACTAGACTCAACTGGTAACGTGCTGCATTAATTAAATCTCCAAATATATTTATATATATATTATTTTGGTTTTGGTCTTTTTCTTTGGTTATCGGGTATGGGAAAAAGTGGTAAAGATAGATAGAATTTTTGCAAAGAGCCCAAGTCATTTTCAAAATACAGATAAGCAACAGTTATGACTAAGGAATGGACGTTAGGTTTGGTTGGTCTGGAAAGAAAAAAAAAAATGCATGAATAAAGTGTCATGTTTGTTCGTTTTCATCCAATTCCAACATATTATGTTACCCTTTTTCACTGCTAGCTTTGATTTGGAAGTTTCATGTAGCTTGTCATGATTGATTATGGAAGAAAAAGTAGGTTTTTTTTTTTTTTCGTGATTTTCATATTCTGTAATGGTGTGTGTAATAATTTTTATTTATTTATTTAGATATATAGTTTGCAGAGACAAACTGAAATTGCTAAAAACAAGCTAACTTATATGCAATTCTAAATTTTATTACACGGATCACTAAAGAATATATAAATCACGAGAACGCCCTAACAGCGGTTTAATATGGTTTATATGTGAGGGCCTATGAGGTCTAATATCTCAAATTACCACCCAACCAATATATATGTTTTTTGTACAGGTTATACCTTCTTTTTTTTTCCTTTTTTTTTTTTACGAAAAAGCGTATAAAAATATATTAATGACACCAGAAATTGTCCAACAGAGATTGAGAAATTATATGAGTTATACCTGGTGCAGCCTATATAAATTAATAACAACATCATTATTTTCTTATAAAAGTATAGACACATAAGAGAGGCTAATTTACTAGTGATATTGTATTCTTATTGGTCTGCTCACTAAACCACGAGTACAACATATATGTATGGAAAAAAAAATTCATATTTTGGTATTACAGTATTTTTCATTAGAATCCAGCTTTGTTCGTGTCATATTTTTTAAAAAATTGTTTTTAGAATTTTGAATTTTATACTAATTTCTCACCATTTTTAGTACACTTTTATTTTTCATATTTTTAATACATTTTTCATATTTAAATATTATTTTCAAAATCAAGTTTTGAAAACATATTTTCAAAAATCTCCAAAACAAACAAAGCTGAGGAGTGTTAACGACTTTTTCCGGTGAAGCATATTTGAAGATTTCTTAAATCAAATAAACGAATAAAAAATTTTGTAATCCACAAGTAATTTTATCGGGACAACATTATTATGGCACCTAATTACACTTCAAATCGGACCACTATACATATTAGAGGACATTCCTAGTATATTTGGAGTCAGTGGCGGAACAGACTCCCAAAATCAGGAGTGACAAAATATTTAAGGTAAAATAATTTTTCAAAAGGCATTATAAAATTTGTATGTGTATATATATATATATATATATATATACACACACAAATATTTGTTTAAAATACTAACACTGATTTTTGTTTAAAAATTCACAATCTTTGCCACTGATATATGTTGAACATATAACTTATTGGATGTACACAAAATATTTTACAATTTGAATTAACCACATCATATTTGAAGTAATTGGATGGTTCTTGCGTGGAGCACAAATTATATAGGGGCATATTATTTGCAAGTACCATTTTACTAAACACATGACACTTTTTAAAATTTTAAGTGGTGAAAAGACAAATATACCCTTGATAGTTTCTAACTTTATAAAAAAAAAAAATTTACCCAACTTTTTTAACTCAGGGAAAATCGCCCATACATGCGATTTTCCCAGATAAATTCGCCCAGGCCAGGCGATTTTCCCTAAAAAAATTGATTTTTCGAAAATTTAGTGGTCGTTCGCCGGAAAAACGATTTTCCGATGAATGACTGGGAAAACCTAGAAAAAAATGCCGACCTGTGGCGTTTTTTTTAGGGAAAATCGCCACAGGACACCAATTTTCCCAGATAAAATCGCCCCGGCCAGGCGATTTTCCCATAGTTAAAAAAGTTGGGTAATTTTTTTATAAAGTTAAAAACTATAAAGGGCAAAAATGTAAATTCACGTATAAAAATTTTAAAAAGTGGCCTACAAATAGTAAAAGGTGACCTGCTGATAACAATTCCGATTATAATATGTAACCAGTTAGTATGAGTATAAAATGACAAACACAAATTAAAGATCAAAAAGGGGGATGCAGTGCCTCCTGACGACTCCATATAAGGACAAAAATTAAAATTAATTTTTTCCCCTCGTTAGAAAGACTCCGTTCGAGTAGTCCATGTAAAGACAAAAAAAATTAGAATTAATTGTTTTATCCCACATGGGACACTATCGTGACCAAGGAAGTAGAAGATTATAAAGTTGATAAATCACCATACAAATGCAACATTGAAAGAAAATGATGAATACTTATCAAGTATGAACACAAGTCGTACAAGTTCTCAAATTTGAATACTAAATTTGATACACAATATTTCAGAGGTAAATTAACTCATAATCGTGATACATTATCAACTAAACTCGACAAGCCATATGCTAAACTCAATATACGCATTCATAAAATCGATACACGCGATATTTCGCATTTCATAGACCAACTTTGGAGGTCCTTCATTCCCTTCAGCATCAGTGAGTAGATCTTTTCCTTCCCTAGTAGAGAATTCCACAATGATTCTCTTCATCAGCTATCCTTTTTGGCCATGTTCTCATGGCATTAACCAACAGAATCACACAAGCTCTTCATACCAAAGAATGGCTAAAATATTCACTTGGATTGGAGGTGGGAGCTCCTTGCCTCTTTCTAGATTCAAGCATTGCCTCCAGAATAGCAACATCTCTGGTACCTTCAGCAAACGACAAGCGGTGCTTAACTTCATCGCTACCATCCTTCTGCAATAACCAAAGGCATGTAAAAGATGCATCAATCAAATGGAGGGGTCGAGGAGAGATAGAACGTTAGCCAGTATTATACGGACTAAAAACTGTATCATCAAATGGAGAAAAGAGGTTGCTATCCGCTGAATACCCAAAACCAGAGGAGTTGGGGCGGGGAGGACACAGACTTATGAGAAGGTAGACCTTAGATATCAGACTCACCTAAGAATCAATAGTGGGGGCATATTTTAATAGTCATTACCAAAATTTATCCAGAGCGAATCAAAAACCAAAAGAATGTACGTGGCAGAGAAAAAACTACTGCAGTATACTAACATCAAAGGACAGAGTAAAACTTTACAAAGAAAACCAGTATTTGCATCATGGTTTCAATTAAACAATCTCTATACAGTTGATGTAGCGAGTAGCATTGAAATCTAATTACACTGCCAAAATCAGAGTGACATTCATTGTTCATAATCACTGGTTTAACTTAATATTATCAATCCTGCGATAACATGCACCCCCATAAATGAAACTACCCTGGCAAGTGGAAATGAATCAGTGAGATAAAGATCAGTCAGATCACGAAAAGCTGTAAAACATACAGTACGAAAGGGGGTAAATGGATTATAAGGTTAAGAAAGACGAAGGAAGATTTTGGGATCTCATTTCAGGAAATACTAGGTTCTACTCAAGGACTTGATATTTCAAACTTAACTATGACAGCATGGTGCCTTAGCTTAAGGAAACTAAAATAGAAACTCTTCAACTCACTTGAACTGTTTATAACTTTTCTACATGCAATCGAACAAAGCAGTATTTACAAACAGCCTGAATCATGGTTTTCATATTATTCATGATGCAACAAATTCAACTAGGTCTATAAGGGTACTTTTCTTACCAATGAATGTTTCAAGCAAAAGTAGTACTGATCTTTGTATATGGTGGCAGATAACTACAAAATAAGTCATGGCTATTCATGCCATCTCTTGGGCTTTAAAGGTATATCAGTAAAAATTAAGCTAGAAACACATTCACATTGAAATTGTGGCTCCAAGAAGTTGAAAAGTATGGATTTGAGCTATTTTTGATCCTTCAACAATAACTTGAATGCTCATAATATCTCCAACTTCAGTCATTAGTTTTTTGCTCTGCATAAAAATCAATTACCTTTTATCTAGGAAAGGTGCCACAAATCAGAAGAAATGGCGAGTGGGCATGGAAAGAATGATACGATGAGAGTGCAGATTCTGCCTCACTAATGCCTACATACAAAAATGTAGTGTACGTCAAATGAATTTCAATAGTAACACTTCCTTCTTAAACTAAGTAGTACTAGTGTCACCAACATAGCAAGCAGTAGGCATGACCTGTAATACAAGATGAGTAAAACGACATTGCGAACTGGATACAGGTATGACCTGTAATGCAATTCAGAGTGGATTCACAGCTAATTTACATATTCATAATCCATAATGTCCAGTTCTGAGAAGAGGCGATTAGTAATTTTTACCAACCAAGAAATCCAATGTAGTAATCCAACTTGGCAGGATCCACTCCAGCAGCAAAGCAGCAGGCTACCCAATTTCTGTTTCTACCTAATGTCGATTTCCTTTTGTGAGCATTACTCCTACCTTCAAATTTTGAAGGTTTGACAAATATGCAATTTGATTGTGTAAATTTTCTGACATAAGATTGGTATACTTGCAGAATAACATGTAAAAAAGTGAATTCTTCAACAAGTATATGAGTTACATTATGACTAAACGAGTATCCTTGTTCATCATTCAATATTTTTGAAGAAATAGTAAGAGAGTACCAGAATTGGGGCCTATACTCACCTGCACCCCAAGCTTTGCAATAATCAGATGATTTTTGAACTAGAAGTGCCATCCTTTCATCCGCCAACATCTTTTTGCGTTTTCATTCTGGCGAGCAACTTTTAACTTCAAGAATAGCCTGTATGCTACCTCTACTTTCTTTGAGCTCATCAGTCTGTTATTCAATTTGCTGCAAACAAGTCTGTTAGGGCAAAATCCTTTACTCAAGCACTCCTCCATGACTAAAACAGCATTTTCAAGCTGCCCAATGTTGCCAAATGCATTAATGGCATACTCATACACTTGCACGTCTGAAGAATAACCACTTTCTTGCATATCACGCCATATATTCAGCAACATTTGACATTTGCCAAACTTAGAAAGCCGCTTAAGCAACAGCTTATAGGACTTCAATGATATTCTGCATCCAACTTTTCTAGCCTTTTCATAAATCATTAGAGCAGCATGAGGAGGGCCATAACCACACAAAGGCTCAATGAAAGAGGTCACAGTCCCTGTAGTGGGAATAATCCCACGGTGCAACATTTGATCAAACATTTCAATAGCATCTGCTACTCTCCGAACCTTCAAACAACCAGATATTAATGTAACATAAGTAACCATGTTGGGTTCACATTTATTATTCAACAATTGCTCAAAATAATTAAATCCTTCATCCATGTCACCAGAGTAGATATAATTAACAATCATTGCATTGTAAACCTCCACATCAAGTACAGGTTCAATCTCCTCTAACTCTCTGAAAACTTTAACTGCACTATCGGTCCGTCCAGCTCTCCCTAGTCCTTCAATAATATAACTGTAAGTCGAGCTATCTGGATTTATTCCGTCCTCCACCATTGCCTCCAAGTTCCTCTCAACCTCAATAACTCTACTGAGCTTCGACCACCCCCCAATAACACAATTGTAAGTCATTCTATTAAACTGAATCTTCCCTCTCATCTTATTCATTAAAGAACACGCTGTCCCAACATAAGATCTCCGAACTAGGCACTTCAAAAGAACATTAAACATCTCAGTATTGCATTCCAATCCAAAATCCCCAAAATTATCCCACAGTTTGATCCCTTTAGAAACTTGCCGAGCCCGAATGAAACAATCCATAACCACATAAAGAGTATCAGAATTAGGATATACTCCTCTTTGCCTCATCTCACCAAGCATTTCCATCATATGCCTAAAATACTTACGCCTTCCTAATGCTTTAATAATCACATTGTAACTATACACATCTATGGGAAACTTTTCTTGTAGAATTGCCCAATTGAAAAACATAACCATGGAATCACCGCTTAAATTCCCTCTACTAACAACTTTATCAAGCATATCGACCGTAATTTCAATCCCAACATTAGCCAATGCTTGTTCAACTGCACTTTTTCCACGGAGCTTCTGTAAAAAAATTCCTCGAAATTTATCCTCTGGGGACAAAAACCCATCAACGGCTACCCTGGTGGATTCTGAATCCTTAACAAGAGATTCTTGGAAAACTTTTAAAGGGCTGTTTGATATTGGTAAGATATCCGAGAGTTGACTCAAGATGTGAGATTCATCAACAGGAATATCTTGCTTACGCAAATGATTCTCTAACGGCGATTCGTTTGGAAAATTTGAGGGAGTTTGGCAGGTTGAAAAAGGAAGTAGAAAAGCTTGCAGGGATGAACTGAAAAGCGGAGACAGTGAAGAATAAGTGTACCTGTGATGGAGGCAGTTGAATCTTGTGAGCAGCATTTGGGTGGTGGGCGGATGAGCTCGGTGGTGGTGGCGGTGGAGGAGGCTATCGCAGATTCTATTGCCCGGAAATCCCTTTCTAATTATAATTTGGCTTAATTTATTTTTCACCCCCTTATATTTACAAAATATATCTTTTATCCCCTAAGTTAAGTATTTTTGGGTTCTGTTTTGTTAATGTCACTTTTAAAAGAAATTATGGTAATGGAAGGCACTACAAGAAGAGAAGGTAAAAAAAAAAAAAAAAAAAAAGACTCCAATCTTTTTCTTGGTTGGACCAACCCAACCAGTAATTTCTGACAAGTTTTTTGGAAGAAGAAGAAGAGATTTTTTTACCTTAATATTCATTTTGGGGGAAAAAATTACCAAAATAAGCAAAAAAAATTTGAAATTCCCAAACTATTGAAAACGAATTTGGGAGATTCGTTTTCAGTTGAAAACGAATCTCCCAAATTCGTTTTCAACCGAACAAACCAAAAAAAAAAGCAAAATTGAATTCGTTTTCAATTGAAAACGAATTCCATGAATTCGTTTTCAAAAGGTTTTTTTTTTTTTTTTTTGCTTTAATAAACGAATTCCATAATTAATTTTTCTTTTTTTGCTTTAATAAACGAATTCCATAATTAATTTTTTCTTTTTTTTGTTTTTTATTAATTTCATTAAGAAACTAATTCCACTACAATGGTTTTTAAAATGAATAAAAATAATTATATGTAAACGAATTTTTTAAAAATTAAATAATTATTTTAATTGAATCGAACCGCCGTAAATAGTTTTTGAGTTGTTATAAAAAAAGGCAAAACATAATTATATAATTGAAATTTTAATTTGTAATTCAATAAAATTTTAGAAGAAGTAATTTACGGCATTTTTTGAAATACATAAAATCTTCGTATAAATGAATTTGGGGAATTTATTTATTTGTAAAAATTTAGTCACACATTTATGTTTTAAAAATAATGAATTCCATTAAAAACAAAACTCATAAATTCCTTTCGCTTAAAAAGAAATAACATTAGACCGATGTCGGTTTTCCTGAGACACGAATGCGCCAAAGTCGTTTTTAGTACTTATGTAGTTTTTTCAAAACTCTAGTTGCAGGGAAAACGAATTTGGTAGTTTTGTTTTTCTCTATAAACAACTCAACCAAATTCGTTTTCCAGAGAAATATATTTTTTTAAAGATTTATTACGAAAATTAGTATTCATGGAAAACGAATGTGGGGAATGCGAGGTGTACTTATGGAAAAAAAAACCGTAAGAAAAATTCGGTGAAGCAGTCGAATAAAAAAAAGAAAAACAAAACTACCAAATTCGTTTTCCCTGCAACTAGAGTTTTGAAAAAACTACATAAGTACTAAAAACGACTTTGGCGCATTCGTGTCTCAGGAAAACCGACATCGGTCTAATGTTATTTCTTTTTAAGCGAAAGTAATTTATGAGTTTTGTTTTTAATGGAATTCATTATTTTTAAAACATAAATGTGTAACTAAATTTTTACAAATAAATAAATTCCCCAAATTCATTTATACGAAGATTTTTTTATTTCAAAAAATGCCGTAAATTACTTCTTCTAAAATTTTATTGAATTACAAATTAAAATTTCAATTATATAATTATGTTTTGCCTTTTTTTTATTTTTTATAACAACTCAAAAACTATTTACGGCGGTTCGATTCAATTAAAATAATTATTTAATTTTTTAAAAATTCGTTTACATATAATTATTTTTATTCATTTTAAAAACCATTGTAGTGGAATTAGTTTCTTAATGAAATTAATAAAAAACAAAAAAAAGAAAAAATTAATTATGGAATTCGTTTATTAAAGCAAAAAAAAAAAAAACCTTTTGAAAACGAATTCAATTTTGCTTTTTTTTTTTTTTGGTTTGTTCGGTTGAAAACGAATTTGGGAGATTCGTTTTCAAACGAATCTCCCAAATTCGTTTTCAATAGTTTGGAAATTTCAAATTTTTTTTGCTTATTTTGGTAATTTTTTCCCCCAAAATGAATATTAAGGGAAAAAATCCAAGAAGATGAATTACTTTTGTAATGCCTATAAGTATAAAAATATAATTTTTTGATTGAATTCAAAAGAATGCCGACCTAGTTTCAATTGCGTCTGTTGGAGCTGATGTCTATATTGAAAGGTCAATTTTGTGAAAATAATGACAAAAGTGGGAGCAAAAGCATTACTTTTGTAAAATAATAATAGAGCAAAAGATGTGTTTTTAAAAATAGGGAAAATGACATTTTTAGTACTAAATGTTTGGGTTGTTTGTAACTTTGATATTAAAAGTTTACACAGTTTCAAACTTGCGCTTTATGTTTATACTTTGTTGCATTTCTAGTACCAATACCTGCTATAGCAGGTTTTATGTAGTCAAACTGAAGTCAAAAGTAATTTGGGGTACTTAACAAATTCTACAATTTTGTAGGGGTTGAAAAGATATTTTTCTAATATTATTTCCAAAACATTTTCGCTGTTTTTTTTTTTCTCTTCAATCGACGTACAAATTTTCTTCCGACTGGGGAGAAAGAAAACCGCGAAAATGTTTTGGAAATTATATTAGAAAAATTATATTTTCAGCCCCCACAAAATTGTAAAATTGTAAAATACCCTCAAAATACCGTTGACTTCGGTTTGACTACTTAAAACCTATTATAGCATGTACGGGTATTAAAAATGCAACAAAGTATAAACATAAAGTACAAGTTTGGAACTGAGTAAACTTTCAGTACCAAAGTTGCAAACAGTCCAAACTTTTAGTACTGAAAATGTCATTCTTCCTCAAAAATATAATAGGTAAAAATCCAATAACTTTGTAAAGATATGGAGGCAAAAAATAGTTAGCAAAATATAAATCAACTTTTGATCTTTGGGCAAACACCTCATAACCCCCCTGTGGATTGCGAAAGTTATACATCACCCTTCTAAAAATAAAGGTACAAATGACCCCCGTGCTTTCCTGAATGCTGTAAGCCTGTAACGTTAGGAATTTCCGTCACATTTAAGAGTCAGAAGGTAATTTTGTCATTTTACAAATTTTATTATTTTTTTATTTTCTTAAACACTTAATATTCAGTTCCAACCATTAAAACTAAAAGCCTATCCCTTCCTCATAACCGCTCACGTCTATTTCTCTCCTTTCGGGTAATCAATGTAGCATTAAATCAATTCCTCTATCTCTTTCCAATCTTGAACCCCTCCTGCACTTTGGATCATCTCCAGTCAAATTCATTGTCACCCCCCACTCATGTCTCTCTCGCTCCATCGGATCCCGCCGCCGCTGCCTCCATCGCCTAACCCTCCATGCCGACTTCGACTCCGAACTCCCTTCTACCCATCAAAAGGCGCTCAAGGAACGATATCCCAGTTTTGATTTCGATCAAAGTTCCAGCTAAATTCAACCCGTGCGCTTCCTGGGCCCGAATCTGGGTTGCAAATCTGGGTTTTTGGTTGCAGATCCCGTGCCCTCAGATTTGGTTGCAGTGGCTGTAACTTGTAGGTTTTGTTGAGCTGGGTTGCAGTTGCTGATATGGGTTTTCGGGCGTTATCTTCATCTTGTTTTTTGAATTATTGAGATTTGTTTTTGGGGTTATATGAATTTTGTGTCCTTTTTTTATGGGCTGTGAGATTTTTTTTTTTTTTTTTTTTTTTTGGCTGTGATGATTTTATTTTGTTTTACTTGTGATGTTTTGGCTGATATTTTTTTTTTTTTGGAGTTTGGGTTTGAAATTGGGTTGCAGTGGGTGTAGATTTTTTGGTTTCTTATTTTTTAAAATCGGGTTCAATTTCTTTAAGGAGAGATTCAATTGCGGGTCGGGTCCTGTCCATGGCAAGGCGGAGCAGAGGTTGCAACTGAGAAGCCGTAACTGGGAAATGGGCAAGGCGGAGCAGATGTTGCAACTAGGAAGCCGTAACTGGGAAATGAAGAAGGAAAAAAAGAGTTGTCGTTGTTGTTGCATTTTTGTCAAGATTTTCTCCACCTCTGCTAATGTTGAGACTCATTAACCTTGGTAGTGAAGAGGATTAGTGGGTTTGAAAGGATTAGAGCAGATGAGTAATTGGATTAACTTAATTCGAATTGTGGGATTACTTTGGTTTAAATAAAATTAAAAAAGGAAAAAATTGGAAATCATTAAGTAATAAGAATATATAAAATAAATTAAAATTTGAAATGTTATAAAAGGAAAAAAAAATGGAAATCAAGAAATATATGAAAAATAGTTTTTAAGCTTTAATTAATTTAAAGCAAAAAATGGAAAAAAAATTTATAAAAATTTCTAGGGAATTAAAAGATCCAAAAAAAAATGTTTATATTGGTAAATTATTTTTATTAAGGGTAAATATGTCATTTGTATTAATGATAAACATGGCATTTGTTAGTGAGGGTAAATTTGTCATTTTATTAAAAAAGTAATGAAAAATAGTTGACTTTTTAGTTTGACCGTCAAATGTGACGGAAATTACTAACGTTACAGCGTTCTGGAAAGCACATGGGGGTCATTTGTAGCTTTATTTTTTATAGGGAGTGATGCGAAACTTTTGCAAACCACAGGAGGTTATGAGGTGTTTGCCCTTGATCTTGTATGAAAGAACAACCTGAACCTTGTGATTTCAAAAGGAAAAGAAAAAAAAAAATCGCTAGTCAATCGTGTTATTTTTTCGCAAAATATCCTTGTTATCTAAAACTGTCAAACCAATTTTTTTTATAAAAAAATTGTCAAACCAAATATATATATATATTATCCAATAACATTAATACACGAACCCTTAAGTTTTACAAAATAAAATTTCAACTTAGAATTGAAAGTTGAAAATTTGCGGTTCGTGTCATAGTTTATGTAATGCCCTAGGCGGTTGATTGCAACTTTAAAAATTTTGAACCAAATTATTAGCAAATTACAAGAATTCGATTTATCCTCTCAAAAGTTTTGGTAATTTATCAAATAACATTTTTTAAGTCATTCAAATCCAAAATACATTTTAGTCACCTTCGTATTTTTATTTTTATTTTTTTAAATTATTTTTTGTATTGAAACATGGAATCAATAGACCATAATAGTGTATGCTTAAAAAGAATTAGTCTTGAAGTTTATTTTTGTTTTTGTCACTTGTGCTTTTAAATTATGATTCACGATTAATGCGTATTTAGTGAGACATATGATCTAATTCTAATCGTAAAGTGTTTTTCAAGTAGAAAGTGTCACATGTCCAACCACTAGTGAGTATTCTTGTCTCTATTGATTTCCTAATGAGAAGTTTTTATGCTAAAGGCACAAAAGTTGTGAAGAGAATTTTTATAATTGAGGTGAAAATATATCCATACCTGCAAAAGCTTGTCAAGAGGGGAAGAGTGAAGGTGGCCCATAGGTTGCAAGATCGTAATCTAACATCAACTTGGGTATATAGGATTGAATAATAAGATTTTACCAAAAAAATGTGCATGTGTAAAATTACAAAAAAATTATAAAAACTATTATTATTTAAATCATTTTAATAAATTTGTGTAAGATCAAATAGGTATCAGAATTGATTTGGCATTTTGGGATCTTACAGATCGTAATTTACAACCTATGATGCAGCCTTAACATAGTTTAATACGGAGTACAAAACAAACAACAAATGTGTGGTCTTAGGTTTTGTCAACATTCAATAATATTAGTTGAAATGGACATGAGGAGTTGTTTCCTGAAGAAAACAACCAACATAAGAAAACCAAAAAAAAAAAAAAAAAGAAGAGAGAGTTTGTTTCCTTAATCCAGTTTGTTCATTTGGGAAAAGACACAGGTAATGTGATCTTTCAAGCACCCAAAATGGCAGAAGCAATGTGTTCAAGTACAGTTAGACATAACAAGAAAAGTATAGAAAAATGTCAAGAACAGCGTGAAGAACACAAGCGTACCTTACAGAAAAAATGCAAAAGATCATCTACCCAGAGGCCATCAACTAAGCTCTCGGTAACACGTCATTATTACCGCGAATTTGACTATGATCTCAAGAGGTTTAGTCATTTATCGCGATATCTGCAACTAATGTTCTTGTTCTGAACACTTTCAAGTCTATACAGAAACCATGCTAGTAAAGGTATCATCATAATGAACCCAACAGCAAAGAGATGAGAGCTGAAAAGGAAAGGTCAAGAATTTTATTTTTCTCTCTTTCTCTGATAAATATTTATGACCAACAACAATCTGTGGCAACTGCCAAAATGCAGTGAAAATTTCATGAACTAGTGTCATTTTGATGCCCTTCATTCCCTACTTCAGCATGAGTGCAACTTTTGCTTCAGTTATAGGGAATTCTACAATGTGTCTCTTTATTAAACGTTCGTTTTATTGACTGATATTATACTACTATATGTTCTCCTTAAGATATTTGGGTAAGTTCTCACGCCAATAAATAGCGTTCTTTACCAGCTCATAAATAGCTACAATCTCCTCACTTGGACTGCAGCTCCTCCCCTCTTTCCAGATTCAAGCATTGCGTCCAGAATAGCAACATCTCTGGCACCTTCAACGAATGACAACCGGTGCTCAACTTCATGGCTACCATCCTTCTGCAACAATCAAAGGCATGTGAAATGCGCATCAATTTAATCAAAAGTTCACATCACGATTATCAAACAGAAGGCAGGGGTTGGGTAGAGATACGAAGTATGGCAGTCTTGAGCCATATGGACTAAAGCTGCATCATCAAATGGATTATAGAGGTCGATACCCATTCTATGCATTAAACCACAGGGGAGGCCATATTTTACCTAAGATTTAATAATGGGAACATATTTTACCATATATAGTCATTACAAAAAGTTATACAGAACAAACAAAAATACTATATGAAGGTTCGCAGCACAAAAAAAAAAAAACTACTGTGATATGCTAACAACATAAAGAAAAAAGAATGAAACTTCAAAAAGAAAACCAGCATTTGCAACATGGTTCAATTGGACAATCTCTGTTACCTTGAGAGTAGCCTGAGAAATATCAGAGATAAAAGTCTTTAATTCTTCCGTAACCCCAGAAAATGGGTAGAAGAAGATTTTGCTTTGCCCATCAGCCATATAGTGAGTAACCTGTCACAATAACATGAAACAAAAAAGAGTTTACTCGCAAAAGTTGGAATCAATCCCAGATTAAAAAATTTATGCGATAGTTAAATGGAAGTTCATCAATTGAAAGCCAATACTTTAGTATGCCAAGCAGAAATCAATTACCGAGTATCCGTGCTTTCCATCCTTGTTTCCTCGCTCAATTTGAATCGTTCCTTTTAAGCCCACAACTCTCCAGAGTATCTGAACAAAATATCTACTCAAAAGGTATATCGAAGAACTATGGTATAAAGATAATGAAGAAAGAAATAATTTCCGGACACAGTTTTACTACATGCCTTCGGTGATCTTGATGATACTACCATGACAAAAACTCCAGAGCAACCATTCTCCAGCTGGCTACAAAGACAAGAAAATCCAAATCAAATCATTCTACCAAGAGAACCAAATTATTGTCGGGCTTCAGAAACTTACAATGTTGATGATATGTTATCAGGAGGAGGTAAACTCAAATCCACATGAGATGTAATGGCAGACACCGAAGCTATCTCACTGTCAAGAAGCTGCTCGAGTAGAGAGTTGCAATGAAATCCAATTACATTTCCAGAAGTAGAGTGACATTCATTGTTCATAATCATTGGATCAACTTACCATTCTCAATCCTGCAATATAATGCACCCCCATATCAAAAACAAAACCCCCCTGCCAAATTGAAATGAATTAGTGAGCAAAAAAGAAGTAAGATCAAGAAAAGCTGTACGACATAGAGTAAGAAACTGAGTAAATGGATCACATACACGATGAATAAAACAGAGGTGAGAAAGAAAATTATGAAATGTCATTTGAAGGAAATACTTGCAATAGGTTTTATGCAAGGACTTCATAATTCAGACTAAACAATAATAGCATTCTTCCTTAGCTTATGAAAATGTAGAACAGAAAATCTTCCACTCACTTGAACGGTTTATACATGTAAATGAACATAGCAGTACCTACGAACAGCCTGAATGAAATTCATGATGCAACGATTTTAACTTGGTCTAAAAAGTAGTTCTCTTACAAATGAATATTTCAAGCAAAAGTGGTACTGATCTTTGTATATGGAGGAAGAGAACTATGAAAATAAGGCATGGCAATTCGTGCCATCTCATGGGTTTAAAGGCATATCGGTAAAGAAAAACTAAAATAAAAAAACTCACGTTGAAATTGTGTCTCCAAGAAGTTGAAAAGTACGGATTTGAGCTATTCATTGATCCTTCAACAATAACTTGAATGTTTATAATATCTCCAACTTCAGTCATTAGTTTTTTGCTCTACAGAAGAAACAATTAATTAGCTTTTATCAAGGAGAGGTGCAACAATAAAAGTAAGTCAATTATCCTCAAAAGAACTACCTCCACAAAACAAGGTTCAAATCGGTAATTCTCTGCAACTGCCCAAATCGGTTGGGCATGTAAAGAACGATAAGATGAGAGTGCAGATTCTGCCTCACTAGTGCCTACATATAAAAATGCAAATTGCACATCAAAAGAATTTCAATAGTAACTAGAATTTCAAAGTGGATTTACAGCTACTTTACATATTCATAATCCAATATGTCCAGTACTGAGAAGAGGCAATTAGCAATTTTTAACAACCAAGAAATCCAATGTAGCAATCCAACTTAGTAGGATTCACTCTACCAGTAAAGTAGCAGGCTCTTCAATTTATATTTCTAACTAATGCATGATTTTCTACTGTTGTGAGCATTGCTCACGCCTTTAAGTAAATGAAGTTTACATATAAATAAATGAATTCTACTGTTATTTATATTACACCACTTTCAAAATGAAGTTTACCAATGATTATCCAAACTTTGGGTCTAGAATATTAGCATCACTTAATGAACAGGTACTCAATGGTTAGAGAATGAGACAATTGAAAACATTTATATTCACAGAAATGTATGCAGCCATCTACATGCATTTCTAATAGCAAATTTAAGCTTAAGATTGCTGTCAATTTACCTTCTAAAAGTTTACAATTTTCAGATTTCATTCTTCTAAACAGAAAACAAATATGCTAGTAGATGAACTCGTTTAAGATGTGGATAAATAATTCCAGTCAAAAGAATTCCATCAGATGATATTTTTTCAGCTGTTCCCGAAAATCCATTTCTTTAGTGCTGCAGTATTGGAAAAAGAATTTCATCATAAAAAAAGACTCTGAAACATCCAAAAATGAAGCAAACCTAGGAGTCTTTGAAGAACAGGATAGACAAATAATGGATCTTTTACACACCGAAGGGATTGAGAATATTCCCTTTCACTTGCTCAAGACTAGGAAGAAAACTAAACATTTCTAGGTAATCACTCAAGAGAAATAACACCAAACTAGAAAATGTATTTTTCACAGCGCACTTATGAAGATATGAGAGTCCAATAGTCCATATGAACAGCCCAATTAATTGCCGCACCCTTAAAGAGTATATCTTCATTAAATTTTTATACATTTGGTCAATCATATATGACACATTACAACTTTAACAACTGATCAGTTTCTCATCAATTTAGTTTAAGGGGATTACTTAATAGCATATAATAATCTTTCTGCAATTCGGAAATATGGGAGCAAAATTTTATAGTGCTCTAAACTCCCTACAACTCTTTCTTCTCCTGACAGTAGAGAAACAACTACAAATTATGCATCTCCAGATTGCGAAAACTGTTCAGCACCATAGGTCGTGTGTCTATTTGCAGGTCATTACAATCATATATATGAGCAGACCTCTCATAAAATAATTTGAGAAGAACCAAGGAGATATATGTATAAAATTATGTCATACTTACAAGGAGCAGCTGGCTTCTCTTCAGTAACACAATTTATTCCAAGCAACATAGTGCGCATGCAAAACCATATAATATCTCAGTTAGTTGATTAAGAGAAAGAATATATAAATTCGTACAAAAGAGCAAACTAATATTCTGATGACAATGTAAGTTGGAAAAAAAACCATTTCTGCTAAACTGCAACTCAACATGATGTACCTTGCAGGACATGCTTTCCTGCCTTCAATAGCTTCAATGACATATCCACCTGAATAAGTAGGTTTATACCGATTGTAAATTAGAAAAATCTCATTGAGAAGCATAAAGGAGTTAGCTGAACACATTGATACTAAAGGAAAGGGCAGTCTAATGCATAGAACTCTCCCATGTGAAGAGCCTGGGGAAGTTCAGGCCTTGAAGCCCTATATGCGATGAGACAACAACTATTAAGCCTGTGTCCCACAATGTAGAGGCAGTTACATTATCATATCTCACCATAGTATTCTATCATGTAGAGTCAGCTACATGATCCACATAACATGAAATGTCACAAAATTTTAGACTAACTCAATTTAACGCAACCCTTCTCCAAATAATGAAAACATTTAAATTGTCTTCCATCTATATCTTGGTTAAGCCAGCCATATTCCAGATCATCCAAATGAACAAACCAATTGATATTTCGTAAACAAGACATATCTATGGCATGTAGAAATTGACTACAATTTAGAACTCAAAATATTAGTAGAAACTTAAATTATTAATCAATATTTATCCTTGATCTAAAGAATGCAGGTAAAATTCATCAATAAGTAACACTAAAAGGTTGTCAGAATAGAATACAGAACGATAATACCTAATGATAACGTGGGAGAAACCAAACTTCACCTGAATTTGGCCAGCAAGAACCACAGCAACCCCAATGATGGAACTGTCTCTAATAATCTCATCAAGACCCCCGTCACCCCATTTGCATTCTACTTGAGGGAAGAACTTTTTAGCAACCTCAATGGCACCTCTAGCTGATTCCTGAAAGAAAACAGTCAGATTCTCAATCCAATAAATCTTCCAGAAAGATCACAACTTCCTCAGGCATTCATTCAAGAATTTTAAGATTCAAGGAGATCCCTAATCATCATTTCAAAAAATAAAATAAAATAAAATAAAATCCCTATTCATCATTTTAAGAGAAAGATTAAAAAAATTTGGAACCTCGGAGCGGCTCCAGATAGCTTTGAGAACAAAAAGATCAGATAACTCTGCTAATCTTGGAATGTATTGATTTTTAACAAAGATCCCTGCTCCAAGAATGGCTATCTGAGGCAGCTGAGCCATTTTTGTATGATAACAGCTCGAATCAACTTCAGTTGTCTACGGTAGAATGCCAGATTTATAAGTCCTAGTTCCGTGTTCCACTTAGACTGGGATTAGAAAACTGGCCAATAAGTCACAGTTGCCGCCTCCACTTTGCATCTCCGTAAAGTTAGTCTACAAACCAGTTATTGGAATTGTTATTTGCAGTAACATTTTTTATTATTTATAAAAATATTTTTTGTAAAAAATCTATAATGCCTTTTAGGTTTTAAAAAAATTATTTTCACTCTAATTATGCCTGATAGTCACAAGGACGATCCATATTACACGGTAAGTAAACAATCTATATAATTTTTTTTACGTAAAATTGGGTTTTTAACAAAAAAAAAATCATTGTCTAGAATTGTTATTTTCAGTAACTAAGGTTTTTTCAGATTCTTCATGTTCTTCATCTTCTTCTCTTCTTTTCTCACATTTTAACATGGTATCAAAGCCAACTTAATCCAATCACAGCTTTCGCGGATCCAACTCCGCGGTGAGTTAGCGGGGTTTGGGGCAGCGGGGCGAAAAATGTTCCTGCACTAAAAAAAAGAAAAAAAAAAAAAAACCCTATTTTTGGCCAAAATACCGCTTAGGCTTAGGATATTTTCTTCCAAAATCTCGTCCTATGTGGATCGTTCTCGTGACTATCGGGCATAATTAGAGTGAAATTAAATTATTTTTTTTAAAGACCTAAGGGGCATTATAGACTTTTCATAGAAAAATATTACTGTGAATAGTAAAAATGTTACTGCAAATAGTATGTCCCTATTTTTATTTGCAATTTTAACCAAACAGTTTTATATTTTTGATATCGTCAATTTTGATTTTTAAAAAATATTAAACTTGTATTAGAAATAAAAATTATTTAAAATGTATAACAAAAAAAAGACAAAATATTATAAATTCAAATAATATGGTACCCCGTCAAGAGTAGTATAATCCCTACCCCTTCAAAGAGTAGCATGAATACTGCCCAATCAAAAGTAGAAGGTTACTCTTTTAATTTTTTTAACTGAAAAATGTTTTCACGACTACTTTTTTCATGAATAGAAGTTTCATTTTTTATGTTTACTTTTTTTTTCCTCGTTAAAATGATATTGTTCAAGAATAGCATTTGCATTTTTTTTTCCTTCTTTTTGTATTCCTTTGAAATTCAAAAAAATAAATTTTAAAAGATGTGTGACGTTCATGTGAACAGTGATTACATGCATAAATCAGTTATACACCCAACAAACTCTTTTTAAAATTTTGACATTTTTTTTGTCTCTTTTTTTTAATTTTTCAAAATCTTCTGAAAACACCATTTTTCTCTGTTTCTCATTACTTTCAATTTAGTTCAGAAAAAAAAAATTCAATTTCGCTTAATGAATTTCAATATATTGTTATTCTGCACACTTTTTTAAAATCCACTTAAGGTTAATTTTGTTTTTAAAAGAATTTGTTCAAAAATTTTGGTTAAATCACCCCATTGGTCCTGTAAGTTGGGATGTTATCTCTATTTGGTCACTTAACTTGACATAGTTTCATTTTGGTCCTTTAACTTAAAATTTTGTTTCAAAATGGCCTCGAAATCCAAATTCTGACAATATTTTAGTTATTTTCGACTAAGGGCCTATTTGATAATGGTGCTTAATGCTTAAAAGTATTAGATTAATCAATAATGACTTTCGCTATATTTGATAACAAAAATTTAAACCTCTTAATTGATTAAGCACTGATTATTTTCTTTAGAAAAATTTAAGCAGTAAAAGTTAGCTTATTGCTTATTACTTAATGCACCACGTAATATTTTTTTAAATAATTCATATTTTATTTATGAAACAACCCCTTTTATTTTATTCATATTGATTGAACTATAAATATTTATTTTTGAATAAATTATTATTATATTTTTTTCTTCATTAGCATACCACTTATTTTAAACTTTTTATCATAATATTACCAAATAATTTTTTTTCTATTATTGTATTTTGGCATTAAAAATTTATTTAATAAATTATATCATTTACCTGTTTCTATAAATCTCATTTGTGCAAAATGTTTAATATTAGTTATATAATTTATTAATTACATATAAGTTATTATTGTAAAATTTGTAATTTATTTTAGAATGCAATAGTGGAATCTTTTTTCATTTTTAAGAATTTTTATAAATTGTAATAAATTATTTTTTTTGTATTATAACTGTTCAATTTAATGTGTTTTATCTTATTTTGTTTCATTATTTTTTCATTCATCATAATTTATGTTTCATTGTAAAATTTGATATTTCACATATACAACTATAAAAAGTTCAACGTAAGGTAAAATGGTACATTCTCAATATTTAAGCATTAAGATCAACACATTTATCAAACAAGATCGAGTGATTAAGCATTTTGATTCAAAGGTTAGAAAAATATATTTTAGCAATAAGATGTTAAGTTTTTAACCAATTCAGTATTATGGCTTCAGCATTAAGCATTCATATATAAGCATTAATTTTTATCAAATGGGCTCTAACACATGAGTTATTTCAAATTAAATTAAGGGTGAATAAAATGATTTAACATTTATTTTTTGTCCATACTTATGTGTGTGAATCTTACATATCAGCCAAAAATAACTCAAATAAAGTCAAATTTTGGATTTGAGGATTTAAAATCAAAATTTCAAGTTACGGGACCAAAATGAAACAATTTCAAGTTAAATGACCAAATAAAGACAATATCTCAACTTAAGGGACCTATGGAGTGCTTGAACCAAAAAATTTCTGTGGGCAAATGACAAGAGGCCTTGTTGTTTGCTTTAGGGACAAATACATCCCTTGAGGTTTGATAATGCCCATATACCCCCCTTAAACTTTGGACTAAATTGAGAAATTAACATAGTTGATAACTTTAACGAAAAGTGAATGCGCTTTCTTTGACGAACAGATCCTCACGTGATCGAGTTCTGTATGGTTATTTGGATTAAAAAATATAAACGCTTTATATTCTATCTTCTTCATTGCTGATGGAAACCGAACATATCTGAAAGGGTGCTTGGTTAGAGGTTTTGGAGGGGTGGGAATGGGAATGGAATGAAAGTTGTTGTTTGGTTAGGTGGGAGGAATACTTTGAGGCAATTCTCCATATCCTAGCATATTGGTTGTATGGGTTTGATTCCTAGTTAAAAAAATGTTTAAGGGGGCGCTTGGTTCGTAGGGGGGAATGAGAATTATAGTAGAGGGGAATGAGAATTATAGTAGTGGGGAATAATAATAGAAGTAATCATTGTATATGTATTGTTTGGTTTGTGATGGGGAATGACTATAATTACCATTGATGCTGTTTGGTTCACAAATAAAATATTTAATAGTAATTTTTATTTTTTTTACATTCAACTTTTAATATATTATAAAATATTTATGTTTAATATATTATAATGATAATTTTTGCTAATTAAAATATTTTAAAAGTAAAAATATACACAAAAAAGAATTTTATGCAAGAATGATTCCCATTCCCCTGAAAATGGAGGGGAATTGATGATTGGACAAAAGTTGGATTTGGGAGTGGGGTCCAAGGAATGAAACCCCTTAACCAAACACTCCATTTCATTCCCATTCTCATTCCCCACTCCCAAAACCTCCAACCAAGCATACCCTAAGTTAATTTTTTTTTAAATGTTATTTCTCTTTTCAAATCCTATTTGTTTTTTAGAATTATTTTCCTCAAATCTCATTCTCCTCTTCTTCTTTTTTTCTCTCTTCGTTTTTTAATTTTTCACTTTCTCTCTCATCCATTTTTATTTATTTATCCTCTGATTTATTTTATTTTATTTCATTTATTTATTTTTGTCTATTCTCTTATTTACTACTCCCTCTGTCCCATTCAAAGAATCCGCTTTCAAAAAAAAAAAATCTTGTCCCATTTAAAGAGTCCATTTTGAATTTATTTACATTGCATACCCTTACTAATATAAAAATGTGTGGTTCACAATTAATCCTTAATCCTTACTTCTAAAGTAAGGATATAAGTGGAAAATACGTGGTAAATTACTTATTTTTGGTATTGTACCTCACAACCCATAATAAGTTGTACACATTTTAAAGTGAACTCTTTGAGTGGGACATTAGAAGTATAATATTTTTAATAAATTTAATTTGGGAGCAAACAAAATTTTTAAAGTCATTCTTATTTTAAACTATCAATATAATAAACCATTATTTCTAATAATAATACCCATTCCCTAGACCGAACCAAACAATGTTATTCAAGTAATGATTCTCATTACCATTCCCCACTGTTATCATTCTCATTCACATTCACATTCTCATTCTCATTCCCATTGATGAACCAATTAAGCGCACCCGAGTCCTGCTCAACGTCCAAATAGTAAAAAATCAAGGTTGAACAACTTTCTGGTAGAATGATCTTGTTTGATAAATATGTTGATCTTACTGCTAAAATCTTAAAATATACTATTTTACCCTTACATTGAATTTTTATATTTCTATATGCGAAATATCAAATTTTATAATAAAACATTAATAATGATTAATGAAAAATATAAGCAAACAAAATAAGATAAAACACATTAAATTGAATGATTAAAATACAAAAAAAAAATTATAGCGATTTATTAAAACCCCTAAAAATGAAAAATGAATCAATTATTGTAGTTTTAAATAAATTAAAATGTTTACAATAAAAATCATATATAATTAATAAAATTTTATAAGTAAATGATATAATTTATTAATAAATTTTTAATATCAAAATATAATAATAAAAAATAAATCAAATTTTATTTGAAAATATTATAATAAAAAATTTTAAATACTTGGTATGCTAATGAAGAAAAAAATAAAATAATAATTATAATTAAACAAATAGAAATAAAATAAAAGGGATAGATTTCGATGGATTATTTAAACATAAATAAGTCGTGCTTAAACGATTAAGAAGTTTGAATTTCTGTTATCAAACACAAGTCATTATCTCTTAATTAAATAATTGTAAGCATGTTGGGCTATCAAACATGCTCTTAGTCATTTGACCTTTAGTTAAAATTGTTAATTACTCTTTATAAAAGTGTCTTGGGCCTATTCTTTTTGATGGGTTTGAAAACAGAATTTGGAAAAATAATTTTATAATGTAAAAAGTGTATTAAAAATGTGAAAATGTATAACTGAATAGTAAAAAGTTGTATTAGAAAAAATGAAACTGACTATAATATATTAAATTTATTATTGAAACAAAAACTGAAACAAAAACCAAAACTTAAAGAACAAGCACTTAAAACACATTTTATAAAAACATGTTTTTAAAGTAATATGCGTTTGGACAAATATTTATAAAAACATTTTTATAGTTAAACATAGTTCAAAATGTGTTTGGGCCAGTATTTTATAAATATATTTTTAAGTTATACATAAAAATTGCTTAATCAAATAATTTTAAGCATTAAACACTATTATCAAACAGGCCCAAACACATATTGCTTGATAACAGTGCTTAATGCTTAAAATTATTTGATTAAGCAATAATGACTTTTGTCATGCTCGATAACGAAAATCCAAACCTCTTAATTGATTAAACATTACTTATTTTCTTTAGAAAAAACTTAAGCAATAAAAGTTAGTTTATTGCTTATCACTTATCACTTAATTGCTCCACATAACTTTTTTAAATAATTTATATTTAATTTTCGAAACTATCCCTTTTCTTTATTCATATTGATTTAACTAGATATTTATTTTTTAAATAAATTACTATTTTAATTTTTTCTTCATTAGCTTAATACAGTCAAATAAAATTTGTTTTATTTTTTATTATTGTATTTTGGTATTAAAAATTTATTTAATAAATTATTCATTTACCTATTTTTATAAATCTCATTTGTACAATGTGTTTAATATTACTTATATAGTTTTCATTAATTATATATGAGTTTTATTGTAAAATTTTTAATTTATTTTAGAAGGTAACAGTAGACTCATTTTTCATTTTTAGGAATTTTAATAAATTGTAATAATTTATTACTTTTTGTATATTAATCATTCAATTTAATGTGTTTTATCTTATTTTGATTCTTTATGTTTTTCATTCATCATAATTTATGTTTCATTATAAAATTTGATATTTCGTATATATAATATAAAAAATTCAACGTACGGGTAAAATGGTATATTTTCAAGATTTCAGCATTGAGATCAACATATTTTCAAACAAAATTGAGTTAATAAACATTTAGATTCAGAGGTTCGAAAAATATATTTTAGCAATAAGATGTTAACTGTTTAATTAATTCAGTATTATGGTTTGAACATTAAACATTCAGATATAAGCATTAATTTTGGATATGTAGGGTGAATGGGCGGGGCAGGGGTAGGGGGGCGGGGCAGGGGTAGGGGGGCGGGTTGGTGGGGATGGATGGTAACTACACTTTGGGAAGAGTGTAGTTAACATAAAGAGACAAAAAATAAAAAATTAATTGATAATCATTTTAAAAATTTTATAAAACATATTTCATTCTACTACAAAAACTATACTTGAAATACACTTTTCTTGAAAAAAAAATTCAAAAGTTTTATAATTTCTTTGTCCGAACTCAGTTTTTAAGATTTTTTTTTTCTTATACTTATAAAATACTAAAAATGTTTTTGAAGCACTCGTCCAAACGTAACATTATTTATTAGGGATTGTATGATATCACAATTTTGATTCAAATTTTGGTTGAAATTTATTTTAAAAATATTACATGTGTATTGGAGGACGTTACTTATATTCTGGGGTAAATTACATTTATCTACCTCAAGATTTATGAAAACTATCAATACACCCTCAAATTTCATAAAACTATCAATATCCCCTAGACCAAGTAATAATATAATAATTATTCCACTCTGACTTCGTAAAATTACATTTGTCCCTTTGTGAGTCAAAAGATTGAACTCAGAACTTAAACTTTTTTTGTAATTAGGCAAAACAGTCTACTATCAGACCGTTTAATAGTTCGACAAGTTATACTTTTGCCTTTAAACGATTGGATATGTAATATTTCTTAAAAAAAAGTGGTGCATGTTGAACCATTTGACAGACTGAATACAAATTTTATCAAAATTTGAACATCCAAAAGAGTGCAGGCAATTTCATAAAACTTCAGGAGAATTTTAGTAATTTTCACAAATCTCGATAGACGTAAATGTAATTTACCCTTGATTCGGATAGTTGTTGTTTAGGTAGAAGAAAGTAAGCAAACGAACCCGACGAGGGAAGAAAATAAGTAAAAGAATTGAATAAAGACAAATCAATTGGAGTGGAATATACTAGAGATAAGGGCGGCTCTCCCCTCCTCCTCTCTTCTTTCAAAGACCTAAAATTAACCATATTCTTCCCACATTTTCTGCGCGAGGGAGGATGAGGGAAGCAATTTTCCTTTTGTTTCTTGTTATCTACTAGTTAGTTTTCTCCCAATTGTGAGTTTTTTTTTTCTTTCAATTTATTGTTGTTTATTGTGTTTATTCTCCATGTTTATGGTATTTTCTTTCTTGTCTATGAAAATTTTCTGTATGGCTATAGTGATTTCTTCCATAATTATGGTGATTTTATCCATCAGGACTATGGAGTATGAGTCATTGGTTATGATTCTATTCATGACTGCGGTGTATGAAGATTTAGTTGAAGATTCAGTCGCCAAGAAGCTTTCATTAGTAGTTAGTGGCAGATCTTTAACTGTCAGCACGAGATTTGTTCAATTTTATATTCTACTATGTTTAGATCTATATTACGTATAAATTTACAGTTTAATAGATCAGATATATTGGTGTGGATGTTCAGATCTGATAAAAATAAGATCAAATTTTGATATTCTATTATCAATCGCAGTTGGACGATTTCTAACACAAATTTTTATTTTTTATTTTTAAAAAAAAATACTAGAGATAAGGACGAATTTAACAATTTAAGAGTTTATGTGCCTTGGACAGTTTTGAGTTGGCATGTCAAAAAATGTACTTTCTTCGTCTCATTTAAAGTACACTTTTAAAAAAAATTATTAGTCTCAATAAAAAAGTTTACTTTGACTTTGTTTACATTATATACCCTTACTAATATAATATTGTGTAGTTCACAATTAACTATTAGTATAAAGTAAGAATATAAGTGAAAAATATTGTATCAAATTAATAATTTTAGGTGTTGACCCAAACCCATAACAAGTTGTACATTTTTCAAAGTGAACTATTTAAGTCGGTCAGGGAAAGTATTATCTAAGGAATATGATTTGTAGATATGTTATTTTAGCAAATTTTAATACTTCCTTCGTTCTATTAGAAGAGTTCACTTAGATAAACATTTTTTTGTTCCATTAGAAGAGTCTATTTTAAAATTTTTTACTTCTCCTACTTTTACTAATAATTATGTGGGGTTTACAATTAGCTCATACTTAATAAGTAAAATACATAAATGAAATGAATTGTGTCGAATGAACTATTTTAAATGTTGTATATTGACATTCATAATAAGTTATACATGGTCAAAATGAATCCTTCTAATGGAATCAAGGGAGTATAAAGTATATTATTTTTGAAGAGGAAAAAAAAAAAACTCATTCTATTCTCTTGAGGTTTTTGAAAACTATAACCAAACTATTAAATGTTTAATATATATATATATATATATTTTTTTTAAGGGGCATGTTATTTGCAGGACATTTTTTATTAAACATATGACACTTTTTCAATTTTTAAGTGGCAAAAAGATATCAATACCTTTTAATCTAACAAAAAAATTAGTACTTTAATTTTCTTTCTTTTTTTTTACGCTTTCCTCGCCGGCAACCATGGCCGACGAAGGTTTACTGAACCTACAACGAAGGTTTGCCGAACCTTTGCCGTCCTGTGGCGAAGGACCTTCGCCTTCCTGCACCTTCGCCGCTCTTTTTCTTTCTTTTTTTAAAATTTTTTTCTCCACCAGTCGACGTTCATAGCAGAACCTCGGTGTTCTGCTATGAATTCATAGCAGAATGTCGGTTCTGCGATGTTCTGCAATGTTCAAGGTTCTGCTATGAAATTGCAGAACGAGTTTGATTTGGTTTTTTTTTTTCTTTTTCTGTTTTCTCCGTTCGACTCGATTTTGGCACTACGAGGAAGACGACAACGAGAAAGACGAGGCGACGGGAGGAAGCAATTTCCTTCACACAATAGACAATTCAGTCTTTTCACTAGAGAGAAAATTAAAAAGTATCCTATATTTAATAAAAAGTGTCATTTGAATAACAATTCACTTTTTTAAAATAACGATAATTTTACCAAATTAGAGGGGCCGGTCAATTATTAGCAGTCCGTAGTTAATTTAGAGTGATAGACTATAGTAATTTTTCAAACCACGTAGGGAAATGGTAAGTAGTCTCCAATAATTTTCCAATCCCGAATGACTCTATTTGATTAGAAAATTCCACTTTATAATGTTATTTTTAGTAATGTAATGTGGACTTTTCAAATAGAACGGAGAAAGTACATTTTTATTTTATTTTTTAGTAAAAGAATTTTATTTCCATTTTTCTTTCATGTCCCCACATATATGATTAGAGTTGTACGATTTTCTTAATCTTTTTCTTCTTTCTCTTTTTTATATTTTTCTACCTAGCCATTTATCTCTCTACTCCATCCGTTCGCCACTTTGAAAAATATGTTTGTTTCATTAAAAGAGTTTATTTACAAAAAAATTACTTTTTTTACTATTATTAATATAATTATGTGTAAATAAATACTAACCCATACCTTAGAAAGTATAGAAAAAATATTATTAAATTAATTATTTTAGGTATTTTACGTTGAGATCCATAAAATGATGTATATTTGTAAAATTTGACTTTTTTGGAAAAGCAGAGGGAGTACTTCATTTGGAGTTCAAAATTTCGAATTGCTTTGTTAATTGCAAATTCTCTCGCGAAATCATTTGCCTCAACTTTCATGGGTAAATTTCGTCAGAGGCCCTAAAATTCTGGATAAATTTTACTCCCCCGTTCCATTAGAAGGGGTGAAGAAAATGAGAAAATGTAAAAGACAAAAATAAAAGAAAATATATATTCTTATAATTCAATTAAGTGATTCACTAATTATTTTTTTTGAGCGATAATTATACTTATTTTTCAAAACACACACACTTCATTTATTAATTCTTAACTATCAAATCACTTAACTGATCCCCTTATTTTTATGATACATTGATGAGTGATTTAATTACACTTTTACCCCAATAATCTTCTTTTTAATCTTCACTTGTTTATTGATTTCTTTTAAATATTTACTTTATTCTCAAATAAGTGGTCACTGTAGAAAAAAATCACTTAAATTAAGGAGATGAGTGAATTCTTATTTTACCTCTATTTATGTTCTTTTGTTTAACTATATTTTTTTTTGGATTGCACTCTTATTTAACTACATTTTAAATGAGATTGTGTGTAATGTATATGTATTTAAAATGATATTATAATTAACATTATTAAATGAATCAATTTTAAGGATTAATACTGAAACTTTTTAAAAAATTGTATCGAAATGTATGCAGGAATAAAAAAATTTCTTGTGATGGCCACTAGATTTAGTAACAGAGGGAGTAGACATCAAGCATTTTAATAAGTTCTAGAAAATAACAAATTCCGCTGACAGTTACATTTACTTCAAGTTCAACGATCAACCTAGGCAAACAAATTATAGTCAAAATCGAGGGGTTGGACCATTTCAAGTAACAACATTATTCATGCATATGATCATGAGTTTGAAAAACATCCACTTACATGGGTCATGCTTTACATGGGCATATTCTTTAAGTTTTGGTAATTTTAACAATAACTTTAATATATTATAATCAATTTTCATCATTTTTAATATAACTTTTTATATTTAACTATACATTTTTATATTTTCAATACACTTTTTACTTTATAAAATTATTTTCCCAAAATTTAGTTTCAAACATGGGATAAAGAACAGAAGCCTGTCAATTTGTAGCGTGTCCGGATTTGAGTGCTGGTTTTCAAGTCTTTTAACCTTAATTTACCCGTTTAATTATCCATATTATTCGTTCAATTTTCGTTTTGTGTTTTAGTGTAAATTACTCGTGTCGGGTTCAAGTTTAATGTATTAACCGCATCGATCTTCTCAACCATAACCTTACCTTTTAAATATTTGTGTTATTTGTATCGATCCATATAAATTACGAACCCGCCCATACTGAAACTTAACTCGTTTATATTAGTCGGGTTTGTATCGTATTTTGTATCGTGTTAGAAATTTCTCGCCCAATCTTAATTTAGTTGCATGGATCGAAGTTGACGGTTCACAGAACATGAAGCGATTAATTTAATACAACCTAGTAAAATTATGTTGCACTGAACAATTCATGTTGAGTGTAAAATAAAAAACTGAAATACACACATTTGAATGAGATCCCTATATGGGTCAGACATAAAAAAAAAAAATTTAAAAAAAAAGCAGCACCCACTTTGAGCATAAAGCGAAGATCACAGCTTCGCTTTCTCTAGTTTGGAAAGCCAATCAAATTTGACTCTAGTTTAAGAATTTTGAATTAAAAAATCATTTTTTAGGGTGGGGGAACTCTTAAACGCGCATCTCTTTATCTCTAGTGGGTCTCATCCATGTGTATTGATGGCATGAAGAAGCCACCTGACACCAACCCTAATTAATATCTTAATATCTGAATCAAATAAATATTTTCTACTCTTTCAATTTTCTCATTTGTTGTATCATTATTGAATTTTATTTTATGTTTTTAACAATTTTTAATTTTATCAATTCAAAAAAAAAAAAATTTATAAAAATATATATTTTTATAAATTTATGAATATCAATGTGTCACTTTCTAGTTCAAATGTTACATTGATACATTATGAAATTAATGATACATTGATACTTAAGAAAACTAAAAGTAATATGTTCAAACTTAACAAGTATCACAATTGTTATTTAATGGTATTACTTTTTATTCAAAAGTAACGTTATTAAACTTGATGAGTATCACTAAGGAAAAATACTTGACAAGATGGTGAGGAAGAATGATGAAGGGTTCTCAGAGCAAAATAATCTATTTTGGCCGTTTAGAAACTGGAAAGGAAATTAGCGACGTGTATTTTTTATGCAAAATGGCCTATGATCTAGAAAGTTATTGTGGATGGAGCGAAATGATGCATGGGAAGATAGAGAGATGGAGAGAGGAATCCAATGAGAACACACCGAACCACTCAACTCATATCTTTATATCTAGTGGGTCTCACCCACGTGTACTGATGGCATCAAGAATGCGAGGAGTATTTTTGGACACTAATCTAGAAAGTATTTTATACAAAGATGGAGATGGAATCCAGTATGACCTAATGTTAGCGGAATTTTCCCCAGGCTAAAACCGGGCCAAGGATTGGCGCAAAGAAGTTGGCTAAGAGGGCCAATGTCGAGGTTTTGTGGCAATAGCATGAGGTTGTACCGTGTGTGCGCCAAGTTGTGAGAAATCTTGGCTAAGGGAGCCAAGGGAGTTTTGGAGCATGGGGCTTCAAAACGGAATAGTCGTTCATGGGGAAAGATTTAGAAAAGGTTCGGGGAAGAATCTAGAAGGTTATGGGAAATTCTGGGTTCTTCTTATACCTTGGTGTCCTGGGTGGTTACTCGTGAGTTTTTCCTTTTTCCAGTATTAAGGAAGAACTCTCTAGAAAGGTCCGATGGGCCTAGATGGTGAAAGTGAGCTCAGGAAAGTCCTAGAACATTAGAGAATGATCTAGGCAATGCTCAACATTACAGGGAAGTTCAAGTGCGTATGGGCATTGCATGGCAGAGATCTACACGGTGCAGATTGGATGCGCGCTGGAAGATTATAGAGGAGTCTAGAATCGCCGAGAAATGTGCACCTGCGAGAAGAGTTGCGACTGGTCGCGAAGGAACGTGATGGCACGAGAAATGGCTAGAATGCTCTGGACTTGGCGCGGGGATGCTGGACGTTGCGGGAGAGTTCTAGAAGAGGAGCGAGCTTGTGCGTGAAGGCTTCTAAGTGCGGCTAGAAGCTGCGGACAAGGCTTGGCGCTAGAATTCTCTAGAACCTACTTGGATGGGGTTGTCATCCAAAACCTTGGCCTATAAATATGCAGTTGGGGGCACTTGTGGAAGGCACCTAGTGTTGAGCTAAGAATTGAGCAGCTTGCTTGAGTGTTCTATTGAGAGAAACTCGAGTGTAGAGAAAGAAAGTCTCGCTTACGGGGAGCTAGGCTTGTGCCTTCTTGGTGTGAGTGCTCCTTGTTTAGAGGTAGGACCTTGTATATAAATTCTTGGGGAATTGTATATAACAATGTTGGGCCAATTCTTAAGGTAGGAGTTGGTGCTTATAGGAGTTTTTCCAAAGGGGTAGAAATTTCTATAACACCTAACCACTACTCTTTACAAAAAAGGAATAATAATAATATTAAGAGTCAGTCGCCTATAAAGGTAGGCAGAGGCATTCTTGAGGCGTGAAGTAAGTTTGTCAGTTTCGTTTCTCTGTTTATGCTAAGCTCTTCCCACTCCTGCTCCTTCTTTCACATTACTTTTTCTCACAATTCTTGTCATGGATATCTCTATATCCACTCCTGCTCCTTCTTTAACAATACTTTTTCTCACAATTCTTGTAAGTACTTACACAACTAATACTTCTTCTCACAGACTCGTCAGCTCTAGCATCTTCAAGCAGCGATGGCTTAAAAAACTTCAAGAGACTCAAAAATAAAAATATAAACCTCAGACAATGTTCTCTGCCAAAAGGAGCTTCCCTACCTTCACCTTTCCGGAAAGGAACTCCACTTTGCCAGGAAGCACCCCCACCTTGCCCACCTTGCTGGGAATGACCCCACCTTGCCGGGATGGATCTTTAACTTGCGGGGAAGGACATTCCCCTCGGCGAAAACATCTTTTGAATCCCCGCCTGAATCTTCTGAATCCCAGTTTGAGGGCAAGTAATTTTTACTCTTTTATTTTTGGAATACATTATAATTTTTAAATCTTTTACTACATGATGAGCCATTCTGGGTAAAAATCAACAAATATGTTGATAAATTTCTCGCGAACAGTCCTTATTTTGAAATAAAAAAGACATGCTGATAGCCTCGTGGGTTCTCATTGCTGTTACCTTTATGTGGTTGAATTTATGGTGAGGTCCTACAAAACATTGTATTGTAGGGTTGAGATTGCAAAAATGTTAGGGACTTCTGCCAGAAACGAGGGAGGAAACTGTCGGCTTCCTTGAAGATGCGGTTGATAAAATGGGGTTATTGAGTGAATCTGAATTTTTGGAAGTAATGATGTACTGCCATCAAAAGAAAAAGAAAAGGCAAAAAAAGTAGTAGGAGGCTAAGGTAAAATGAATTAAACAATTAGTCGTAATTGAGTATGTCTATTTTTCTTTAGGTGATTTATTGTTTTTTTTTTTCATCCGTTCAAGTCCCCATTCAAGTACTGGTATGAGATCGAAGATGAGATTGAAGATGAGCACGATGATAAGTTTGACGGGTAGTTTCCTAATAAATAAATGTAATAGTTAATTATAGCGGATTTTATTTGTGATTTGTAAGTTAACTCTATTGAATCTTTTTAAAATGTCTGTTTTTTGGACTAGAAGTGTAAATGAGTGAAGCTGCTCGTGAGCAGCTCGGTCTCAGCTTGGCTCGAGTTTGGTCAAACTCGAGCTCGAGCCCAATTACTACTGGCTTGAGGGCTCGTTGAGCCTATCGAGTCCGACTCTTTATATAATTTTATAATATTTTTATATTTTTTAAGTATAAATTTAAAAAATTAGTTTGAGCTCAAAAGCTTGCTCTACTTTGAGCTCGAGCTTATTATAATTTGGACGACTCGAGCTCGAGCCCAAATATTTAGGCTCGAGCTGACTGAATTTTATCAAGCCCAACTCGGTCACAACTCGGCTCATTTACAGCCCTAGGCTGGATGATCAGGGTATGCAATTTCGCTTGTCAAAAAAAAAAAAAATATATATATATATATATATTTTTGAATATAAGTGTTTATTTTCTAAATTTTTACTCCTCATACCAATGTTATCCGAACTGGCCTGAACACCGACCTGGTTACACTTCGCTCAACCCGAGGTCGACCCAGATGACGTCATATTATATATATATATTATATAATTAATACACTTTTATTTTATTATTTTTAATATTTAAAATATATTATTCACAACAATTATATATTTTTTAAAATTTTACAACTAATTTAAATATTAAAATTCATTACTATAATTAGTATTGGTTATTAGAGAAAGGGTAATACACAATTACCCCCCTGTGGTTTAGGAAAGTTACGCATTACCCCCTTAAGGTTTAAAAAGCTACCATGCACCCCTCTATACTTTTGTGAACTCTGTAAAGTGAAAAAAATGACCAAAATACCCCCGCTTGAAAACTGACCAAAAAATGACCAAAACGGCTTGCGAGATGGCCTTTTCAGGACCATTTATTTTGCGTCTCTAGTCCGATTCAGTCTGTTCCAAAAATACCAATTTGTAGACATGCATCAATACTAACAATCCAACTATTTTTTACAAAATTATAACCATTCTAATGACCTTTTATGAAGCATCAAACATGGCATGTCACACTGTTTTTCCAGAAAACTCTTGCGAGTAGTCATCTTGAGGAGCCGCCGCTGCCGCCGTCGTCGCCGGATAACCGCCACCTTCACCTTCAATCGATAGTCCTGCATCACCTCAACATGTTCGTGGTAATCTAAGGACCTAGGTTAATACGGATCTTTTATGGTAATGCTTGAAAGTAGGCATAGCAGCTTATAGTTTTTGAAAGAATAGAACAAATGGGTTGTTGAAAATAAACCATGGATCTCGTATGCATGAGTTGTTTTTGTGTTCTATGGATGTTTTTAATCACCTCGGGTCGATTGCATCCAGTGGAAATGGTTAAAAACAAGATATGGAATTTATATGAAAATCAAGAACAAGAAAAATAAAACTTGAAAAAATAGTAGTCCGAGCCTAGTTCGGAGCAAGTTTTAACTACTTTAGAGTAATCCGTTACGCAAAGTAAAAGCGTAGATTTAAATTCTAGCATGTATTGCCTGTATGCTAGAATTTAAATCTATGGTAATGCTTTGTTTACCATTCAATTTCAATCAACCTTGACTTCTATAACACATATATGATGGTTTAAAGTGTTCAAATCTTATTACTAAAACTTAAAGTGTTCAATACTATAAACTATCTTATCCATGAAACTCTATAAATTCTATTAGAATAATTACTTTATTTAATGTATCTTTCCTAGTTTAAGTTTGTTACTTATTATAGGTATGTAGGGCTTAGGATTATCACACTTTTCTATTACACTTCATGTTACATATCTTAATAATTCATCATAAATATTATTTTTTATATTAATTTTTTTACCAATGATACTTATTGGCATTATAATAAATTTTTTAAATAAGGGTTCACCCATTTTGGTGTAAGGAATATTTATGCTGAAATTAAAAAATCAAAAAAATACTATAAAATTATATCTAAATACAAGATTAATGTAAAAAAATATTAAAATTAGGTAGAATACCATTGAATATAATTGATAAATAAATTAATATCAAAATATTTACAGTGAGTTATTAAAATATGTGATAGGAAAGTACAACAGATTATAACCCTGAACGGGTCTGCAGCCTCTTATATAAAAGGTTATCTACTCTCAATATTATAACATACAACTATTCTATAATTTTATAGAAGTACATTTTCTGTCAAATACATTAAACTCGTGCAAATTTAGAAGCTCTTTTGCTCTTTGATCTTTCTCTTATTCTTGGTGTTGTCAGAATTTGCGCAAATTTTGAGCTTCACTTCATCTCATTTTAAAAGATACTATTTCTGTACACCAAAAGAAACAAATTTATAAAGTTTTAATCAAAGTGTTCTTTTAATGATTAGAAATTCAGGTTTTTTTTAGATCCATGGTATATGTTGATCACACAATCCATTCACATTTAAATAGAGTAGATTTATTACTCTATTCAAGCAGATATTGGAAGAATTCACTACTTGCTTTATACAGTAGATACTTGGAAAGAGTATTTGCACTACCACAATTCAAAACGGTTTTTGAACATCTTTAACACCAGTTATCCATATTTTTCTCGTCGGTGTGAATGATATGCGGTTACTATGATTTCGCCTCATCTACACCGGTTACAGTAGAACCTCGGTAAATTAATACTCTCTCTAAGATAATACTTGTCCCCGGTCCCGACTGGGGTCAGTTCAAAAAATTACAAATTTTAATAAAATAATAAGATAATATTTTTTTTGAAAGATCCCTTTATAAATATATAGTGCCACCAACATCATAAATTAATAATCCTTATAAATTACAAATATAACTATGATATTTATTAAAATAAGAATACATTGTTTGTTTTTTCTTAAATTTTAAATCTAAATGAATTTCATCTTTAACTTTTCTAACTGTATCTAAAAGTTCCAGTGTCGAATTGTTGAATTGCAACAAAACATTTTGAAGAGTCGTTGCTGCTTTGAGTGATTCTTTTCGTGTGATTGATTCCAAAGGTATTAAATCAGCTTCAACTTCATCTTCAACGGGATTTTCAATAACACTAGCAACAATTTCTTCTAAAATTTGGATCTCTGAACTTTCATCATCTTCACCCGGATAATCCAATAGCTTATTGACATCCATTTTGTTGCGATAATCAAAATTTTTAATCAAATTCTCAAGCTCATGAAGGCCTTCTTCGAAAGCTATGTCATTATAGTTCGTTGACCCTGTTTTATCCCTTGAATGAATTTTGCAATGTCAAAAATAATTTGCTATTGTGTCTTGGTAAACATTTATTGTCCAAGCGAAAGTTGCAACATTTTATTTTCATGTACAATGAACTTATAGACAATTGATTTGTACATTGAAAATCTAAAATTTATATTAATACCTATTAATATAATTAACTAATATATATAATTAATTTGTACATATTTGATTTATCTAGATATTTATTTATGGAGATCGAAAACACTCTTTAAATTAATAAATTATTAATTTATCGATTAAATAATATATCGCTAAATTAATAAAGCTTCATGGTCTCAAGGTTATTAATTTATAGAGATTTTATTGTATTTTGTAACTCGTGTTAAATCTTGCATATTCAACACCAATAGTTAACTACAACTTGTGTTAAATTGAGAAAAATTAAAAAAAAAATTTCTTAGCAATTAATTAAAAAAAGATATAATTTAAAAAATGAATTACATTATGCAAAAGTTTGATTTTAAAAACTATTGAATTAATTTATAAATACTTAATAAAATGCAACAATATCATATATTCAACTCAATAACAATTATTTATTACATAGACAAGAAAATCAAATTTATATTACAATCTAAATGCTAACTTATATATTCATATTCTTCTTTGTCTTCTAATTGATAGTCAACTTGTCATATTCTCTTTGTTTTTCACTTGATAGTCAACTTGTCATCTTGCTTTTCGCTTTTTATTTGATAACCAACTCGTCATCTTCCTTTTCGTCTTTTACTTGCTAGTCAAGTCTTCATTTCCGATAGCCTCTATCAAAGTAACCCCATCCTCTAATTTTTTGACTAGTGGATGTTCTTCTTTGTTTTTTTGGATCTATACTCCTCGCTCGTCATGCATTGTCCCCCTTGTCATTGTCTTCACAAGAACTGAAGATCCTAAGAATCATGAGAAGGACTTCATTGGAAAACTTTCTTGATGATCTCTTCTATGGTGAGATAGAGTAGACAGTTCTAGATTATGTAAAAAAAAATTATATAGTCAAGAGTTTCCCGTTCTACCTCATGATCATTGAAGAGATCATCTGGATAATTTTTCTGTGAATTTAGACAATATCAATAGATATACTTCATAACAACAATATCACCAATAACAACAAAACATCTAACAACACATTGATTATTGCCCTCATTCAAACAAAGTAACCAAAAAAAAAAAAAAAAACTCAATTTTTAATCGAATCGGATTGCAGGGATCCCGATTTGATCTAAAGAGAAAGCACATAATAAAACCCAACAAGAATAACTAAATAAATGCCCCACCTTGAGTATTACAGTTTTTTTGGCGGTTCAGCATGGCCGCACTTCCTACTCAAGATGCTTTGCAGCGACGACATGTGGTCATTGGCCCATCTGTGTGCCACCTGTGTTACGCAGCCAGTGATGCACTGAGCCACCTATTCTTCAAATGCTCTTTTCTTACTACGGTCTGGGAACTTGTAGGATGTCGAGATATTATTAAGGGCCGCTGGCAAGAGAATGGTCATCTCTGGCGCTGAGAGCTGCTATTGCACAGTCCAGGGGGGTGTGTGTGCATATCTAGCAGTAGCGCTGGATCTTATATGGTTTCAACGGAATAAAAGGGTACATGGAGAGCCCCGCCAGGAACCCCTAGGGGTTATGCAGTCAGCAGTGACAATTCTACGGAACTATCAAACCGCGAGGGCCTGTCCTCAATCTTGCTTGCCAAGGCTCCGCGAGGTATCCTAGTATTTTTTGATGCAGCCTATCACCCCCAGACACGTAGGGCCGCTGTGGGAGTCTTTGGATGTGGTGAGGATGGGAATTGGTTGGGAGGTATGGCTCAGCGGATCACAGGGGTATACTCTGCGGAGGAGGTTGAGATGACGTCTTGTCTAGCGGCACTTGAGGTGGTTGAATGATATGGATGGCCCCAGTGTTCCCTCGTGGGCGATGCAGCGATGGTAGTACTGGCGGTAAGGGGGGAAACATACGTGGAGGTTGGTGCCCAAGGAATGATACAGGGGATTATAGAATGAATGCATCGGCTAGGCATGCGAGGCATCTACTGGGTAGAAAGAAGTAGGAACATCATATCACACTTATTGGCTAAGAAGGGAGCTACGGGCTCTCAGCTGGAATGCTGGTGGCTAGTGCCGCCTTCTTTTGTATCTCAAACGTTGTTGGACGATTTCCAACGCCATTAATATAATACCGTAATTCCGTTTCAAAAAAAAAAAAGAATAACTAAATAAATCACAACCAACAAAAAATATACAATTTAGAGGGAATCTCCCTACAAGAGTGCCGATTCGATCTGAACCCTCAACAAAACTCAAAAATTATTTCAGAACAAAATAACTAGAGCAACAAAACTCGTAAGTCAACAGAAAAGCTCCCCTGCAGTCGATCTTCTTTCTTCTTTTCCCTTTCTCTTTTTCTCTTTTCTTTTCCAGTCGTCCCCTGTTTTTCCCCAGTTTCCTTTATTCCATTTCATCTCTGACACTACTTGAACCAAAAATTCAACACCTGCACCACCATTGATGACCTTCTCAACATTGATGTGAAGAAAGCAAAGGGTGAAAAGGAACAAGAAGAAAAGGGAAGCAAGGGTTATAGTCACTCTTAGGAAGGTTTTGTGGAGAGAAATATTGCAATACTACCATCACTGAAGAGTTGCGAAAACAACATCGACTCATCGTCATCCATGAAAGATGCTACAGCCGTCGCATCTGTAAACCACCATTCTTTTTTTTTTTTTTTTTTTTTCCCCCCCCCTTTATCACATACAACACGTTCTCCTAAGGATGGATTTTGTTAATCCCTTCAAGATTTTGAGTGATTGTATCGTGTTATCTAAGTGGCCCACTTGAACTACATTAAAGTTCAACATGAATTCGGCCTACCATTCATAATTGGTATCTAAGTTTTAATTTTTGATGTGAAAAATCTTAGAGGTTGAATATCGTTGCTGTTATGCATGTGATTATTCATATTTGATATTAACTTGTGTGGGAATTGAATGGTTTTAGGTTATGGTGAATTTTTTATTCTTTGCCACTGAACGACTACCGCATTGTTTTCGTGTTTCATAGCTAATGAATTCTTTTTTCGTTAATTATTCGGGCCATTGTTGCATATTTTAGCTTATGTTGGGTAATTATGTTTCTGAGTTGAAATTGTTGCTTAACTATGAGCTTGGGGAATTGATTAGTTTGAAGATTTCTCTTCTAAATGGGCTAATGGGGTTTTGAAGGAATGGTAGAAGCGTTCGCTTTATGGTTTTGAATCTCATGTTTCTTCCAAACTTTCTCACTTTTTTTTGTTGAACTTTTCATTAACTCGTTTTTTAAGACTTTATTCTCTCCAAGGATTTTTTTATTTCGGAATTCAGTTTTCTGTGATTGGTGGTATCAGGGATGAGAAAGGTACCTAGGTGGGGAATGTTTTTTTTATTTTTTTTCTTCTTTTTTGGACTTATCTGTTTTCTTCTCTTGGAGTTTATTGTTCCGTTCTCTCCATTGGTAAATTTCAAAGACTCCAGATTCTTGATTCCTAGCGGCATCAAAAGAGTACTGATTAGTAGCAATGGTATATGATTTTTTTGTGACAGGAGAGAGGTTCATCTGAATTTCTGTTTTGCTGCTCATCTTTATTGGGGTTTTGTTTGGCCTTGCTTGTAATGGTCTAAATTTAGTCTGGTTGTAATTCCTTTCCAATCATTTTGAGTTTTGATGCTTACCGACTATTACTTGCTCCAGAGTTGTATTGGGCTAAATTGGAATTCCCATCTTTTTGTGATAAGCTGTATTTAATTTGGTATTTGGGTGTTACCTGAGGATTCTTTGTTGCGGCTAACTACTTTCATAATGATTGTCTGGTGCTTGATTTTTATGCCTTTGGTGCTCACCATAGTTGGAAGACCACTTCCACTCTGTTTGATCTTGTTTTGTTTTCTTGCTAGGGACGAGGTGCAATGGCTTGAGGTGCACTTGAGAACTGATCACCTTCATTGCCATCTCACGTTTGGGTTCCCTAGTCTTGGATGGTTGGAGATGAGGAGTGTGACAACTGTCGTGCCAACAACCAAATGAAACTCCATCACCCATCCATGTAAGTTGATCTTTTGGCTGTTTTTACTTCCCTTTTTTGTTTGTGATTTTTTTGTTTTGTCTTTTCCTTGCCCATGCTTTTCTCACCCAACATACAACATGTGAGGACAATGCATGCTTTTGGTGTGGGGGAGGAATTTTGTGCTAATTCATGCGTGTTTATGATTTTTTTTGTCTTTAGAGTGCATGTTCATCAGTTCTCTGTTTTTACTGATTATCTGAACCAAAAATAAAGAATAAAATTGTGCAGTTATCCAACTTCTTGACTGGATGAACAAACAAGGAACATGGATTGAAAAGTAAGGCATACATATGCATAACTGTATGGTTTTTGGTTTGGGTATCTCTCCTTTGGCTTTTGTATATTTTTAGATTAGTAAGCCCTTTTCCTAAACCCTACTAAATCAGTTTTTGAGCTTTCATGCATAGTTTTTGTTGAGTGTGGGTTATCCGGGTTCACCATGCTTGTACACTTCAAGACCACATTTTTGAACCATGTGTGAAAAGATGATTAAGGCCTTTTGTAGGATATAAACCACTTTGGCCCTCTAAAATCCTTCCTTTATATCCTCTAGTGAAACAAGTTGAGCCTAGACCTTCTCTTTGATAAGTCAGTATATTCAACCATTCCCTATTTTTGGCTTGCTTTTCTATCCCTTGTTCAAGAATGCGTAATTATGCCTTTGGACGAGTTTGATTGTGCTTTTGTGAAGCTGAATATTTGAAGGGCTATGAGAATAATTTCTGGGAGTATGAAGTTTGAAGAACAAATTCAAAGTACTATTTTATTGAGTATATTCCCATGAAGTGCTTCTGAAATTTGTTGAAAAACAGAATTTAGTTGGTGAAGCATGAGAATTGAGCAAAAAGATGTAATCATGCATATATCTGTTGGGGTTGGGTCACATTTTGTTTGATTGTAATGTAAAAGCACCCCTTTGTTGAAAGAAAAACGGGGGAGAAAAAGAAAAAAACTAGAAAAGGAAAATCAGAACAAGGGATTGTAGGTAAAGAAAAATGCGTGCAACATGTTCTGTATTTAATGCTAGTTGCTACACATTTAGCACATGATTACTTGTACACTGTGTTGCCATTTCGGGATAAATTCTTTCTATCTTTTGAAGTGGTGCTATCAAAGTGATTAAGCATGAGGTTGGTATGGGATATACTTGCTGTTTTTTGAAAAAAGCAGAGTGCAAGGTGTTGAATGTAAAATGTTTCTGTAAACTGCACTCAAGGAGATAATACTTGCGAGAATCCTGTTGCCATGTGAAATGATGGTTAGAAGATGGTTCATAGAATAGTGCTCATGGTTGATGAATGGGGCATGCTGGTCTTGGTTAAATTTTTCCTGGACATTTAGCCACTTTGTGTTTTTCTTCTTTTTCTTTTCCATGTCCTTTATCACGCAGACCCATTACAGCCAGATTGAAAAGGTCATTTCTGATGATTGTGCATGGTTCTATTCTTATTTTTTAGTGGTGGCGATGTGACGTACGTCAACCCTGGGAACTACCTGTTTAGTTTAGGTGGAGCGAATTGCCCTAATTTTCATCATGAGCGCATTGAATGTATATCCTCCCCATAGTGTGGTCTGCTGGGCTCTTTATTCTAATTTGTACGTTGGCCAATAGGACTTCGTAAGATTGGTTGAGAAGAGGCAGCTACGCATTGTGTGTATTATCTACATTCCTGTGGTTGGAAATTGCTCTCCAGTTGAAGAGGTTAGGAACGTAAGGTGTTTTGTGTATGTCTGGTTTGTTTTGCCTGATTCTTCTTCTTCTTCTGGGTTTACAATGCTTGGGGACACGCATTGGATTGGTGTGGGGGATTTTAATAGGTGCATAATTAGCTGTATATTTTGAGTTGAATTGACGCTGAAAACTGGTTATTCTTAAATATTGAACATGTTTGAATTTTTGTGCTTGTTGATTATTAGGAGACAATTGGGAGAAAAGGAGAGCTGGAAAACGTGCAATGCGTGAGAACATAATTCAAATAAGTGCACGTTTTCCAGCTCTCCTTTTAGCACTTCCCATTGCACATTTTCCAGCTCTCCTTTTCTCCTTGTTTCCTAATAATCAACAATCACAAAAGTTCAAATGAGTGCAACAAACATATAAGTCCAATCAACTAATTTTCAGCATTAATTCAACTCAAAATATACAGAAAAATATGCACGTATCAAAAACTAGTAACTAAGAAAAAAAGAACGTAAGTCAAGAATGGATATCCTTAATTATATGAGATTTTTTAATCAGACTATTATAAGTATACATTTGCGTTTTTTCCTTCATAGTACATAAATTATTTGATTTAGATATCTCATTTCTAAAATCGTAATAATTTGGAATACCTCCAAATTCAGTTAGATTTTGCAGATGATATTTTGGAACTGTGGAATTAAAAATTAGAAAGTTCAGGGCCCACTGGTGAGGTTTACTTTACGAAAAAGAAAACTTTTTAGGTAAAGGCCAAAAAAAGTATTATTTATGGACTAATTTAACCGAGAGGCAAAGTAGAGGACGCTACTCTGACTTTCGGTGCTTATTAGCCAGTTTTCCAATTCCAGTCTAAGTGGAACACGAAACTGGGCCTTATAAATCTGGCATTCTGGCATACCACAACTGAAGTTGATTTGAGCTGGTAGATACAATATCATCAAAAAATGGCTCAGCTGCCTCAGATAGCCATTCTTGGAGCAGGGATATTTGTTAAAACTGAATACATTCCAAGATTAGCAGAGTTATCTGATCTCTTTGTTCTCAAAGCTATCTGGAGCCGCTCTGAGGTTTTAAATTTTAGTCTTTTTCTTTTCCTGTCTTTATCTTAAATGAATAGGGATCTTTTATTTCTTCGAAATGATGAATAGGGATCTTCTTGAATCTGAAAAATCTTCAATGTGTGTTAATGGAACTGTCGCTATATACCTGAGGAAGTTGTGATCTTTCTGGAAAATTTGTTGGATGCTTTTCTGGGGAGAAAGCATTGAGAATCTGACTACTTTTCAGGAATCAGCTAGAGGGGCCATTGAGGTTGCTAAAAAGTTCTTCCCAGAAGTAGAATGTCAATGGGGTGATGGGGGTCTTGATGAGATTGTCAGAGACAGTTCCATCATTGCGGTCGCTGTGGTTCTTGCTGGCCAAATTCAGGTGAAGTTTTGTTTCTCCCATATTATCAGTAGGTGTTGTCATTCTGTACTCTGACAACCCTTTAGTGTTACATATTGAAGAAATTTATTTGCATGTTTCAGATCAGAGAGAAATATTGATAGACAGTATAGTATTGATTGAGATTTAGTTTTCTACTAATATTTTGAGTTTATATTCTAATCAATTTCTACATTTCTAGATTACATACCATTGATATGTACTGTTTACTAAATATTAATCAGTGGTTCATTTGGATACTGAGCCAGGAATATGGCTGTCTTGGTGGCTGTCTTGGCCAAGATATGGATGGAAGACTATTTATTTATTTTCAATTGGAGAAGGGTGTGTTAAATTGAGTTAGTCTATATTTTTTTTCACATTTCAGGCCATATGATTCATGTGTAGCTGACTCTACGTTGTGGGTCAAAGGCTTAATAGTTGTTGTCTTATTTTTTTTATTCAAGTACAGCATTCCCAATATATATATATATATATATATATATATATATAGAGAGAGAGAGAGAGAGAGAGAGAGAGAGAGAACATATGTATAGTGAAAATATATAGCCTTTCATGGAATGATAAGGTAGGGTCGCATATAGGGCTTAAAGGCCTGACTCTTCCCTAGGCTCTTCACATGATAGAGTTCTAGGCATTTGGCTGCTCTTTCCTTTAATATCAGTGTTTTCAGCTAACTGCTTTATGCTTCTAAATGAGATAATATCTAATTTACTTTACTGTACTCTTTTAAATCGGTAAACTCATTCAGGTGGATATGTCTTTGAGGCTATTGAAGGCAGGAAAGCATGTCCTGCAAGGTACATCATGTTAAGTTGCAGTTTAGCAGAAGTGGTTTTTTTTCACTTACATTGTTATCAGAATCTTAGTTTGTTCTTTTGTACGAATTTATAATTTCTCTCTTAGAGAACTAACTGAGACATTTATATGGTTTTGCATGCCCACTATGTTGCTTGGAATAAATTGGGTTACTGAAGAGAAACCAGCTGCTGCTTGTAAGTATAACATAATTTTTATACATATATGATCTTGATTCTGCTAAATTTCTTTTCTGAGAGGTTTTCTGATATATATGATTGTAATGATCTGCAAATGGACATACGACCTACGGGGCTTAACTGTTTTTGCAATCTGGAGATGCATAATTTGTAGTTGTTTCTCTACTGTTTGGAAAAGAAAGAGTTTTAGGCAGTTTAGAGCATTATAAAAATTTAGTCTCATATTTCCGAATTGCAGAAAGATTTGTCTATGTTCTTAAGTAGTCCCTCTAATCTCAACTGATGCGGAACTTTGAAGTTGTACTGTATCATATACGATCGACCAAAAGTTTCTATAAACTTCTGTGTAAATATACTTTTAAGATGCAACAAATATGGCTTTCATATGGACTATTGGGCTCTCATATCTCATAAGTGCGTGCTGTCAAAATTACATTTTATAGTTTGGTGTGGTTTCTTTTTGAGTGATTACCTAGAACTGTTTAGTTTTCTTCCTAGTCTTCAGCAAGTGAAAGGGAATTTTCTCCCCATCCCTTCCATGTGTAAAAAGAGCAATAATTTTTTTATCCTGTATTTAAAGACTCCTAGATTTGCTTTATTTTTGATGTTATAGTCCTTTTTATTATTATTTTTTATGGCGAAATTCTTTTTCCAATACTGCAAGCTCTAAAGAAGAAATACATTTTCTGGAACAGTTGAAAAAATATCATCTGAGGGAATTGACTGAAATTATTCATCCACATCTAAAACGAGTTCATCTACTAGCATATTTGTTTTCTGTTTAGAAGAATGAAATCTGAAAAATATTAACTTTTAGAAGGTAAATTGACAGAAATCTTAAATGTAAATGTCTTTTTTCTAAATATTGAGTACCATTCATTTAGTGGTGCTTATATTCTTGAGCCAAAGTCTTGAATAACCATAGGTAAACTTCATTTATTTGTATGTATTATGCTCCAAATATACTATTAGTTTAAGAAGGAAGTGTTACAGTTGAAGTTCTTTTGATTTGCATTTTTATTTGTAGGCATTATTGAGGCAGAATCTGCACTCTCATCGTATCGTTCTTTCCATGCCCACTTGCCATTTCTACCGATTTGGGCAGTTGCAGAGAATTACCGATTTGAACCTTGTTTTGTGGAGGTAGATCTTTTAAGAGAGTACTTTACTTCATCTTATTGTTGCACCTTTCCTAGATAAAAGGTAATTGTTTCTTCTGCAGGGTAAAAAACTAATGACTGAAGTTGGAGATATTATGAACATTCAAGTTATTGTTGAAGGGTCAATGAATATCTCAAATCCGTACTTTTCAACTTCTTGGAGACACACTTTCAATGTGAGTTTTTCTCCAACCTATTTTTACTGATGTATCTTTAAATCCTTGAGATGTCATGAATAGCCATGACTTATTTTCATAGTTATCTGCCACCATATACAAAGATCAGTACCAGTTTTGCTTAAAACATTTAGTTGTAAGAGAAATACATTTTAGACCAAGTTGAAATTGTTGCATCATGAATGTCACAGGCTGTTTGTAGATACTGCTATGCTCATTTACATGTATAAAACAGTTCCAGTGAGTGGAAGATCTTCTTTCTGTTCTACATTTTCGTAAACTGAGGAAGCGTGCTATTATTGTAAAGTCTGAATTATTAAGTCCTTGCATGGAACCTATTGCAAGTATTTTCCTGGAACGACATCTCATAATTTTCCTTCTTTCCTTTCTTTATTCATCATGTAAATATGATTCATTACCCAATTTCGTATTGTATGTCGTACAGCTTTTCTTGATCTGACTTATTTTCTGCTCACTGATTTATCTCCATTTGGCAGGGGGGTTTTATCTTTGATAAGGTGGTGCATATTATTGCAGGATTGAGAATGGTAAGTTAATCCAGTGATTATGAACAATGAATGTCACTCTAATCATGCAATGTAACTGGATTTTCATTGCTACTATATACATGAGCAGCTTGTTGGCTGTGAGATAGCTTCGGTGTCCGCCATTACATCTCATGTAGATTCGAATTTTCCTTCCCCTGATAACATGTCCTCGACATTGTAAGTTTCTGAAGCTTGACAATAATTTGGTACTTCTGATAGAATGATTTGATTTGGTTTTCCTTGTCTTTTTAGTCGACTGGAGAATGGTTGCTCTGGAGTTCTTGTGATGGTAGTTTCATCAAGATCACCAAAGGCATGTAAATCATTTCTTTTGTCATTATTTTTATACCATAGTACTTCAATATACCTTTTAAGTAGAGATTTTGTTCAGACACTCTGGCGAGTTGTGGGTTTAAAAGGAACGCTTCATATTGAGCGCGGAACCAAGGATGGAAAGCACGGGTACTCGGTAATTGAATTCTACTCGACATATTGTATAGTATTAGCTTTCAACTGATGAACTTCCATTTAACTTAGTGCATAACTCTTTTTAGCTGGGATTGACTTCAACTTCTGTGAGTAATCTCCTTTTTGTTTCCTGATAATGTGACAGGTTACTCTTTATATGGCTGATGGGCAAAGCAAAAGCTTCTTCCACCCATTTTGTGGGGTTCCTGAATCATTAAAGGCTTTTATCTCTGATATTTCTCAGGCTACTCTCAAGGTAATAGAGATTGATGTTATTGTATAGCGTACAATAGTTACTTTTTGTGCCGTGTACCTTATTTTCGTTAACTTTTGGTAATGCCTATATTTGGTAAAAACATGTCCCCAATGTTAATTCTTCAGCTAGTTCTATATCTAAGGTCTGTCTGCCTTCTCGTAAGTCAACGGCCTCCCCTCCAGTTTAGTGCATGGAATGAATGCCACATCTATACTTCATTTGATTATGCCGTTTTTAGTCCAGATGGATTTCAAGACTGGCATAAGTTGTGGAATTTTGAGCTGTATAACCGATGCGCATTTCACTTGCCTTTGATTGTTGCAGAAGGATGGTAGCCTTGAAGTCGAGCAGCGCTTGTCGTTCATCGAAGGTGCCAGAGATGTTGCTGTTCTGGATGCAATGCTGGAATCTGGAAAGAGGGGAGGAGCTCCAGTCCGAGTGAAGAGGTTTTAGCTGTTGTTCCATGAGCTGGTAAAGAAGGTGATTTCCAGTTGGGGTTGATGATGGCATAGTAGAAGAATAAAACGGAAGTTTAATAAAGAGACACATTGTACATTTGACCACCTTTTGTCTCCAAATATTGAGTGTTGTGTTAATTACTCTCTCTTATTTTGTAAGGAATCTACTTTTTTACCCTTCTCATATTCGTGCCACCAATTTCTACTATTTGATCCAAGTCTTTTACCCTTTTGTCTCCTTTTTCTTTCCCCCTAATTTAAATTTAATAATTTACCTTTTGATTTTTTACTATTTATTTTTTTAACCTTTTTTCTTATACTTTGTGATTTTTTACATTTTAAAAAAAAATTTTACTTTACTTGTGAGAATTAATCATATGCAATTAAAATGAGAATTTATTTAGAAAGTAACAATTATACTTTTGAATCGAAAAGTGATATTTGTTGACAATTAAGCTTATATTTACGAAATGAAGAGTTTATTGTACAAAGTAACATTTACACTTTTGGTTTGAAAAGTGACACTTACAGAGAATTAACCTTATACTTTTGAAATGAAGTGTTTATTGTATAAAGTAACACTTATACTTTTGGATTGAAAAGTGACACTTGTTAAGAATTAACATTTTACTTTGAAATAAATGATCTATTTTATGAGGAAGCATTTATATTTGGGACTTTTTATAATTTTTAAACAAAGAGTTTATTGTACAAAGTAACACTTCTACTTTTGAATTGAAAATGGATACTTGTTGAGAATTAAACATATAATTTTAAATTAAAGAGTTATTGTATAAATTAACACTTATACTTTTGAACCAAAAAGTAATAAACTTTGATCTTTTAGTAACTAAATTTGAAAATATTTTGGTTTGAGAAAGATATTTTTTTGGAGAGAATTCTTTTCTGGAAAATTGTGTAAGAGAGAAAAAAAAAGATATAATTATTCTGTTATTTTTTGAAGAAAATGTGATTAAAAATTTAGAAAAGAATTAAAATTTTAATTCTTGAATTTAGTAGAAAATGAAGGTGTTTCTTTCGTAAATTTTTTGTATCAAAAAGTGATGAGTTTCCTTATTGAGACTTGAGAGTTAACAAACCTTTGAAATCAAGAAATGAAGAGTTTATTGTACATAGATATACTTTTGATCCGAGAAGGAAAAAAAATAGCATGTTTGGTCACTTATGTTTTGCATCGTAGCACTTTGGTCCTTTTCATTATGAGTTTGACACTTTTGCCCCTTTTGTTTTTATTTTTTGCATTTTGGTCCCTTTGAAGTTTTACCTACTATAAAGGTTTCATTTTGGCACTTTTCAAATTTAGAAAAGTTATAATCCAAATCTAATTGTCTAAAAGTTTTTTAAATTTGAGATAAATATAACGCAATTAATACAATTATAACATATTTTGTTGTGAATCTATGATTTTATATGTCTCATTTTAGATCTTTTAATGGATAATATGTTTTAATAATTATAGTTGGACTAACTAATTTATAAATTTTTCATAAATGATCCAAATGATCTAGAAACCTCTTATAACAAATGAAAGGGACCATAACTACAATTATCCTAACATAAAAGGGAAAAAGTGCCAAACCCCAAAGAAAAAGGATCAAAAGTACTACAAATCCAAACAAAAAGGATCAAAAGTGACATTTTTCCTTCCAAAAGTATTACTTGTTGAGAATGAAACTTATAATTTTGAAATGAAATTTTTTTATTTTAAAAGGAACAACCGATTAAGTGACTGAGGGACTTACTTAGGGACCCTTTATTAATTAAGCGGTGTGAGTACTGAATAATAAAATCTAAGGGGGACATAAGCCTTACCTTGAGAGTACAGAAATGCTCATGCAAATGATGAATAAAATTAAAACTATGCATAATGAATGAAAATTAAATTCTAAAATAAGAAAAGCTACGCGCATCCAAAACAACCAAACCCGTAAGCCGAGCAGGCATGGAGGTGAGGTCATATATGCTGGACTCATATGAATCACTTGCCAATCTAGTCAAAGCCCAAGTAACCGCGCTAGCCTCTCGATAGATATGTGTAAAAGAAAATTGTGGAAAAGAACCTCGTATTCGGAAAATCTCCTTTAGGGCCAGTGAAGCTCACCGGGACTATACCTTTTCAAAAGCGCATCCAAAGGAATTTGCGAATCAGTCTTCACCATGAGGGATTGATTATTCTACCACTGGCAAGCCAGAAGGGCTAAAACTAAAGTAGTAGCTTCGGCTTGAGAATTGGTAAGATGACAAAGAAAAGAACTGCCAGCAAAAATCACAAACTCCGTAGAGTCTCACAGAACAAAACCCCCACCCGAGGGCCCTATATTACCCTGTGAAAAGCCGTCTACATTCAACTTGAAGAGTTTATTGTACAAAGTAACACTTATACTTTTTTCTTTTTTTTTTGAAAGTAAGTAACACTTATACTGTTTTGATAAGAAAGTGTTAATTATTGATAATTAAACTTATACTTTTAAAATTAAGTGTTTATTGTACAAAGTAATACTTATAGTTTTGAATTTAAAAGTATCACTTGTTACGAATTAAGCTCATAATTTTGAAATAAATAATTTAATTGCATAAAGTATCAGTTATACTTTTAAACGAAAAAGTATTAATTGTTAAGAATTAAGTTTATAGTTCTGAAAATTATACTTTCGGATATAAACGTGATACATTTGAAATATAAATGTATGTCTAATACTAATAATAATAATAATAATAAGAAGAAGGAAAACACAACCTTCATGTTGATTGCATATATCAATCCGTTTATACTTTACAGGAGATCACTCAGTAAAATTTAAACATTCTTAGGCTTTTATACTACCCTAGTTAAAATTTTCTTTTAAAAAAGAAAATGTTAAAATTTTCTAAAAAAAAGAGAAGAAAAACAACTATTTTAGTTTCTTCCCATTCTCCCTCACCAAACCATCCGAAATGATGGAGTTGACAATTGAAGAAAAGAGTAGCATTCCAACCAAAAATAAAGAATAAAAAATTAAGCCCCATAAATAATAATTATAGCTTAAAAAAGTGGGGAAAAAAAAAAGAGGCATACTATATGCAGTAACCATTTTACTATTCGCAGTAACATTCCCCTGTGAAAAGATAAAAATGCCCCTGGCCAAAAATAAGAAAATCGGAAAATACTAAACGTAGTAACCGGCCGGAAAATACCGCCGATATTTTCTGGCCAAAATATCGCCGGAAAACGGCGATATTGTCGCCGGAAATACCGCCATTTTCCGGCGATATTTTGGCCGGAAAATATCACCGGCGATCGGCGGTATTTTCCGAAATTTTTTTAACCGGGGAGACAGTCTCCCTGGCCGAAATATTGCAGAAACAGAAAAAAAACGTCCGGATAATCGCCGATCCGGGAAAAAAATCCCCCTCGAATGGGATTTTTTTCTCGAAAATTATAATGAAGGGGTATATAGAGAATTTATGCAAACTAATTTAAAGTAAAAAAATAAATATAGTGTTTACTTATAGTGTAATATGGATCGCAGTCGGGTAATTCGGACTTTTTACAGGGGAATGTTACTGCGGTATTTCTTCAATTTTTTCTAACCGGGTACTGTTCAACGTGCGTGAACGGTACTGTTCACGCACGTTGAACAGTACCTTTTCTTTTTTTTAAAATTTTTTTTTTTTGACTCCAGGGGCATTTTAGTCTTTTTACAGGAGAATGTTACTGCGTTTAGTAAAACCGTTACTGCGTTTAACAATTCAGAAAAAAAATCGTTCCATAAGAGAGACTATTACACACATACGAGCAACACTTTCTCTTTCTCTCTTTTCTTTAATTTTTTAGAATAATATATTTTTCACTACATGCATTACGTTTTTTCAATATAAACACTACTTTTTTCCAGAAACAATAATTTTTATTTACAGATAATATTTTTATTTATTTAGAAACATTTTTTTTTTCCATTACAAACACAACTTTTCTAAAAACAACATTTTTTTTTTAGTACAAACACTAATTTTAATAGACAATACTTTAGCTTCATAACATGTGGTAGGTGATACATTTGAGTATAAAAACAATTTTTTCATCTTTTAACAAAAATCACCTATCTTTAGAAAAAAAAGAAGAAGAAATGTGCACGTGCAGATAAACTTGCGTCAGACAGTATGACTATCTGATATACATACTATGTTTATTTTGATTCCTTCCTAGGAACATTATCATTATTTTTTTCTCGAAAATGTTTCATATCTACACGCCCTCATTTTTTTACTAAATTTCCATTTTAAAATTTCAAAATTTTTAAAAATTTTTACTCACATTATTTCAAAAGTAACATAATTGGTGTGCCTGGTTTACTTGTTGTGACGCCCCCGCTCATACCCCATCTCCCGAGGAGCCATTCCTGCGAAGGAGTCCAGGCAGTTCGGGGTGAGCGTCATTCGGGACTCGCTCGGAAGCTAATACAGATATTAATAAAAACATAATATTACATTTATCTGAAACAATTCAATCAATAGTTCTTAAAGCAACTTGTCCAATGCGGAAGCTAAAACATTATTCGGGACGGTCAACGACCAAAGTATCCCTTGACCAAAACAATCATTGTCTAGGCCTACTTATTACAAAATACACGCTCAACACTGCTGCAGCGAACGTCGGTCTTACATCTAACGAACAATAAGCCATACCTAATTAAACACTTGCAAAAATAGGTTTATGAAATGGGTGAACTTCACTAAGCTCAGTGAGAGACCTCGGTTTCTATATAAAATTTTCACCGTGATACTTAGGCAAACATGTCTCAATTATCAAAGCAATCATATAGACATGACATTACAGTTTATGCATCAATATTCATAGTATTCATGGCATAATTCATACGTCAATGCGAAAGCAATCAATCAATTAGTCAATCAATCATCTCTATAATCATTTAGCAGAGATATACATAGCAACATGGAATGCTCTTAACTATATGCGACAATCAATCTATCAATTCACTCTTAGTATTCAATCCATCTGATTTCTATATAGCTTTCTCATCTAAAAGTAAGGCGATAATCAAGAATACCATCTTGCGATAGGTGGTAGTTTGCAATCAATCTGGCGTTTAGCCCTTAGGTTTCAATCAATTTGGTGTTTAGCCCTTAGGTTTCATTCAAATCTAATCTCCATATAGCTCTCTCATCTAAAGTTAGGACATTAATCCATAATCAAATCTAGCGATAGACGGTAGTTTGCAATCAATCTGGCGTTTAGCCCTTAGTTTTCAATCAATTTGATCTCCCTATAGCTCTCTCATCTAAATCTAGGACATTAATTCAGAATACAATAACGAGAGGCCGCAGTCTTAATCAATCTTCCAATTTCGATCAATCTGGCTGTATACATACAACCCTCAGTTTCCCTTTAGGGAGACGTCGACTAACTGCAACGTAGCCTCACAACGCACGGCAACACGTACAAGCGATTACAATCGATCAATTAAGACTAGGCACTCACCGTCTTGTATCTGGTTTAAAAGTGTCACACCTTATCTCTTTACTAGGCAAACCTGGCATCTCTAATAGGTTTTCCTAAATTCTCGACAATTTAATATGCGATCAATTACTTAATCATGGCATATCTAGCATGCTTTCTTGATTCCTAAACATGTCGATATACAATGCAATAACCTACTCATGGCATAGGTATTAGGCATCTTCTATCTACACCTCAAAGTACGTATTGCTCCTTTATAGTGTAAAATCAATCATGTCCTCAATCAATAACAATTCATGCGATCAATTATCAATCAATGGGCATACATGCTTGTGTTCATATTAAGCAAATAGGCAATTCAAACATACATCTCATGCATAGCAAGTCAAGTAATCAATCAAGGCATATATCTCATATGTAGCAGTTCAATTGCAGTTACATGCAAGTGAGGCGTGGGCAACCTCTTAGTTTGGCCGATCAATCAAGTTTATAGTTCACTCATACTATACATAGTTCAATTAAACCTTTACGAAAATATCGAGTAAATCCCTCACCTTTCTTAAGGCATGAGTGGTTAACGGTTGACGGGTTCGCTTCTCGGTCAATGGTCAACTCCTGCATTACGAGCGTTCTAGTATAAGTCAACTAGGTTTTGACTTTATGTTTTACTCATGATTTGACTTTACGGTCAACTACGGTTGACTTTGACTTTTGTCAACTAGGTCAAAGGTCAATGGTCAAGTTCCCTAAGGCTAGTATCATTAAATACTTTTTGGGTCAGTTCAGGTTTAAGATAAACTTTAGGGATAAAGAGCAATTTTAGAAATAAGGTAAAATTCGATTCTGGACTACGTCCAAGTTTTTGTCCGACTCGGACGAAAACAAGCACAGGGATTTTCATGTTCTTCAATTTTCAGGTTCTAAAAGGTTCAGAAAAATCGTTTTCAGAGTTCTGTACGAGCTACTGTCCGACTCAGATGACAACTCGTACAGAGGTTTTCATGTTCTTCGGGTTTCAAGTTTTGAAAGTTCAGAAAATCGTTTTCAGAGGCTTGTCCGAGTTCCTGTTCGACTCGGACACTAACTCGCATGACTGGTGAAGTTTTCCAGAAACTTCTGGTTCTATATACTACTTTTGGGCTACGTTTGAACACTGTTCCAGATCGTTTTTAACTAAACTAAAGGCAATAGCTTTAAAGCCTAGCATATATGCAATACCTAGAAGCTTTTACTTCACATAATGGATTACTCTAACGTACTTAAATCTTGCTCCAAAATAGGCTCGGAACACTGTTTCTGAACATGCATATTTTCTGGTTTCTACTTAATTACTACGGAGTGTTTAAACGCTATAGGCATCAATCTTAAACATGTTTAACATTCAATAAAGCTAATAACATCCTAAGAACATGCTTTCTACGGAATTATTACATACGAAGTGAATTACTTGTTCTTCAAGTTTCATAAAGATTCAAGCTTTCTTAATTCCAAACTCAATCTAACCACAAATTAAGACTCATTGTGAGGTCCTAAGATTACCACGAACTCACAAAACTTCAAAGGGGGTGACGGAAGCGGCGGCGACTACCTCTTCTCTCTCACGAACCTCTCTCTCTTTTTTACCTTTTGCTCTTTAGAAAGTCAAACTTTTAATTCATGACTTAAAGTTGTATTTATAGACAACATGTTTAGGGTGATGTAGAAACATTTTAATTAAGCTAGACGTAAATCCGATAGTTTCATTCTATCGGATTGATCTCAATTTTCAATTCCATATTTACGGATTCTGTTTCCGTTTTGTGTTGTCCGAGTTCCTGTCCGACTCGGACGACAACTCGCACAGGCTATTTTCAAGATTCCTTTCCTTTTTGTTTTTCCTACTTTTCTTATGTTACTTTAGGATATTTTTTATACCCACTTTAACTCTCAATCAATCAATTTATGCAATCAATCGGTCAATCAATCAGGCAACCAATCAATTATTCAATCGAGCAATTCAATCAGTACGTAGTTTTCACCAATCACGTTATATAGTTAAAATGAAAGTAAAGGTCTATTTTACCCTTTTTCGTTTTCAAATCCTAGCTGTAGCCCAACTCGTGGCTCAAACGCTAGTCTCAAAGCCTTGATCCAGTTGAACGAGCACCATAGGCATTTGACATGTCATCAGTATCCCTCTCAGGGAGTTTCTCCAAAGTAGGGGCACGTCACCCATGCCTATCGCGGACAGGTGGGCGCGGCTCCGGGATAATCAGGCGCACTACCAACTGCTCCCCCACAATCTACCTCTGAGGAATTATGGGCACCGCAGCGATATTTCAGGAGGCAGTTCCACAATTGCGGCGCCAGCCAACGGGTTGGAGGGAACTTCTCTCTATAAAGACAAGTGCCGCCATCCTCAAAAGGTACGTTCTAGATCAATCGCAATATTACCCTGTCAAACCAATTCCAACTTTACTAGTATAAGTTTCGAAGTGATGACGATAAACATTTCCCTTAAATGCAAGTACACTAGTGATTAGCTCGCAAGAATACAATACATAAACCCCAGTGTCCTAGCCAAGCAACTCCTAGTGATCGACTGACAAACAGTGTTTCATAATCATTACACTTTTTTTCTTCCTTCCTACACAATTTCTCATTAAATAATTCATTTCAGAACAAAAAAATTTTATTTTGATGACAATAAAAACAAAGCCAAAGTTGTTGTGGCAAAAAAAGAAGAAAGAAAGAAAGCGAGGAAGCCCTGTTTGGGAGTTCCACGTTGGCATCTATGCCCGCAAGCAAAACACAGGAGATGCTGACACATAAGAAAGCAAGAAGAGCTTGGATTTTCTGTACTGTTACATAAATTCAAATATATTTAATACGTATTATTTTCAATTTTTGCGTATAAATCAATTATTAAACTCGTTTATTTCGTGTTTATAAATATTTTTAATCATTACTTTTCCTTACAAAAATCCTTAAATTTCGTAATCTTTTTCCTACGTTATTATTACAAATTTTTCGTAATTTTTATTTATTTATAAATATTGACGAAAAGAAGAAAAGAAAAGAACAGATAGAAAGCAACGAAAATGCTTTAGAGCATCTAAAACCTAAGCTGCTAATTTCCCTTTCACTCTGCCCCAAGTCACAAGACTGAGAACTCAGGGGAGGAGGAGGAGGCCCTCATTCTGCTGGGATTTGAACTCTCACTGGAACCCTCTTGTTAGATTTAACGATGATTTGATTTCTGTTCAATGTTCGGACTCAATCTCTGCTGAAAAGGGTTCTCATTCTTATAGTTTTTAGTCTGAGCATCTGAGGTTTCTTGTTTGTCCGAGGACATGGATCGATCAAGATCCTCTAAACGGTACTATCATGACCAGGATTATGACTTTGAGATGAACCAGAGTCGGAATAGGCCTCGATACAATAGTTCGAATTTTGGGTCGTATCATTCTCCCCACTACCGCCGTGGTGGCGGAGGTGGAGGCGGTGGTGGTGGAGGCGGCGGTAGTGGTGGTGGGAGGAAAATGGTGGACCCTTCACTCACTGTGACAACTAGTTACAGGATTTTGTGCCATGATGTTAAGGCTGGAGGGGTGATTGGGAAATCCGGGAGCATAATTAAGAACATAAGACAGCATACTGGAGCTTGGATTAATGTCCATGAACTGATGCCTGGGGATGAGGAGAGGATTATCGAGATCTCTGATACTAGGAGAAGGGACCCTGATGGACGAATTCCGTCATTTTCACCTGCTCAAGAGGCCTTGTTTTTGATACATGATAGGATATTGGAAAGTGATATAGTCGCTGCTGGCGGTGGCGGAGGAGGAGGAGGGGAGGATGGCTATGGCTATGGAAGTAGGGATAAGTTGGTTGTGGTGACTAGGTTGGTGGTGTCAAGAATGCATGTGGGGTCTTTGTTGGGGAAAGGAGGGAAGATTATTGAGCAGATGAGAATGGAAACCAAAACCCATATTAGAGTTTTGCCAAGAGATCATACTCTGCCTCGGTGTGTTGCAATGTCGGAGGAGATTGTGCAGGTTTTGATTCTGTTTTTATGTCTTGGAATGACTTCATTTCTGTCGAAAGGCCTAATCTTTTTGAAGTTCATCATTTGCATTGCTGTGGTTGAGTTGTTACTCTAGTGTTGAAGCTGTGTTTTGATGCACATTTGCTTAATCATGAATTCATATGAATGTGGACCCTCTGTTGAACCAAATTTTACTAAGCAAAAGGTACTGACTGGGCTTGAATTTCAATGTCACTGAAGAATTTCCTTCATAGCACCTGAAATTTTGCACATTGTGTTGTCCACTGGTTGTGTTATTTCTTCTCATGCCACTACTTCAAAACTAGCAAACCTCTATGGTAAACAAAAATGTGTTTCGGGTTTGTGTGTTGCAAATGAAAGGAGATGTATTGCGAGTGATGTAAGATTGTTATAAACTGTAAAACGTGTTTTGGGATGAGATAACATACAGGCCCATAATCTGCAATATCACCTTTCTTACCATTATCAAGTGGTTAAGGCTCTCTTCTCTTGTGGCTTGTGTAGGGGAAATTTTGTTTGAGGAAAGTTTTTTGTTAAAATTTTTGGAGGGAAGTTTTTTTGGGAAATTGTGTAGGTGAGAATAAAAAAGTGTAATGATTGTGTTTTTTTTGAATTTATGTGAGTAGGTATTTAGAGGGAATTTTAATTTTAATTTAATTGTTGAAAAAGTGAAGTTGTTTCTTTGTGTAAAGTTTTGAAAAAAAAAAGTGACGATTCTTGAAAAATTGCCACAAGAGAACAGAGCCTAAGGGAGCATAAATTAGGGCTTTCATGGTATCACATTTTGAAACATAAATGTGTTTTGGAATGCTTATTAAATGTAAAATGTTGTATGGATAACATTTTTCACTGTGTGTTTTGGCTGAAATGTTGTATGGTTTGGTTTGTTATACAACACTTTCCATATTAAAACGTGATACCGTACTGGTTCTTTGTCGTGTTGCTTGCTTGGGAGCATGCTTAAAGCCTGAAACACGTTTTTGTTAGTATGAATATTTGATCCATGTCCAGCAAAATTAGTAGTCACATTGTCATGGTTGACTGCTTTATTTAGAGGCTAATAGCACATTTGTGCAATTGTGCTGTTTTCTATCTATTAATGGTGACTGGAGTAGACTACCCCCTTTCGCAATTTTGACCCTTTTTTGGTTGGGGATTGTGTGGTTCTGGTACAGTTCTAAATGGTTGTATTTTCTTCTTCCAAAAATTTATTGAGCATTTTGTAATTGATGATTACCATTTCTCAAAATGACTATTGCTGCTAGAATAGAAATATCAAAATTATCTTATGATTGCCATGCTTAGTTGCTGATAAATGATATACTGTAAAATTCTTCCAGTGATAAGTAGGTTTTCCTTTTTCTTTTCTTTTTTCCTTCATTTGAATCAATTTGAATTGAGATAGAACATTAAATGCACACACACACACATATTATTAGCCTAAAGGCTTGAAATTGTTACACCTGTCTGCTTTCTGAGATTAAAATCTCTATTCCCAGATATTGTTATTAGCCTTGCACTTTGATGTGGATCATGAAATTCAATTAGTTTGAACTTTGTATTCTGTTACTTTGGGGGTTAAGATCAGTTAGTTTTCTGTAGTTAATTAACCTTTCCTTGCACCACATCCTAGGGAAGCTCAAATGTAAAACACAAGTGTAGTTTGATTTATATTTGCAAAGATATCTCAGAGTTGATTCCAGTGCTCATTTTCCTTATAAAGCTCCATGTGATCACCTTTTTCTTGGGAAGCTAGTTAATTCGAATTATGTTAATATTTTGTTTGTATTTATACCTTTGGTGGAGCTTGGCACAGCAGTAAAAGCTGTCGCCGTGTGACCTGAGGTCACGGCTTCAAGCCGCGGAAACAGCCTCTAATAGAAATATATGGTAAGGCTGTGTACGTCAGGCCTTAATGGCTGGCCCTTCCCCAGACCCCGCACACGCGGGAGCTTCTATGCACTGGGCTGCCAATTTATACCTTTGGTAAAGTCTCATTCTGTTTTTCTTTTTCCTTCTAGTTTTTGTGTGCACACTGAGACACACATTTCTTATGGTTAATAGATCACAATTCCAATTAAATTGTATAGTCAAGGATTACTGAAATTGTTGTGATAATATTCACTATAATCTTCTTTCGTGACATAATAAGATTTGAAACTGATTGGTGAAAAGCCAAGGGTATTGCTTGATATCTCTAAGAGAAGATATTTGATGTGACATTGTCCCCTTCAGAAGCCTTATCTCAACAAAATCCAAGGAAATTTCTTGAAGAATGATATATTGTGGTATATCATTAAAGAGTGCGAAAAGACTAATCTTTAAACTATCTCCTCAAAATTATAATGGTTTAATGCAAATGCAAGAAATCTAGAGACATCGATCAATATTTTCCTTAGTTTCGAAGCTATTATGTGAAAGATTACAGCTAAAGATATTGTATCCACAGTTTCTTGCGATTTTAATGACGATTCTAGCCTCTGACATTCAGTTCCTGTTATGCCAAGATGGTCTAGGATCTGTCTACACGTGCTGAATCATTTTAAAAGCTGATGTTACCCCTTTTGTTAGTTTCCTTAGTTTTGGAAGTGAACGGTTATTTCTCTTTAATGCGTTATTATTGCATCATTTATTAGTCACAGTACATTTTCTTCATTTGATGCTTGCTGAATCTATAAATGTATCCAAGGTTATTCTGAAAATTTGCACTTAAAAAAGTAGATAACTTTTCCAGCCTGAATTTTAGTATTGCTTTTGGAATTGCTGAGTCTCGAAAGTTCTTCTACTTTCTGCTTCCCGTGTTCATTTATTAGTGCTCATTTCGATGGGGTTTAAGGTAGTAGTGAAATTTTCTAGCAAGTTGCTGGACATTAATTTGTTCAAGTTTGCAAGAAATGAATGGAAAGATTGATGTCTAAAGTTGGGGTAGATTTAGGCATTTAACAATTTAATTTCCTTTCAGGTTGTGGGTGATGTGAATGCGGTAAAAAATGCTATATCTGTTATATCCTCACGTTTGCGTGAGAGTCAACATCGTGATCGAAGTCATTTCTCTGGTCGGTTACAATCGCCGGAGCGATTTTTTCCTGATGAAGATTTTATTCCTAACAATCCAATGCGTCGATCATCCGCAGAAGGGGGTAATTTTGGATCTAGATTTCATGCTGGGCTAACAGGTGGACGGGAAAATAGCTATTCATCACGTCAGTCTGGCAATGCCCTTGAATCTGAAGCTACTGCTCAATTCTTTTTTGAAAATCTCGTCTTTCGAATTCTCGTTCCGGTTGAAAGGGTCAACCGCATTATTGGGGAGGCGGATGGGATTATTGATTTGCTTCGAAACGAAGTTGGTGTGGATGTGAATGCTAGTGATCCTGTGGCAGGTTCAGATGAGCAAATTATTATTGTGACATCAGATGAGGTATATCCTGCATTCTTGAATCCTCAGTAAAATATTGCTTTGCACTTTTGATGTCTAGCATTTCTGGACAGTTTTTTATAATGGAGATTCAGTGATATTGCTGTTCCACTGTAATAAAAAAAGGGTGGGTGTAATTGGCTATTTAAAACAATAATTTTCATGTTTATTTGTCCATTATTGTCTTTATGTAAAATGGATAAAGGTTAATCTGTGACTGATATATGGAAGATTTGAATTTACTAAGGATGCTTATTAAGACGAAACAATTCTATATAGGACTTGCTGTTTCAGAACTTGCTGATTATTGACTCATATATGAGTTATGCTTTTTGGTAGATATGGAATTGTACACACACATGATCTCTGTTGGATATATCGGTTTGGAGTTGGTTCTCCCTAAAACAAAAATAAGTTGTAATGAAAACCAAATTAGGTATTCCCCTTTTAAAAATTGATGGCAATATAAATCTGCCTAGTCCTGCCAAACATGGACATGCACTACCATATTACCAAGATAAGGTGAATTTCAACATGTAATGATACTTCAAAACCATAATCATCTCTTAAGCCTTTAAGTTATCTCTATGAAAGTACAGAGAGTGGGAAGAGAGACTTGAATTATTAACCTGCAATGCTCACCAAATTACTTTCTCTGTACTTTTTCACCCAGCCTTGAATTACAGAAGGTGTTCATGACACAAACGCAATTTACTGTGGGGCTTTTTCCAGAATTCATCTACTAGAACAATTAAGCCTTTTCCCCAGGTTTTGGGGTTAGCTATATTGAATCTTTACATCTTTTCCTATTGCAATGTTTTCATATTTTATCATTCCAAATAAGTTTTCATCATCCTATTTTTAGCTCATCTTTTACGTAACTGACTACCAACTCCTTGGTGCCTCATGGTACAAATATTCTGCTTCTTGAAAAGTTCCGCCCCAGCTTATACACTTAGTTTGGGGTTTATGGGACAGCTAGTTAATAGTGATAACAAATTGCAATAGCTGTTATTTCATTGAATTTCAGTTATTCCTGACTTGGTTATTCTTAGGGTCCTGATGATGATCTGTTTCCTGCTCAAGAAGCCTTGTTGCATATACAAACCCACATCGTTGATATTGTTGAGGAGGAAGACAACTTTGTCACTACTAGATTAGTGCTGCAATCAGACGAAATTGGGTGTTTGAATGGAATATCTGAGGTGAGAAAGATAGCTGGTGCTGAAGTACAGATTTTGTCCCAGGAAGAACGACCAGCATGTGTATCAGACAATGACGAAATTGTTCAGGTCTGTTCTTATGCTGACTTGTTAAAAAATTGAAGTCCATGTAGTCCATGTATCTTTGATGTGCCCGCTTTTCCTTAGCTCCTTGGGGTTCCTTTTGGTGGATTCAAAACTGGATTGGCCTACAGATGCAGAGTAGTACCTGTTTAGTATTATTGAGCTTTTTGGTGATCTATTGGAAGGCTTGTCCATTTTAATTAACACAAAAGAAGTTTGTGTATGCAAGGGACCTCTGTGATTTCAATCATGTAGTCTGTCACAAAATATGAAGGGGAGCCTTGGTGCAGTGGTAAAAAGCTGCTGCCAGGTGACCTGAGGTCAGGGGTTCAAGCTGCCGAAATAGCCTCTTATAGAAATATAAGGTAAGGCTGTGTACATCAGGCCCTAATGGCCTAGCCTTTGCCTGGACCCCCGCACATGTGGAAGCTTATATATGCACCGCGCTGCCCTTCCGTCTGGAGTAAATTATGATAAAGAATAGTTGCCTTTCTGCAATGCCCTTTTTGATATGAATAGCCTTGTATGTGAGAACCCTTTTGATGCTCCTGTTTTTGACACATTCTGGTGTGCCAAATGATGAATAACTACTGGTTAAGATTCTCGAAAGGGGTTATATACTGTGCTAGGACTATATTTCCTTTCAAGGTTGTTATTATTTGTTTCATGGGGATTTAATGCTATTGTGACAGATTGTAGGGGAGATTAGAATAGCTAGAGAAGCTCTTCTTGAGGTGACAGAAAGACTGCGGAGTTACATCTACAGGGATTTCTTTCTAAAGGATTTGCCTGCCCCTTATCAATCCTCTTCCAGCCTGATGGATGATGCTGTTGGCCATGAGGCAGCTTCTGGAAACCACAAGGTTCAACCTCAAGAGAATCATCACGGGAAGGATCCCCCAACAACACTTCAAGATGCGCCAAAGACTGGAACTGCACAACCAACAAATACTGCCTCTTCACAGCTCGTGAAGGTCAAGGATCCTCTTTGCTTGAAACCTATTTAATTTATCTCCTTCTGAATGCTAATTACTCACTAATGGGGTCTCCGCTCTTAAAGGATACCAATTATTTTTAATTTTTGTACTTCTGATTGCTAATTGCAAATTAATTGGGTCTCTGCTCCTACCAGTTATTTGTTTCTTAAAACGTTCTTTGCAAAATGCAAAGTTGAATCCTTGACTGATAATTGTCTACATTGATTTTCTGATTCTCTCTTCATCACATTCCCCCTTCCCCCTTTGCGAAGAACATTGGTATAGGTACCGATATACCTGAGAAGCTGGGTCACTATTTCTCAGTTATTGTATGCTAGGTGCCTCTGTTTTGGACGTCTACTGAGTCTTTGCATTTTACATGAAAGGTCTTTTCTCTTGCTTTGCAGGAATCTGAGACATCTTTCAGTGATGCGAGGAAACAAAATGAGAACGAACGGCAGGAAGAGATCCCTAGTGGATTGAATAGGTACTGAGTCCATCCCTGCTCAATTGTGCGCATTGTTGATATATATATATATGTACTAACTGCGCCTTGTTCACTTGATGCTAGGATCTCTGTTCCATTAGTCACAAGGAGCACTCTGGAGGTCGTTATCCCACCATATGCGGCCTCCAAACTGGTTACAAAATCAAGAAACAAACTAGCTCAGATCAGTGAGGTCTGTCTATCTCCAGTTTCATTTGTTTGTATTAATACTTTTTTTCACTGAGGCTGAGTTTGCAGCTTGTGACATTTATCTTATTTGGAACAGTTGTCAGGAGCAAATGTTAAACTTGTTGAAGATGCCGAGGCCACTGAGAAGATCATTCAAATATCAGGAACTCCAGAACAAGCAGAAAGAGCTCAAAGCTTGCTCCAAGGATTTATTTTGAGCAGTAAGTGACTCTCGCTGTCCCTTTTCCCCAGACACAGAACTGGTTCCTCTATCCCACTTCTAGTGTACCATATATGTACCACAATTATGTAGTAAGTTTACTGTTCTACTAAAACAAAAATAAGCGAGAAAGCACAGTGCTTTAACGTTGTGGTACACACAAATAGTGGGACAAAGGACCTGAGCTCTCCCCAGACTGCGTTCACCAATTCTGTTTCAAAAACTTCAGTGCTGATTACATCAATTAGTATTAACTGATTATCGGTAACTTCATTGTTCAGTTGAAGAGGATGAAGCCTGAGATACTGCACAGGCCGAAGAAGGCATCAAACGGGATTGCATTCTGTTGTTTCATGGAGTCCCAGATGTCCTCCCCTGAATAAGGGAATTTTGTTCCATCGTCCTGGTGCAGAGGAATGCAATCGCCTTTTCGGTTTTATGTCGCAATGTACATGTAAAACTGTACAAAATGAAGACCCCATTGCAGTGTTGTGATTGTCTGTTTGTTTTAGAGGATTATGTATGTTACAACTGAAGTGCCATCCTGTGTCTCTCTGGATGCATCTTCTTTGTACCCCTAGAAAAAGATGGTTTAGAAGTTTGAATCATTTGAAAGTTTATGGAGATTTGGATATTTTAATGGTTCATGGAAGTTGATAGATTTGGATATTAGTTATCAAATTGAAGGCCCTCAAATCTTGTGCATTTGCGTACTCATGTATTGTTTCATATGGCGTAAAAAAATTAGTTTCAAATTTTTTACTCATCGTGAGAGGGTATACTGGATACATGAATGCAATCATGAAAGAGTATACTGGATACACGAATGCAAAGAATATAACGTACTAATTACAACAATTCCTAACTTAGGATCTATTGTTGGGTCCCATCTCATGTGATGGGGGTAAATTTTCTTTTCCTAAGTTAGGAATTCCTTTTAAAGCCAACATAACCAATTTAAACTATGGTTAATAATTTACTTTTTCATTAATTAAAAAAAATTGTAATTTATATATATTTTTTAACGAAAGAAACCATGACTTCCATCTTCTTGCCCCAATCTTCTTCTTCCTTGTAACAAGATCCAATAATTTGTTCTTCCATCATCCCAGTAACTCGATCAGCCTCTTCCCGTTCCATTGTTTCCTCCATCGCCATCGCTCCTCCCCTTAATCCATTCTTTATCCCTCGAGGAACCCGAAAAATCCCGGGCCTTGGATTGGAAATACGGTGACGCCTTTTCGCCGAGAAAAGCATCAGCAATTGACATGCTAATTGCAAAGTTCATTTACTTCTAGTGGACATGGCATCTCTGTGGCTTTGCAAGTCTTGTTGTCAAGGGAGGAGTTCAACAATTCTATTTTAGGGAGAGGTTTGGAAATCAGGGATACTAATGGCATCACACCGTCTCCGGGGTGGTTTGGGTCCGACGAAGAAGGTCCTCGAATCATTAAGTTACAATATTTTTCAAGCGAAGGTACTCCAAATTTCTACATGAGGCCAATCGAAGGCCTTTAAATCACCGTCGACATTGACACCGGAAAGTTCTGAAAGTCTCCGACATCGGGGCGGGGGATCCCCGCTCCTAAAGCCAAGAACACCGATTATCGATTCCAGGCACAAAACGAACCTCCCAAAAGGGAGCCCCTGAATCCAATTTCAATGGAACAGCAAAAAAGGCCTTGTTTCCGAGTCGAAGACGGGCATATCGTGTGATGGGCCAATTGGATTTTCCATCTGAAAGTGGATCAGCGAGCTGGGATGGTGATTTCTCAGGCCGCCATGGTTCAGGATTCAGAAATGGGGTAATTAGCGTGATGTATAAGGTATTTGCTTTGAAGTTGTTCCTGCCGTATATATATTCCATTGAGCAGCGACGGTAACAGAGGAAACGATGGAACCGGAAGCCGCTGTCAACTACTGATTTACTGGGTGATGGAGGCGTTACAAGGAAGAAGAAGACTTGGGGAAGGAGAAGGGTTAGATTTCTAAAGTCACGGTTTCTTTTCGTTAAAAAAATAAATTATTATTTTTTAATTAATGAAAAAGTAAATTATTAACCATAGTTTAAATGGGTTAAGTTGGGATTAGAAAGATAGACACGTGTCAGAAATAGAGTAAACCTCATGTTTGGTCCTTACATATTCATTAATACTCTTTTTGGTCCTTTACATTTCAGAACAATTTTTTCGGTCTCTTACTTTTATTTTTTGCTCTTTTTGGTCCCTTTGCCGTTTGTTCTCACGGAGACCGTTAATAGCCAAGGTAAATTTGTCCGACCAGCAATTTTAACATTCTGGCCATTTCCCTAATTTTCTTGCTCCGTCGTTCATTCCCTCACTTTTGCTTTATTTCAGTGTGCCCATTTTCCTCTAATTAATCAAACCAACACCACCTTCAAGATACAACATCACAGCCATGCTTAATTACTTTTGCTGCTTCTGTTGTCAAACCCCAAAAATAAAAGTTCCGCAGCAGACAAAAGTCAACTGTAGCAAAAAATTCCGCAGAAGAAAAAAGAAGAGAAGAAAAAAAGGCAACTGTAACCGCACCAAGCAACTTGGTGCTATTGGTGTTGCAGGACAAAATTGATGTTGCAGAGACAATTTACAGCATGCAATATCAATTTTGTGCTGCTGCAGCCCACTATCAAGTAGCACCACCAAGTTGTTTGGTTAAAATTCCTGCATAGGCAATTATTTTTTGGATTAGGAGCCACTAAAATTTTAGGCTAACAGTAGGTAATTTTAAACATAAATAATCAGGCACATTAAAGCATACATTTAAAGCATTAAGCTAGCTGGTTTACCTCAACTCTCAGTATACTTAAGTCATATTTTAGAATTAAGTAAAGAACTAATTAAATTACCCCAAACAACAGTATGCACCAAATTAACTAACACATACAAACAAATGATCAATCTTTGAAAGAAAATAAATCTTCTTTAACCACTTCAGAGCCTAGCAGAGCCATATGAATGATGTTTACTCTAAACTCTAGCATTCATGTTTTCTGTTGTGAGGGATTTCTTCTGCGGAATTTTATTTTATTTTATTTTTTTTGTGTTTGACAGCAGAAGCAGCAAAAGTAATTAAGCATGGCTGTGGCTGTGATGCTGTATCTTGAAGGTGGTGTTGGTTTGATTAATTAGAGGAAAATGGGCACACTGAAATAAAGCAAAAGTGAGGGAATGAACGATGGAGCAAGAAAATTAGGTTTTGGGACCAAAAAGATCGTTCTGAAATGTTAGAGATTAAAAAGAGTATTAATCAATATGTAAGGGACCAAACATGGGGTTTACTCGTCAGAAATATAGAGAGTGTAACAGGAAGTGTCAGACATAGTGTAACAGAATATCCAAAACCGTTTCTATATGATATTTTTATAAAAATGTTTTTCCTAAAAGGTTAAACAAAAAAGGGAAAAAAAAAATGCGGTTATACAAATATTTTATCGATAACGTTTTTTCTAAAATTTTGTTTTCACAATATGTCACTATAAATTTTATCAAAGGAGATGTTTATCTGACTTCCTGTCTTATTACTGTTATTTAAATGTATCATTTTACTAAACATATGACACTTTTTAAATTTTTTCTAGTGAAAAGACTGAAATTGGCCCTCTATTGCTTTGTGAAGGAAATTAATTGCTTCTTCTGGTAGTCGTCCTCATCGTCTCGTCTTCCTTGTCGTCCGATTGGAGTTGAAGAAGAACGAAAGTTGCAGTTCATACGGTGACGGAGACCATTGGAGAAGACAGAGGAAAAAAAAAAAAAAAAAAAGAAAACTAAAATCGCAGAACGTTCCCTAGTGATTGCTCTTGGAGATCTTCTTCCTGGCTCACATTCTAGCATCCTCGGATGTCAAGGTAAGAAAGGGCCTCACACCCAGAAAATATTGCACTAAGGCCAACATCAGTCGGACCGGCAGACTGAAGTTCAAGGTGTTGTAATGCTGCCATGCTATTAGCTATGGAAAGTGCCTCGCTATAATCAGTCTGCAAAGAACAGAAAAAATAAAAAAAACCTACCGCGAAGGTCAGGGAAACCTTCGCCACAGGACGGCGAAGGTTCTGGAAACCTTCGCCGGCCCCTGTCGCCAGAGGCTGGCGAAGGTTGCCGGCCATTGTTGCCGGCGAGGAGGTTTTCTTCTCACCGGCAACAATGGTGGATTTAAATATAAAAAATAAAAAAAAGTAAGAAATATTTTGTTGGAGATGAGAGTATTTATGTCTTTTCGTCAAACAAAGTGTCCTACAAATAACATGCCCCTAAAACAATGGAAAACATTCTCCCAAGTTTTTGATAGAAAACACTTCTTATAATTGTAATAGACCTGTTTTACCCAAGTTTTTGCGTTAAAAGTTTACATAAAATTAGAATTTGCTTATAATTGTAAAGTTATCAAATGATACTCTCTCTGTCTCACTCAAAGAGTCAATTTTGTATTACTGCTTTTAATAATATAAAGTGGATTCTTTGAATGGGACGGAGAAAATATTATATTTGTTGAATCTGAGGAGTACCTAACCCAAGTATTTTAATAAAATAATGAAAGTGGAATCGAAAATTGTTTGTATACGAAAACGAAAGGAATTGAAATATATAATTGACTCCTCTATAATTGAATTATAATTTTAAATATTAGACATTTCCTACAAAGAATTAAAACGAATTTACAAGCAATTTTCTAAACGATCTACTCCCTTGGTCCAAAATTAAAGTCATTTTAGAGTAGTGACAATCTTTAAAATAGATAAGATTTTGACCAAAAACATAATTTTATTTTTTCCAACCTACCATTGTCATTTGCTTACCTATTCTGTTCTCCTTCTCTAATCTTCCCACCATGGAAGGATATAGAAAAAACAACTTTGCAATGTCTCTTGATTTATTTTCTATTTAATTTTTAGTTTATCGGAGTAAGGAGTGGAAATTTATTTTTTCCACTCAAAGGACTCTTTCCTCCTGACAGTGACAGGTGAAGATTCAGTTTTCGAACTATCACCAAATCCATTAGTACGGAATTTGTTTGGCGCATACAATAGCGATTTTCATAATTCTACTAAATTTAAGTGTACATAAATTTGAATAATGTATATATTTTGAATTTGGAAGATTAGGTGTAGTGTTTGGTGCTTCAGGTCTAACAAAATTTAGTAGTTTCTTTCTCTTTTGAGTTTCCTTTTCTTGATTTTGGAATAATATGAGTATTTATTATTTCCATATTTCATCTCTAAACTTTCTTTTTGTAATTTCTCATGGTTATTTTCCAAAATTTTCTGGGCTTTAGATCTTCACCTTAATTTGGGATGATTTTTCTTCTATTTTCCTTAACAGGTCTTGCATTTTTTGCCTCGGTACCTCAAAAATCCAAGGTAAACATATTTTAAAACTTTTACCTCTCTTTTACAGTTATTTTTTTTTAGACTATTCATGTTGCATGTTCTTAGCTTGTAGATGCATCTTTGTCGAAGGCTTATGATTTATTAAAGTTTGGAATGGCTTTCTGTTGCCTCTTTTGATTTTGTTGGGGTATTCATGACTCGTGGACTCTTGTGTCTGCTCTCGAACCAGTTTTCCTTTATTAAAAGTTTGTTAGGTTGGCTTTTTATTTCTGCCAAACATTCGCTTATTATCATTGGGGCTAATTATCTATTAATTACTCCCCAGTTCCATTAGAAGAGTATTAATTATTCCACTCGTGAACTCTTCTAATGGAACGTAAGGAGTATTAATTAAAATTTTTCGCTTAATTTACACTTTTCACTGTCTGATATTTTATAGTTACAAATAAACACAGACGACAAGGTTTGATTACTCACTAAACTAATCTCTGATAACATTGCCAGATTATGACAGCTTGGGTTAACTAGTGCAAGTTGCAGCAGTAGTAGCTGGGAGTGATTAGTGTTGGATATTACAATAATGACGACGTGAAATAAGGCTGACCTCGTCCCCCATTGACGGGTTGACGGTCAGCCGATCCCGTCTGGAGACGTCCTCGGCTACAGTGCCCGAATGCACGACAATGGCTAGTGCGCGACAAAGGGCGTGGATATTTAAATCCCCTTTAGAGCGCGCATGGGACACGTGTTAGAGTTTGGAGACTGCATTGGAATTAGCATGTTTAGGCTGTCGGAGCTTTTTATACTCTTGGTTTAGTATAAATACTCAAGGTTTCACTTATTAAAAAGGTAATTGGATTCCACTTTAGATCACGCATATTTCCTCATACTCTAAACTAACTTTACTATCGGAGTGAAACATGGGAGTTCTTTCCAAAAGCAGGCAGCCAGAGGCGGAGGACGACGTCATGGGAGGTCGTCACTAAGGAGGGATCCAACAATTGGCGCCCACCGTGGGGCCCGAACCCACGAAAGTTTATGGCTTAGGAAGGAACTCAAGTACCTTTAACACCCGGAGCTCTATTGACTGAGGAGCAGAAAAAAGTAATGTATGATGTTCTCGCGAATTTGGAAGAGTATAGCCAAATGCACAAGGAACGTCAAGAAAGGGTGGCTGAAGAGCAGCCCGCAAAGGTAAAGCTGTAGAAAATCCAGAAGGAGCCCACATGCAATCGCCGGGACAAAAGGATGGCCGGCAAGGATCACCTGTGGTCGAGATCGCGTCAGATCATGGCAGGCATCAACATTCGCCTCATGATTATGTTTCTCGGGGAAGGTCAAATCGACAACACCCAGGACCTTATTCAACATTGCCACTATAGTACGAGTTGCAGCCAGGTGCCGATTATTGGGAGGATGTTCTGGAGACTCCGCTTGTGCCTGAGATTGAAACGGCGGCGTTTCCCACAAATTATCGAGGATGGCAGAATATGGAGCAATTTGACGGATACGGTAACCCTCGAGCCTATCTATCCCATTGTTGTTCATGCATGAGGGTCTGGAATTTTTCGGAGGCTAACAAATGCATGGCGTTCCCCCTGATGTTCACCGGTGTAGTGCGGTATTGGTACACTACTTTACCTTCTAATTCAATTAGCTCATGGGATCAGTTTGCTCGCATGTTTCGAGCTAGTTTCACAGGTATTCAGTTCATAGCAAAAAGTCCATCGCACTTGATGAGTTTGTTTCAAGAAAGAGTTGAACCTCTGGCAGACTATGTTACTCGATTTAATCGGGAATCAGTGGCAGTGATGAATAAATCTGATTCTTTGATGATGACTACTTTTATTAAAGAAGGAAAGAGAATTCGAGCAGATGAAAATTTAGGATAGTAGGAATCAAAGAGAAAGCTTCAAAAGGTAGCAGGCGCAGGAAGGCTGGAAAGGGAATCGAATTACGGAGGGATTTCCTGGGAGAAATTTACGTTCCACCTCGTCCCCAGCAGAATAGAAAGGATAGACGACTTGCTGGCTTTGTAGCGGATTCCTCGCAGGGGTCAAGTCAACAGCCACCCCATCGTTTTAATCTCAGCTCAAGAAAGTGGTATGTGCATCACAAATTCGCTAGACATAACACGGAGGATTGTAAGGGTGTGAATCGATCAATGTTAACTGACGGACGGGGTGGATCTCGGAGACCGTTTCCCCCTTAAGGGGTGAGTCGCAAACCTCAGGGAAGCCAAGATATAGGGAGATGGGAGCGAAGAAGTCAACCGTATCAGCCTAAGAATCCAGCCCTGACCCCGGTGACGGCGGTAGTGGAGCCAAAACAAGAAGATGGTGATAAAGAGCTGGTTATATCCGGTACTATTCATGTGATTTCAGGTGGTATAGGTTATGGAGATTCTTTGAACCCACGTCAATGCTGTATGAGAGATGGCCACAGTCTCATTCGAAAGAGAAAAAGTTTACCGACAGCCATACCAATTCAATTTGGGGATGTGGATCTGCCATTGTATGGTGGCATGGATGATCTTATTGTTATAGAAGCAATTATTTCGAGCTACCGTGTCTTGAGAATTTTGGTTGATACTGGAAGCTCGGTAAATATTATGGTGATGGAGGTTTTTGAAGGATGCAAGTTGAAGAAGGGATCGTTGGAAACGGTGTATCTGGCGGGAAAAATTAGAGTGCCAGTGACGCTGAGGGATGGACATAAGTCTCGAATGGAAACATTGTAGTTCATGGTGATCGATGAACCCCATGTCGTATAATGTATTTCTGGGGAGGCCCGGTTTGAATCAGTTTCAGGCTGTGTGTTCGACTATTCATCAGATGGTTAAGTTACCGACGACATCCGGAGTGGCCGAGCTCAGGAGCAATGTGCTTCAAGCCCGGGAATGTTATATGACGTCATTGAAATATGTCCAATCCGCTCTTCAAGTTTGCACGATTGCAGACTTAGAACCTTTAATAGGGGAATCTGCGTCAGTTTTTGAAGTTGGAGCCCCTGCCACAGAAGTTAAGATAGCGGAATATAAAACAGTAAAGGTTGGACACGATCTTCCTCCAAGATTGGAAGTAGAACTGGTGAAATTGTTGATAGAATTTGTGGATGTATTTGCATGGTTTGCTGATGAGATGCCTGGAATATCTCGTGAGGTTATCGTCCACTGCTTGAATGTTAACCCAAAGGTGACGCCGGTTAGGCAGAAGAAAAGAAGCTATGCACCTGATAGGGCTGCAGCAATGGATGTAGAGGTTGACAAACTATTGGGAGCTAGATTGGTTAGAGAGATAGAGTATCCGATTTGGTTATCGAATCTGGTGATGGTGAAGAAGCCGGATCATTCATGGAAGTTGTGTGTGGACTTCAAAGATTTGAATAAGGCTTGCCCCAAAGATTTCTTTCTAGTAGCTAGAATAGATATCTTGGTGGATTCTATTGCAGGGTTTCGTTTTTTATGTTTTCTGGATGCATACAAGGTGCACCATCAGATTTTCATGGAGCCAAGGGACGAGGAGAAAACTTCATTTATTACCAGCAAGGGAACGTATTGTTATGTCACAATGCCATTTGGGTTGAAAAATGCAGGTGCCTGGTGTGCATAAAAATAGGCCTTCATTGGGCCAGGCCCAATGCACAAAAGAAAGGATAAACAGTTAAAAAGGTAAAAATATCTGAAAGGTCTAAAACCAAGTTTAGGTCGGAAAGTTTCATAAAGCCGAGCCAAAGACATAAGCTTAGATTGGTTTAACCCTTAGGTCGGTCCCACTAAGTTTTCCTATATTCATCCCAACGGTCATCACTACCGAGCCATAGAGCTTAGGTCGGAACAAGTAAGGGCACTGACACAGTAGGTAGAAGTCATAATAGGATTAGACATGTATTTTGAATGCATGCAGAAATCACTCAGAACGATGGCATGAAGGAAGCCACAAGTCAGATTATGATGACAGGAGCAGTTGGATACGCAGGGAGACGGAGCAGTTGGGAATGCTGATCATTACATTGCAACGGGCATAATCTGAGTCTTGATATAAATACTAAGTTTTCAGACTTAGGGAGGTACGCGATCTTTTACATTTGAGCTCTTAGTGCATACTATTCATCTTTTTCAACCTTACTAACTTGACCGTCGGAGTTACACCAGGGGGAAAGCCCCGCATTTCTCCTGCGCTTTTACATTTATCATCAGAATACTCCCCAGCCTTCGGTTTCCCCTTCATCTGAGTTAATCCGAGCCATCCAGCCCGATTTTCAGCGTTGCTTCCTTTCTCTTTTGTTAGCAGCTACAGGGGTGGACCTTACCGCACAAGATTCCATATTGAGCCTCTAGAAGCATCCATTGACGAACGATTTGCGTCACATCAACTGGCGCCGACTGTGGGGAACGTTTGATCAAATTATTTCATCCAATTTTCTCCATATTCAAAGAAATTTGTTGAAACTATGACGCAAATTCAAGATTGTTCGGGAGTGGGTGCTTCTTCTTCCAGCACCACCGCTACTTCCACAGTTACGGCTACGATTGTTCCGACCGCCGCTTTAGTTCCTACCACCACCAATGTTCCACCTGTTACCACCGCCGCTGTTGTATCTCACACCACAGAGTCTCTCACCCCTCAGTAAGAACAAGCTGAAAGAGACAAATGTTATCGTTTGTTCCCACAGTTGTTTCACCTAATCAATCCTGGCCTTCCCACCACCTCTACTCTCGGTTTGGGACTCCCCGTTTCAAACATTACAACCACTATCTCAGATGTAGTTAGCGTGGAGAATCCTCTTGGTTCACAGGTTGTTCCCACTATTCCTCCACCAGGAGCTTTGTTCAATCCCATGGCAGATCCATCCGTTGTTTTGATTTCCAGTCTCCCCCCCAGTCTGTTGTTGTTTCGGGATGTCCTCCTTACTCTAGAGGGGCTCATCATTTTTCAGGGTCTAACTATGTAGCTGGTCTCCCTACCCTTTTTACCGCTCCTCCTGTCTATACCACCTTAGCCCATACCCAGGTCACTCCTACCTTTCCAGCTCCTTTCATGGTTCCTACTGCTCAGCTCAGTACTTACCCTTTCATGTCAGGTTTGCCTTTTCCTATGTTAAGACAGCAAGTAAGTCAATTAGGTCAGCCTGGTTTAGGTCCGCAGTTGGGTCACATAGGTCAGCCTGGCCTAGGTCAACAGTTGAGCCAGTTTAGCCACCTTAGTCCCGAGGTTAACCAATTAGGATACCCCGGACACATAGCCCAATCAAGCTTAGCTCAGTTTCAACATTACGGCATAGGCATAAGCCAAGCCATGCAGCCCCTCACTGGGTACTCTCCTTTACTTAACCCAAGCTATTATACCGGGCCTGGCGCGGGGAACTTCACAACTGGGGGGTCGCTACCTGCTTATCTCGGAATGGGAGGATACCCCTTAGGTGAAACGGGATATACCCAGCCCGGTCAAGCAGTCCTGCCTGGATCTGGATATGCTCAGTTGGGAAAAGCTGGGCCCACATCTCGCGTCTCTCATCCATTTGGCTGGAAAATTCAAACAGCTCTATTTCCACCGGGCTACAAAGGTTTAGGTAAGGTTGACAAATACGATGGTACTGTTGACCCGACGGCTCACTGGATGCAATGCATGAATGTCATGGATGCTGCAAATCTATCTGATGCTAACCGCTGCATGACCTTTCATCTTACTCTAAAAGGTCAGGCTATTAATTGGTATTGTACCCTGCCTCGAAACTCTATTCATTCGTTAGATCAATTTGGTGACTTGTTTTTAGCTAATTTCATGGGCAACAAGATATTATCTAAACCTATTTCAGATTTAATGAACATAACTTAGAGGGTGGGAGAGGGGTTGCAGGCCTATATAGATCGGTTTAATGTAGAATCTAGGCAATGCCATGAAAAAGATGACAGGATTATGATGGGGTCATTTATTAATGGATTACGGTTGAGACCATTGGCTACTGAAATAGCCATCAGACTCCCACATTCTTACTTCAAAATGATGGTTACTGCTGTTAATTTTGCTATTATTGAGGATGCTGCAGTGCTTAAAAAGGAACGAGAAAGAGGTTTTTCTGACATTTATGGTAAGAGAAAAGCTTCTCTCCCGGTCCCTACCCCTAGAGGAGGTAAGAAACAAAACTTCGTGAGTACTGATAACACGGGCCCAAAGACCGGGGTCGGCGTTAATGCCTTGCAGGTGGTCGAGCCCTTTTCCGTGCCACGGGTTGACATACATGCAGCCATCCAGCACCAAGGTTTGCTACCTCTGGCCCGTCCCATAACGGGTCCCACAGATCGACTCAATCCCAGTAGGTATTGTAATTATCATAAACATATTAGCCACAATACTAATGACTGTAGAGATTTAGCTGCAGAAATAGCAAAACTCATCCAAGCGGGAAAGTTACCACAATATACGCAAGTGGCCCCTTTGCCCAAACCAGCAGTTCCGGCAGGTCGGGAACGACCTACAGGATGTTACCGGTGTGGGGAGCTCGGTCATTTTGTCCGAGAGTGTTCCCAACCCGATCCCCAGGCCCTAAACGCTGGGGCTGGTGCCAACATAACTATAGTTGGGGTCGTGAATACCACAACTGGAGGACGGACCCAAGGTGACTCTAATCGTCAGAGAAAACAGGTATATCGACAAAGGGAAAACATCTTTGGTAAGCGTAAAGCAGGCACCATGACCCCAGCCATTACTTTTGATGACAGTGATATTTTCTTACCTTATAATTGTGATGACCCTCTAGTTATTGATTGTTATATCTCTAATTATCAAGTATGAAGGACACTGTTAGACACGGGTAGCTCTAGTAATATTATTACTACCAAGGCATTAGCTGGATGTCAATTGCATAAGGCATGTTTAAATTCAGTACGCACATCTTTGATTGGCTTTAGTAACCACCATGTTATTCCTGTGAGACAGCTAAGCATACCGGTCACATTGATAGCTGGCCAGCTAAAACGAATAGAAACCATAGATTTCGTGGTCATCGATGAACCATCACCTTACAATGCGTATTTGAGTCGGCCTGGATTAAATCAATTTCAGGCCATTGTTTCTACCATGCATATGCTTTTAAAATTCCCTACCTTGGAGGGTATGGCTTCTCTTCGTTGTGATGTCATACAGGCTAAGCAATGTTACACAGCTTCTCTAAAAGAACCGATGCTAGCCGATTCAAAACCACCAGACTTCATGATGCCTCGGCTGCCAGACGCCCCGGTTGCTGTACCGACCCCCGCATCCCTGGCTTTACCGGTACCTCCTAAAGGCAGTACTTACCACGCTGTGGACATCACCGACCTAATAGGTTGCTCAAAGCAATTCATCAAGGCTGGGGCTGAAATCATAACAGTTCCTCTAGCGGCCCACCCAAATCAGGTGATCAAAGTATGGGCTGATCTATCTCCTCAGTTATTACATGATTTACTTAACCTATTGCGTGAATTTGAGGAAGTCTTTGCTTGGGGGTCGGAAGACATGCCTGGTATTTCTTGAAATATCATTGAACACAGGTTATCCATTGATGCCAGTCATAGGCCGGTTCACCAACAGAAACGTAACTTAGGAGGAGAACGAAGTAAACATATATAGATGGAAGTCAATGTTTTACTGGAGGTGCATATGATTCGGGAAGTAGATTATCCAGAATGGCTGGCAAATCCGGTATTAGTCCCCAAGCCCGATGGTACCTGGCGCATGTGCATCGACTTCACCGACGTGAACAAGGCCTGCCCCAAAGACTAGTTTCCCTTGCCTTTAATTGACCTACTGGTCGATGCCATAACTGGGTTTCGCTTTCTCAATTTCTTAGATACTTACAAGGGTTATCACCAAATATCCATGGCTAAGGAAGATGAGGAGAAGACATCCTTTATCACGGACAAATGTACTTATTGCTTTGTTACTATGCCTTTTGGTCTGAAAAATGCTGGAGCTACTTTTCAACGTTTAGTGAATAAGATCTTTAAAAAACAATTAGGTCGAAATATGTAAGCATATGTTGATGATTTACTTGTTAAAAGTAGGGATGAATCTAGCTACTTGCTTGATTTACGTGAGACACTTGAAACTTAGCTTGGTACAAATTAAGACTAAATCCTAAAAAACGTATTTTTGGGGCTACTTCGGGTAAATTCTTGGGTTACATAGTTTTTCGAAGATGGTATTTCTACTAATCCTAAAAAAGTAGAGGCTGTTCTACAAATGCACTATCCTAGGTCAATTCATGAAATACAACAATTGACGGGTAGATTAGCGGCCTTAAACTAGTTTCTAGCTCGGTCGGCAGAACGAGCCTTACCATTTTTTAGCATTTTGAAAAAATCAGATAAGTTTACATGGACTTCAGAATGCCAAGCTACTTTTGAACAATTAAAAATGTACTTAGCATCCTTACCATCTTTAACCATGCCAATTCCTGGGGAGCAATTATACATGTATATAGCAACCACTAAATCTGTTATTAGCTCGGTTTTGCTTCGAGAAGATAATCGGGTTCAAAGACCCATCTATTTTGTTAGCAAAGTTTTGCAGGCTGCAAAAAAAATTATTCCATCTTAGAAAAGCTAATCTTAGCTTTAGTTCATTCTACACGATGACTCCGACCGTACTTCGACGCCCACGGAGTCACTGTTTATACCGATGCGCCATTGAAAACCATCTTACAAAAAACGGGAGTTTCGAGTCTTCTCACCAAATGGGCTATTGAATTGGGGGAGTACGACATCACATTCATGCCTCGTACCGCAGTTAAGGGTCAAGTGTTAGCAGATTTTATAGCTGAAGGCGTATCAGACATTTAGGAAGATACATCTGGCCCGACACAAGAAACCGACCTACTTTTAACCGTGGCAAAAGGCAATGATTCATGGACACTATATGTAGACGGTGCCTCCAGCCAGGCCGGGTCGAGTGCCAGAATAATCCTCACCAACCCTACAGGAGAAATCCACACTTATGCTTTACGGTTCTGTTTCACAGCCACCAACAACGAGGCGGAGTACGAAGCCATATTAGCTGGCCTAAAATTAGCTTGGAAGCTAGGGGTCCGAAACTTAAAAATTTGTTCAGACTCCCAACTGGTCGTTAAACAAATTTTGGGGGAGTATAAGGCCAAAGATCGACAAATGGAGGAATATTTAGCATTGGTACAACAACAACTGAAATTTTTTCCAAAATGGGCTATCGAACGAGTCCCATGAAGAAAAAACACAAATGCAGATGCCTTGTCCAAATTGGCGTCTTCGGTTTTCTCTCACCTAACTAAAAGCGTTCTGGTGGAAGAAGTGCAGACTAGGAGTCCAGCCGAGCCGGCTATCTTGTCTATATATGAAGGTTGGGATTGGCGTTTTCCTCTATAGCAGTATTTACAAAATGGTACTTTGCCAGACTCACGAAAGGAGGCACAACGAATACGAAGGAAGGCAGAACATTATCAGATAGTTGGGGAAGAGTTATACAAAAGGGGGTTCTTGATGCCCTTACTAAAATGTTTGGGTCCAAGAGAAGCAGAGGTCGTGCTTAAAGAAATACACCAGGGGGATTGTGGGTCTTATATCGGGGCTCATAATTTGGCTAAAAAAATAATTGGGGCTAGGTTTTATTGGCCTCGGTTATTCCAGGAAGCGGTTGAATATGTTCGCCATTGTCCTAATTGTCAACACAACGCGCCGATTCACAGGTTACCAGCGTCCAGCTTTATCGGGATAATTGCTCTTGGCCTTTCGCAGAATGGGGGATAGATCTTATGGGGCAATTTCCTAAGATCGGCTCTTGTCAGTATCTGGACGTGGCTATAGACTACTTCACAAAATGGGTGGAAGCCGAGGCATTGACGAGTATTACCTGGCGAACTGTAGCTCGGTTCCTATGGAGGCAAGTCATTTGTCGATTCGGCGTACCTAATTCAGTTATCTCGGATAACGGAACTCAGTTTGAATCTAAGGAGTTTACGGCCTTGTGTACAAAGCTTGGTATCACTCAACGTTTCGTGTCTGTGGCTCATCCTCTGGCAAATGGACAAGTGGAGCTCACTAATCAAACTTTGTTGTACGGATTAAAAACCAGGCTGGAAGATAAGGGCAAGAATTGGGTGGAACAGCTACCTCATGTATTGTGGTGTCACCGAACCACACCTAAGTCTGCTACGGGAAAAACTCCTTTTGAGTTAGCCTTTGGAGTCAATGCTGTTATACCTCCAGAAATACAAAATAGTGCGCCCCGAGTCATGCACTTCGAAAGGGACCAGAACCAACAAAATTTGGAGCTTAGCTTGGACTTGGTGGAGGAAGCTCGGGACTCGGCCTACAAACATCAGCTAAATTACCAGAATTTAGTTAGACAACACTATGATGTCCGGGTCAAGCATCGAGCCTTAGTACCGGGAGACCTGGTTTTGCGGAACGGAGCTATCATGATGTAGATCCTATCTCCATCAAGCCTCAACAAGAACCTAAGCAACACATGACTCGTCTTCAAACAAAGAAATTGAAGGAAGCAATTAATGGATACGTTGATCAAGCACTAGAGGACCGCAAGGTGGAAGAAGCAAAACCGTGGGTGACCATGATCACCATGAACAATCAATTTCAACCATCAAATCTCACATTGGGACTACATTCTCGGTCAAGTGAAAGGATAGGAGGTCAATCTACCTTTGATCACAATTGGAAAGGTCAAAATGCATTTAAGGAGAAGTTGGAGGGCAAGATGCCAATTTGAGGGAAACCTTATTTGAAAATTCAAAGGTGGAAGATATATAATTCTTGGCCAATAATCAAATCCACCAAAACATGGCAGCCAACTAATGATTTTCGGCCATGAAGAATCAAAGCCACAAAACAGGGCTGAAAATGAAACTCACCCACAAAACATGAAGAATCAATCCCACTACTTTAAGTATTATATTGTATTTCTTTATTTGGTGTGAACTTTAGCTTTGTATTTCTTTATTTGGTGTGTACTTTAGCTTTGTTGGACTTATTCTTGCTGGCCTTCTATATAATGTGGTTGAAACTACAAGGAATCATGAACCTACATGAAAATTCAATCCAAATTTGAGAGCTTCTCAACTTCAATTCCAACTCCTTGGTAGTTTTGGTCATCATTGCACACTTGTGGGCATTGGTAAGAAGTTTACAAGTCTTCTTTTGAGTATTAGAAGTCTTGGTTAGCTTGGTTAATTTCAAGGTTTTGTAAGTAGCTAGGTGAATTTAATGACATATGTTCATTAGGGGTGCCTAGTCTAGATTCGATCTTGTATTGCCTTCGATAATACTCTTTGTTTCCATTCTCTATCTCTCCATCATTGTATCAATCTTGTTGTATTTTTGATAATCTATATGTGAAGTGTTTTCTTGTGTTCATCACTTTGCAAATCCATGATTATCATTGTTCCATTCACTAAACAACACCGAACTAGAGCTTGAATTCTCCAACTGTGTTGTATGCTCACTAAACCAATCTTGGGAACTTATTCAATTGCTTAAGAAATCTACATCATATCAGTAAACCGCAAAATCAAGGCAAGTTAGTATCTAATTGGGAAGGACCTTACCAGGTGATAGAAGCACGACCTACCGGTAGTTATGTATTAGAAGATTTGCAAGGGAAAAACATGTAATAAGTTGCAGTCAAGATGGCGAAGGAAGAAAAGTACGTATTTATTCAAAGAAATAATGCCGACCCAATACAAAGGTGTTCGAATAAACTATTCCGAAGTAAATTTTTACAAGGAAAAAATCAAGATGGTGGAGCTTGGGAATTTACTTCCTCATCCATCGCCCTGCTTGAGTCGGCCGTAGGATCCTCTTCTTCTATGTTCTCCGGCAAAGAAATACCGGTATCTCGGCATTCCTGTTTTACCTCGTCTATCAAGTCAAAAGGATCCCGATCCTAAGCCAGCAGGGAAGCGTGAGCCGAGGAGTCTTCAGGAAGGCCCTCCACCGACCTGGGGCCTTTAAACTCATCCCAGCATATCATATATCCACACTCGATCAGATCCATAAAGCGCCGGTTCATCAGATCCAGCAGCGGCCCCTCCTTGAAGGTTTTCAGAGCAGCTTGACGTGCCCCTTCCACCTCTACCGGGCTCAGCAACTCGGCCGACTTCTTCTTTTCTTCCTCTAAGGCCCCCTGAAGGTCAGCCTTCTCCTGCTTTAAGGCAGCAATCTCTTCCTCTAGGGCCGATCTGTCCTGCCTCAGCTCCTCCACCTCAGCCTCCAAGCCCTGGGACTTGGTATCTAACTGGCTGGTCTTAGTACCGAGCTCTTGGTTCTCTTTGTAGAGCTCGATATTCTTGGCCTGGAGGTCGGTGACTTTGCTGGATTCGACCCCCAGCTTCATCTTCAAGTCCTCGATCTCCTCGACTAGCCTCTTCAACCTCTCTTGCTCATAGCTCTGGGACAAGATGTCCAGAGCAGCAGTCCTCTTGGCCGTGGCCCCGTAATTTATACAAACCTGCAAAATGTAATAAAGAACTTTATAAGATATCGCCCATTCACATATCTCAGAAGAAGAGTTGAGAGTTAAATATGTTACCAGTTTGATGTGAGAGGCCAGCAAGGCTTCCTGCTTCACCAATTGTTCAATGCTTTGCCGCATCTGGCTACTAGCCTCAATTATCTCCACGAAGGAGCCATAGGAGTCGGCCACTATCTCCGAGTAAGGCCAGACGTATTCAACTGGAGGCACAGCCAAGTGAGGCTGATAGATGGGCTGAGCTAGGGGGCTCGGTCTCTCCTTGGTATCCTTCAGGATGATCATCCTCTCTTTCGTCGAAGAGTCCAAGGGTCCCAGCAGCTTATCTGGGCTAGGTATCTTGGCTCCGAAAGTCGGATCAGTCAACGACTGAGGAGCCTTAGCATTTCTGGCCGCCTGAACTTCCGTGGGGCTCGGTCTACTTCTCTTGGACGCCTGAGGGATTAAGGCTCTAGCGGGAGGATCAGCAACCTCTACCTCCTGGGTCAGATCAATCTCTGTAGAGGGTCTTTTTAAAGACCCTGAAGCCACCGCCTGCTTACTTGATTTTCTTTTCTGGCCATATCCACTAAAGCCACCTAAGAACAGAGAAGGCAGACATAAAAATATCAGAAAAGCCGATCTAAGAAGCCGACATAAGATAAGGACGATCACAGTTAAAGATCAAAGGTAGATTATTACATTCTTTCTCAATATTGGGGGCCTGGCTCAGCCCGGCCCAGACAAGAAGGCCCTCGGAGGGATACTTAACCGAATATTTCTCTGAATTGGTGTAAGATTTTAAAGCCTTATAATTCGACAGCACTATGGGATTGGACTTGTCCCGGGTTTGATCTGTCAGCGCGACAAACTTCGACCATCGGCAGGGGAGATTAGCTTCATCGGCCTTCACCATAAAGAATCTTGTTCTCCAATGTTTATTCGTATCTGGGGAGTTAGTTATAAGGGTGGGTCCGTTTCTACGCTTCTGCAAAGATACCCATCTTAGCCCGTAGGGATACTGACGGATTGTGTAAAATTGAAGCAGCAGATCTATGGTGGGTCGGATTTTGGCCCCCAAGCAGACACACATAAAACCCACTAGGAACCTAAAGGCATTAGGTACTAGTTGGCTCAGCCCGATTTCTAAATGGTTACATAGCTCGGTTAAAAAAGTCGGGGTAGGAAATCTTAGTCCGAATTTTATGTGGTGCTCATATACACCAACCCAACCCCCGGAGGTGCTGGTTATTCATTCTTCGGGTGTGGGCAGTCGGGTTGGGATAGTTGGGTCAAAGTGATGGGTCGATCTTAGGGTTTCTAATTCTACCCTAGTTAGTTCGGAAGGTATCTCATCCGGGTGGAATTCATAGGCGGCCGTAACTACATGCAGCATTATAGATATGTCGGAATCATGCATAATTTCAAGAAAACAGAAGATCCCGTATAAGTTTTAAACTAGCAGTCAGATCTACATCAAATAGCAATGAAAAAGGGCTCATGCATCACACTTGCCGGAAAACTATTCCTAAGCCGGCGAATCAATCGCAAGTATCAGAAGAAGGAAGAAGAACCGACTAACCTGCAGACGGGTTTAATGAAGGCAAGCCGGTACCAAAACTTCGCTCCTCAGCCATGTAATTCTCCGGGATAGAGGTGAAGATGCGGCAATAATGCTAACAGGCACGGCGAAGAGAGGCAGCGACGCAAGCAATTCTGGCGAAACAATCGCAATCATAAAGGAAGAAAGATAGGAAATTGTTTTAAAAGCATAAAGGCAACCACGCCAGGCCCTTCGCTACTTAAAGAAAGATTCGGGAAGACGAAGTGTAGTAGACAAGCTAACCGATGGATCAATTAATACTGCCTCGATAAACGGATAAACGTGGAAAGTTGTACCGAACACCTCGAAAGTCATTGAACGTGCCTTGTCATGTACCGGCTCTTCAAAAGCCGAGGTACGCCTTTATTGATGAATTCAGTCTTTTTAGGTCAACATCACATTTATTGCTTATGAATCGGCTGACACATTACTTTTTTTGGGTCGGATTTTTTTTTAGCTATATCTTATGCTTTCTTTTTGACATATCCGATAATATAGAGGCCCGTATCTTTTTGTTACTTTACTTGGGATAGAATAGCTTAGCGCCTTTTATGAACACTGGTAGGAACATTTTGCCTTTTATACCTACTTGGGTCGGAAAAGAAACTTTTAAGAACGGTTTGAACGGAGACCAGGTGGATACATGAGAAAGACCTAAGTCAGAATTTTAGCTCTGAAAACACGTAAAAATATTAAGTTTTAGATCGGTAAAACATAATACTAGGGGGGCTTGTTGGTGTGCATAAAAATAGACCTTCATTGGGCCAGGCCCAATGCACAAAAGAAAGGATAAACAGTTAAAAATGTAAAAATATCTGAAAGGTCTAAAACCAAGTTTAGGTTGGAAAGTTCCATAAAGCTGAGCCAAAGATAAAAGCTTAGATCGGTTTAACCCTTAGGTCGGTCCCACTAAATTTTCCTATATTCATCCCAACGGTCATCACTACCGAGCCATAGAGCTTAGGTCGGAACAAGTAAGGGCACTGACATAGTAGGTAGAAGTCATAATAGGATTAGACATGTATTTTGAATGTATGCAGAAATCACTCAGAACGATGGCGTGAAGGAAGCCACAAGTCAGATTATGATGACAGGAGCAGTTAGATACGCAGGGAGACAGAGCAGTTGGGAATGCTGATCATTATATTGCAACGGGCATAATCTAAGTCTTGATATAAATACTAAGTCTTCAGACTTAGGGAGGTATGCGATCTTTTACATTTGAGCTCTTAGTGCATACTGTTCATCTTTTTCAACCTTACTAACTTGACCGTCGGAGTTACACCGGGGGGAAAGCCCAGCATTTCTCCTGCGCTTTTACATTTGTCATCAGAATACTCCCCAGCCTTTGGTTTCCCCTTCATCTGAGTTAATCCGAGCCATCCAGCCCGGTTTCCAGCATTGCTTCCTTTCTCTTTGGTTAGCAGCTACAGGGGTGGACCTTACCGCACAAGATTCCACATTGGGCCTCTAGAAGCATCCATTGACGGACGATTTGTGTCACATCAGTGCCATAAACCAAAGGTTGGTAAATAAGATTTTTAAAGAGCAACTGGGTAGGAACATGGAAGCTTATATTAATGATATGTTGATGAAAAGTAAATATGAACTCGACTTTTTCGCTGACGTCAGAGAAGTTTTGGCCATTTTGAGGAAGTTTCGGTTGAGGTTGAATCCGAAAAAGTGCGTATTCAGGGCGTCGTTAGGAAAGTTTCTGGGATATATGGTGTCAGAAGCAGGAATTGTACCACAACTAGAGAAAGTACGAGCAGTGATGGAAATGTGTCCTCCGACGTCAGTAAAGGAGGTTCAACGGTTGACTGGTTGGGTGACCGTATTGAACAGGTTTTTGTTTAAACCTGCTGAAAAGTCGTTGCCATTCTTCAAGACACTGAAGAAAGCAGATAAATTCCAATAGACGGTGGAGTATCAAAGGGCTTTTTACGAACTGAAAGAATACTTGGCCAATCTGCCCAAGTTCACGATGCCAATGCCGACGGAGAGAATATATGTGTACTTGGCTTTCACCCTGTTGGTGGTTAGTGTGGTGGCATTAGTGGAAAGGGAAAGAGTGCAGAAGTCGGTTTATTTTGTGAGCAGGGTTTTGGAGTCGGCAGAACGTAATTATACCACAATTGAAAAGTTAGCTCTCACTTTGGTGACGGCATCCAGGCGGCTACGACCATATTTCGAGGCTCGCCCCATCTTGGTCCTTACTGATTCCACCTTGAAGCAGATCATGGAACACCCGGGAGCATCGGGAAGGATAACCAAGTGGGCAGTAGAGCTTAGCGAATATGGAATTGATTACCAGCTGCGACGCGCTGTCAAAGGTCAAACTTTAGCAGATTTCCTGGCTGAGGGGTTGACGTCGGATTCTATTCCGCAAAACAAAGTTAAGGTCGGATGTTCTGGAGACGAAGTCCAGGTCGGAGGTAATTCTTGGGTCCTTTATGTGGATGGAGCCTCCAGTAAGCAAGGGGCTGAAGCCGGAATTATGTTGACAGATCCGCAAGGAGGGCAATATACGTATGCTTTAAGGTTCGAATTCCCTGCCTCCAATAATGAGGCCGAATATGAAGTTTTGATTCCGGGTTTGGAGCTAGCTGCGAGTATGGGGGTGAAGGAGTTGAAGGTGTGCAGCGATTCGCAATTGATAGTCAATCAAATTAAAGGCGAGTTTGAAGCCAGGGACCCTGTTATGAAAAAGTACTCAACAAGTCATGAAGGAGATTGCTTTTGTGGAAATAGTGCAGGTTCCCTGAAGTCAGAACGCCAATGCAGATGCTTTGTCTAAACTCGCCTCTTCTGTGTATTCGCACTTAACCAAGTCGGTGTTGGTAGAACAACTGGTTGTCCGAAGCACGGACAAGAAGGAAGTGTTTCCAGCTGGGTTGTCTTCTGGAGATTGGCGAACTCAAATTTTGGAGTTTTTAGAAAATGGCGTTCTTCCGCATTGACGACCTGAAGCGTTGAAGGTCAAAAATTAAGCATTAAGGTACGACCTGATAAATGGTGTGTTGTATAGAAAATCTTATTTAGTGCCTCTTCTTAGGTGTGTGGCTCCCGATGAGGCGTGTGAAATTATGGCAGAAGTACACCAGGGACGATGTGGAAGTCACGTCTGCTATCGTAATCTGGCAAAACGAGTTATGGTTGCGGGATTATATTGGCCGACTATGTTCAAGGCTTCAGAAAAATCATAAAAGTTGTAAAAAATGCTCTTGTCATGAGGCTTCCACCGGCGGAGATGACGAAAATTGTAAGTCCTTGGCCTTTCGCCACTTGGGGAATTGATTTGATGGGGCCATTCCCAAAAGCTGATGGAGAAGAAAGGTTTTTGATAGTTGCAATTAACTACTTTACGAAGTGGATTGAGGCTAAACAATTGGTAGAAATAACGGGGTATGCAGTGGCGAAATTAGTGTGGAAGCAGATTATTTGTCGTTTCGGTATCCCTAATAGCTTTGTTTCTGATAATGGGGCTCAATTCAACAGCCCCGAATTCTTGAAAATCTGTGTCGATAATTCAATCCAATTTACAAAAACTTCGGTAGGAAATCCTAGGGCGAGTGGTCAGGTTGAGGCCACTAATAAGGTGATCTTACATGGGCTGAAAACAAGGATTGGAGGTCGGCACTCTTTATGGGTCGACGAACTCCCGTCTATCGTATGGTCATGCAAAACCACCTCGACCAAGGCAAGGGGGCGTACTCCGTATAGCTTTGTTTATGGAGTGGAAGAAGTTATCCCTCCGGAAGTGGCTTTTCCATTATCATGGGTTGCGTATTTTATCAAAGAAGACAACTTCGAGCGGATGAACTTGGCATTACATGAAGTGAAAGAGGCAAGAATGGCAGCTAGTGTTAGACAGGCTGAGCAGAAGAATGCGATCAGGAGATATTATAATGCCAAAATATGACCTCGTAATTTTGTGCCCGGTGATTTTGTGTTAAGGAGGAATGAGGTTAGTAGGGCAATACCTGGAGGAAAATTAAGTCCCAACTGGGAAGGACTATATCAGGTAGTTGAAGCCCGACCTACGGGGAGTTACAAGCTCGCATATATAGATGGACGATTGCTCCCTAATAGCTAGAATGCCAGCAACCTCAAGAAGTTATCCTTGAACAGGTGTAAGCTGTGTTGTTTATTACATCAATGAGACTACATATGTATATGTTAAATGTGTAGTAATGTGTGTCAATTAAAGTGTGGTGTACAGTTTAAGCTGTTTTGACGTAGTATTATGAAGCATATATTTTTATAAGATTACGCGTGTATTTGCTCATGATACATATATGGTTGCCTATCGGTGACGTCGACATCGTTGTTAAATAATTCAAAACCCTTGGTTAGTCTAAAAATTAAACCCCTTGAACGGCTTTGCGCAAAGGTCGGTGACGTCAATATCGTCGTTAAAAATTAAACCCTTTAAACGGCTTTGCGCCAAGGTCGGTGATGCCGACATCGTCCAGTGACGTCAACATTGTTGTTAAAAATTAAACCCCTTGAACGGCTTTGCGCCAAGGTAATTGACGCCGACATCGTCCGTTGGCATTGACATTGTCTCTAAATTTTTAACCCCTCTAACGGCTTTGTGACAAGGTCGGTGATACCATCGAGAGAAAGTCCTGATTGTAATGAGTACAATAAAATGAAAGGTAATGTAAGGTACGAGAAATTTTAAGCCAATATTTAATTTAGTCATCTCAAAAGTTTGTCTACAGTTACAAAAATAGATGAATCAAGATGGAGAAGGCTGACGAGAGGGCTGAGCAGGACGATCTGCACATAAGGCTTCTTCATTTTGGTGATTAGTCGCATCAGAAATTGAAGGAACGCGGATAGAGTTGGGCCGACATCGACGTCGGTAGAAGAAGGGTTTATCTCTTCGGTTGCGACTGGTGAAGCAGGAGCTGTGGAGGTTTCAATAGCAGGGCCGGCAGAAGGGTTCAGAAGGACAAGGTCCGGAGGCACCTTTATCTGAAGCTCGGGGAGATCGGCCAAGTTCGGGACTTGTATCTGGGCCAAACATTCTTCGGTGCTTGGCATGGGGTCAGGACCGTCAATTGGAGGATCTTGAGGCTGCTCAGGCTCTGAGCAAATGGGGAAGCCCGCTATTCTGAGTTTGGCCTCCTTCGCCTTTGCTTTAAAAACTTCCACAATTGAGCGAAAGTGCTGTGGCAGTCTACTAACTTCTTACGAGCTGGAGGGACCATGGTCGGACCAAAGGAATCCCCAAGTTTATCCTTGTCAGTCACCCCGTTATTGTAACTAACTTTTACAGCAGTTTGTAATAAGCTCCCAAAAAGCTTGCCGAGAGAGGATGATCGATGGTAATAATCCCGGGCTTCACGTCGGTGATGCTGAATTAGCCAAGGGAGCCAGTCTCCATTCAGTAGGGCCTCCATCCTTTTCCTGAAGTAAGCCAGGGCTGTCTTCGCGAGGCAAGCTTCCCAACCTCGGCGGAAAACTTCAGGAAGATGACCTCTCAGGCTCTGAAGCTCTGATTGAAGATGGGTGGTTTCTCGTTTTGTGCTGCGCAGCTCGACTAACATCTTAACCCGCTGCTCTCGAGCTTCCGCTTTGCTGGTTTCATAACGGGCTTAAATATCTTGTAATCTCTTGAATACTCCCATAGCTTGTCGTGAGCAAGCAAATCGCCTTTTCTTTTATGTTCTATCTTCTTGATTTCTTCTCACAGAGAACTAATTGTGCCTTTGAATTCTTGATTACGAATGTTAGTCTCTTGGAGCTCGGTCAACTTCTGATCATGTGTTAACTGCAGTAGGCCCATTGCTAGTCTAGTTGAGTCCACCTCCTCCCTGAGAGTCCACAGCTCTTCTGACTCCGTAGAACTGAAGGACAACGCCTGAAGCCGGCGTATCTCCTCTTCGCATTTCTGCGCGTAAGCTTCTAAGGCGATAATTCGCCTTTGTTGAGCAGTCATCACTTCTGCTTCCTGGAAGTATATAATTCATAATGAGTAAGATTGCCTAACTTGAAGTGTCGAAGTTATGGGTATGTAGAATGTATGTAATTACTTGCTGGAGAAAAATGCGGGTCCAGTCCAAATGGTTGCCCACGACGGCCTCAAGCTCGGCCTCTGTTAGATCATCGCCAATCACCTGCACATCATCCTGAATACGTCGTGCTTGCCAATCCACATTGTCCACATCCGAAAAGCGCCTACTCGAATCACCTCAGAAGGTGAAGGATGAACCGCATTCGATTGGCTTGACCCCTGCCTCAATTGTGGACCGGGTGGCTAGACCTTGACGGATCCTTTTCAGGGCTGCCTCATGGCTAACCTCTTCTGTTTGGTTCGGTTCTTGATGAAGCCGTGATGATCGTCGAGTCCTACCTTGTTGGGATGTAACACCTTTTGAAGCTTTGGGCTAAATCTCGTCCGGATCAGAATCATGGTCCCGACTTCGCTTGCCTGCTCAGACGACGTCAACAGAATTACACAAATACCAATATATATATATATATATACTAATTATAATAATAATAATACTTGAAGAAGCCCGGGGCTGGACTTTGGAGCCCGGTTCTCGGATAGAAACACCAAGTAAAGGCCTAGTTCTTAGAGGAAGAGGCGGTAAATTTTTCTCTTTTATTGGGGGCAGGGCCACTGATTTTCCTTTGTTTGCCATCTGACTAGAAGATGGTCTCTGATCAGAAGACCTGCTGGCAAGTGTCGGAGGTGTAGGCTGGGCTGTAGGAATATTGGGAGTTGTGTCCAAGACCTCCACGTCGACGGGGTCCACTGACGATCCCGGTTGTTCCACCCCATCATCTGACGTTCATGCTTCTTTTTCTGTCCCGGTGCATATAGCTTCAATCGGAGTTTGAATTGGGATTTGTTGTAAGGGAACGGCCTCAAGCACAGGGCCTGGTGAGCGTGATTCGTCCGGCTGATGTGAAGGAGGTGCAGGGCCAGAGAGGTCGATTCCTTGATCAAATAAATTTACGTCCTCTTCATCGTCCGAGATCAAAGTCGGACTGGAAGGGTGCTTCTGGCTATACGGCTCAGGTCAGTGCCATCTTCATGTGTAGGAGATTCGGCATCCAGGACGTTGGTGGCCTGGATGGAGAAAAATTCACCCTGTGACGGTACCTCAATTCTGAGCCCGGCATAGTTGGTGGAAAGGTGCTCTTCCACCTCATTGAGGCTTTCCTCGGGCTGCTCAATTTGTGAGATGGGACCTGCCTCCTAAAAAAGGTAAACAGTTACATTTTCTTTGAAAAAGTATTAAAACACAAAACATTGTTCATAGGCAAAGGGGAGTTATATACCTGAGGTTGGCACTAATGGTGGAAGGAGACCTGCCGACCTCAGCTCTTCGTTGCTGGGTTTACTATTGGCTTGGATTCGTTGGTGCAAATCCTCAAGACGGCCTAGGATGTCGATGACGTCAGGTTGCTCGGGACGAGGTCCTGACCCCCTCCAACCATCACGGGGAATGGGATGCACTGGTAGGTTGGCTGCGACGGGGTCAACAAAGAAATATTTATTCTTCCAATCGTGAATGGAGTCCTTGATATTGGTAATCAGAACTGGGGAATTTGACCGTTTGTTAAGATAATACCAATGAGTGTTCTGCCTGGCTTTTTTGAGCATGAACATGCTCCTCAAGAGTCTAATAGTGGGCAATACTCTGATTTTGTCATACCATTGGTAAAAACCAACTAACATTCTGATGGCGTTAGGCGTAAGCTCGCATACGCTCATCTGATAGTAATCCAACCATCCTTTAATACCTTATGGGATGGGAAATCGGAGGCCGAACTCCATTTGAATTTGATACACGGCTACCCATCCATTTGTCGTTCTATCAGTGATTCAACCGTCAAGCCCCTTCGGTAACGCTGTGATGGCCACGGACTCAGGAATTTCATATTCACGATGGAGGTAGGGGAGGTTCTTCTCCCGAATTATACTTCTAATGGCGCGAATAGAACTATGGGGGGGGTGGTAGTGAACGTTTGGTCTGAGCCCTAGCCGCGGCCGCGGCGAAGGAGGTGGAACCCGCTGGAGGAACTAGGTCTGCCCGATTGTCAAGATTGGAACTTGAAGCTCCAGCTACTTTGGGGCTGGGATCGAAATCGGCTGTAGTATCCTAATTAGTTTCTTGTTATTCTTCACCATAACTACCGCGAGAGACATTTTCAGAATCGTTCGATTGATACATCATGAAAAATGAATGGAGGAATTGCAGAGGAAGGACGAAGGAAAAATGGAAAAGTGGGGGAGAAAGAAAAAGGGGGAGTTTTTGACAATTGCAGAGATCGCGAAAAAGGGAGAAAGAAAGGAACAGGAAGAGTTTAAGTAGGAAAAGAGGCGAAGAAAGTGGGAAGTGGAAGATGAAGCGTAATGGGTAAGCCAAATTCAAATAACTGACAAGTCAATTGATGGACGTGGGACACGACGTAAAGTCATTATTATTACATAGGGAGTTGAATCGCAGAACGGCTTTGTCAGGTCGACGCGTCAAGTGGGGGCTACGCGCCCATAAAAAAATGGTGAACCCTTTTGGGCTTCTCGTCTAAAAAAGTACCGGACTTCGTCTACGATTTTAGCCCGCTACTTTGGGGGCTATTGTTGGATATTACAATAATGACGACGTGAAATAAGGCTGATCTCGTCTCCCACTGACGGGTTGACGGTCAGCCGACCCCGTCTGGAGACGACCTCGGCTACAGTGCCCTGAATGCATGACAATGGCTATTGCGCGACAAAGGGCGTGGATATTTAAATCCCCTTTAGAGTGGGACATGGGACACGTGTTAGAGTTTGGAGACTGTATTGGAATTAGCATGTTTAGGTTGTCGGAGCCTTTTATACTCTTGGTTTAGTATAAATACTCAAGGTTTCATTCATTAGAAAGGTAATTGGATTCCACTTTAGATCACGCATATTTCCTCATACTCTAAACTAACTTTACCATCGGAGTGAAACAGGGGAGTTCTTTCGAAAAGCAGGCAACCAAATGCGGAAGACGACGTCATGGGAGGTCGTCACTAAGGAGGGATCCAACAATTAGCAAGTGGCTTTATTACAGAGCTGCTGAAAACTACGTATATTAATACACACAACTACGTACATTAATACACACAATAATCCTTTCAAAAAAAAAAATACACACAAAAGAGAGAGAGCCTGTTTAATTTCTTCCTATATATACAAATATTCTCATGATCAGTAGATTAGGAATAGATGATTGTGGATATATATCGATCGAGCACAAAAACAACATTAATGAACATTGATACTTTTGAGGTACCATTGTAATATCAAACCCAATCTTCATCGGTTTCATTCCTTCATTTCCAAGGTATTATTTTCACCCACATTTATTTTATATATATATATTTTTAGCTCTCGATGAAACTTTTGCTATAAGTTCTATATATATATTTTTTTTCTGCATAATTGAAGATGAATCCTTCTTATTTCTCCCTTTTTTTAGTTTTTTTTTTGTTATATATATATATTGGTTATAATATGCATGTTGGGTGGTTAATTTCCATTAATTGGTTTTTGGTTCTTTTCTTGTAATTAAATTTTGTTTTTGTAAGACCCAAAAATAAAACAAACCCACAAGCACGCATGAAGAAGTATCAACTTCAGGAACTGTATCACAGCAAATCAACAGAAGAGAATGAGCTAACTTGAGCTCATCTGTTTGAGAGTTTTAGCTAAGTTAAGCCAAAGTGCCAGCTGGAATAAGAAGACACGTGCTGCACATGGCTTCACATGTAGTTGTTGACTTTTTCATTTTACTGTACAGCTGTATAAGCTTATTTTAGTAAGGCTTAGTTTAGCAGTTCATGTTAGTAATTTAGAGGCTGATGTAGCTTGTATATAAATACTTTATGTGCGTGAATATGAAGTAATAATCAGAAATAGGAAATTCTCTCTATTCATAAGCTCTCTCTAAATTGCAATCTCTGGTTTTCTTCTATGCAACACTGAAGAACTTCAACTTGTTCTTCTTATAGTGTTGTGTTTCTACTTCTGTAAGCTGCATCTTGTTCCCCTTAATTCTAGTGTTCATATTTTTACATGGTATTAGAGCCACGGAGGTGTGAATTCTATATCTAAATTGAAGAAATCACAAATCAGAACATGACAACTAGTCAGTAGCATAATTATGATGAAACTGGATCTGCAGAAGGTACTGGAGGATCAGGAGTTTTTCATGCTCAGAGAACTCAAGCTATGATACTCCATGGTTCCGATCACCCAGGTCTGATTCTTGTTACTATGCCTCTCACTGAATTTAACTTTGTAATTTGGTGTAGAGCTATGTGTCTGACCTTAGGTGCAAAAGGAAAACTAGGTTTTATAGATGGAAGGTTTACTGAACCTGAAATTACTTCTCCTAATTATGATCAATGGAAAAGAACTGATTGTACTGTAGCATCCTGGATCATAAACTCCATTTCTAAGCCTATAGTCGAAGGTTTCATGTTTGCCTCATCTGCTAAACAGTTGTGGGATGATGTAAAGCAAAGATTTGGGGGAACTAATGGTCCATTACTCTATTAGTTGCAAAGAGACATAGCCTCACTTAAACAAGGATCTATGACTTTAGTTGTGTATTTTTCTAAGCTGAAGAGACTTTGGGATGAATTTGACCAGTTAAAACCACCTCCTCCATGTTCTTGCATTCCTGGATGCAACTGCAAGCAAAATGTTGGGGTAATTGAGATGACTAGAGATAGCAGGTTGATGCAATTTCTGCTTGGTATTAATGAGATTTATGATGCTACAATTAATCAAATCTTGCTCATGGATCCCTGGCCAAAGGTAGGCAAAGCCTATTCCATGATTCAAACTGTAGAGAGGAAAGGCAATCTTAACACTGGCTACCTAGATCTGACTGAAAACAGTGCCATGGTGATAAGCACTACAGGAAATACAAGAAATACAGGGGAAGTCAGCAATGATAATGCTATTAACGCTATGATGACTAAATTTCAGCCACAACAAAACAGATCAGGTTCTATGAGGAAGGGAGGTACTGGAAAGAAATCAGGAGTCAAATGTGATATTTGTGGTCAGGAAGGACATCTCAAGGAGTCCTGTTTCAAGATTGTTGGTTATCCTGACTGGTGGAAGGGTTCAAGAGGAAAGGCTCCATCCAGAAATGTGGTTAATGCTACTGAGAGTCCTCTAGATTTTTCAGAAAATCAGAACCCCAACCTTGAGGATATGCTGACTAATGCTGTGCAGAGAGAATTGACTAGAATCATCAAAGGGAAAGGAGTAGCAGGGAATAATTCACTAATCTCAGGCTTAGATTTTGTGAATTTTGTACACATTGATGAATTTGCAAGTATGAATGTTGTTCCTTTTAATTTGCCTCTTACTAAGCATATTAGTGTTGATTCATAGATTGGAGATACTGGAGCCACTAATCACATTTGCATCCATTTTTCATCCATGCATCATTCTAAAACTGTGTCTGCATTTACTCCAGTATATTTGCCTGATGGATCCATCAAATCTGTCACTCATGTTGGGGGGGTTAACCTAAGTGAGACAATACTTCTAAATGATTGCTTGCATATTCCAACTTTCAAGTTCAATCTACTCTCAGTTCGAAAATGTGCCACAATGTCCAAATTAGTTTTCCTTCCACCCTGAATATTGTCTACTGCAGGACCATCACACTAATAGAATTGTAGGAGTTGGAAGAATAATCAGAGGGCTATATGTTCTTGACAAATCATCATTTGATCCAACTGTCATCAAGCATTATACACTTTCTACTGTAGCACATCCTCATGTACTGCAACCTGCATTTGATCCATCTACAAAGCAAGCATTTATGTGGCATAATAGGCTAGGTCATCCCTCTTTTGATGTAATAAAAAGACTCAAATTAGCTCATTCTCTTGATGCCTGTAATATCATCCCTTGTGATGTATGTCCTCTAGCTAAACAGCAGAGGATTTCTTTCCCTGTAAGCACTAGCACTACTACTAACTGTTTTCAATTAATACATATGGATGTTTGGGGACCCTATTCCAAGCCTTCCTTAAATGGTTGCAATTACTTTGTCACTATTGTGGATGATTACAGTAGGACTACTTGGACACACTTCATTTCTAGTAAAATAATGGTCTATAGTGTCATTGACAACTTCCTAAACCTGATTAAAAATCAGTATGATGCAAGTGTTAAAACCATTAGGACTGATAATGGTACAGAATTTGTCAATATTCAGTGTCAATCTCTTTTTTCAAAAAATGGCGTTGTGGAAAGAAAACATAAACACTTATTGCAGATTGTAAGATCTCTTATGATTCAGTCTCATCTGCCAAAACTTTTTTGGGCGGATTCCATTTTGACAGCAACTTATATTATCAATAGGTTGCCTTCAGCCATTTTGAACTGGAAGTCTCTTACTTAGATTCTCCATCAATCTTTTCCCAATCTTAGTCATCTAAGGACTTTTGGATGCTTATGCTTTGCATCAGATAATACTCCTCGCAAAGATAAGTTTAGTCCTAGAGCAATAAAATCTATATTCCTAGGCTATCCTTCAGGACAAATGGGGTACAAGCTCTACAATCTTATTCATCATAAACCTTTTGTTTTTAGGGATGTCATCTTCCATGAACATTCCTTTCCTTACTCTTGTACACTTCCACAAACCAATTCTGAAAAATATTCTGGAGTTTCAATTCCCCAAATGGAATTCTTTCATACACATCCTCCACATCCTCTTATTATCCCTTCTCATACTGAGCTTCTCCTCCATCACCTCACACAGATACTATGACTGACACTCAGTCTGCTGATCATAATGTTCATTCTGAACATTCAATATCCCCACCTGCTCTTAGACAAAGTACCAGGGCAAGGAAAACTCCTGCATGATTGCAAGATTTTGCAGTGCATCATTGCTCTCATACTGACCCAGCCTCCATTAGTGTCAATCCTCTCCCTCATACAACATGTCATTCATATCCTATATCTGTCTCTGAATTTTCTTCTGCATATGTTGATTATATGGCCAATTTATATACTATTCATGAACCATATTCATATGCCCAAGCAAAAGGTCAGATTGAATGGGAAGATGCTATGAGAAAGGAATTGGCAGCTCTTGAGGCCAATCACATGGGAATTAACTTCTCTTCCTCCTGGAAAAAAGGCTATAGGGTCTAGATGGGTATATAAGATTAAGAGACATCCCGATGGTACTGTGGATAAATTCAAGGTCAGGTTAGTAACAAAGGGGTATACTTAAGTTGAAGGTGAAGACTATTTTGAAATTTTTTCACCTGTTGTGAAAATTGTTACTGTAAGAATTTTGATAGCTTTAGCTGCAGCTAAAATCTGGCCTTTGCATCAATTGGATGTAGATAATGCATTTCTTCATGGTCATTTGGACGAAGAGGTCTTTATGCTGCCACCTCCAGGTTATCAAACACCTAGTCCATAACAGGTTTGCAAGCTTACAAGATCATTGTATGGCTTAAAACAAGCTTCAAGGCAATGGAATAGTGAGCTTACTGAATACTTGAAAAGTTATGGTTTTAAGCAGTGTGACCATGACCACTGTTTTTTCATCCTTCAAACCTCTGATATGATCGATCTTGATTCTACTGGTGTATATAGATGATTTGTTGATTACAGGTTCATCTGAATCAGCTATTCTACAAGTCAAAAAGGCTCTTCATGAGAAGTTCACCATTAAGGATTTGGGGCATGCTAAGTATTTTCTTGGAGTTGAAATTGCAATGTCCTCTTCTGGGATTTATTTGAATCAAAGAAAATATGCCTTGGATATCTTCAAGGATGCTCATTTGGATCATCTTAAACCTGCAGCTACACCTATGGTTCCAGGAATTGTTTTACATGATGATAGTTCCCCTCTTTATACAGATCCTGAGAGATACAGAAGGATAATAGGACGCCTACTTTACTGGGGATTTACTAGACCTGATTTAGCTCATGCCACTCAACAACTCAGTCAATTTGTGAATTCTCCTAGACAGAATCACTGGGATGCATCTATGCACATTCTCATGTTTCTAAAGGGATGTTCGGCTACTGGTCTTTTCTATCCCTCACAATCCATCTCTACCTTGACTGCTTTGTGTGATGCTGATTGGGGAGTATGCAAGAAGACTAGGAAGTTCCTTACTGGTTATTGCATTTTCTTATGAGCTTCACTAGTCTTCTGGAAAACAAAGAAACAAGCTACTGTCTCTAAATCATTAGCTGAAGCAGAATACCGAAATATGGCAAACAATGTTTACGAGCTTCAATGGATTTCCTATCTCTTGAAGGCTTTGTCAGTTCCTATTTCTCTTCCAATTTCTATGCAATGTGATAATCAAGCAGCCATGCATATCACTGCTAATCCTGTGTTTCATGAAAGAACAAAACACATAGAAATTGATTGTCACATTGTGCGCAACCTGTACAGAGAAGGCTTCATTGATCCTGCTTACATCCCTTCGAAGTTATAACTTGCTGATCTTCTCACCAAAGTCTCCCTTCTTCTCAGTTTTCTCAACTCAGTGCCAAGTTGGGCTTGCTTAATTCTTATCAAGCTCAGCTTGAGGGGTGTGAAGAAGCATCAACTTCAGGAAATGTATCACAGCAAATCAACAGAAAAGAATGAGCTAACTTGAGCTCATCTGTTTGAGAGTTTTAGCTAAGTTAAGCCAAAGTGCCAGCTAGAACAAGAAGACACGTGCTGCACATGGCTTCACATGGAGTTGTTGACTTTTTCATTTTACTGTACAGCTGTATAAGCTTATTTTAGCAAGGCTTAGTTTAGCAGTTCATGTTAGTAATTTCGAGGCTGATGTAGCTTGTATATAAATACTTTATGTGCGTGAATATGAAGTAATAATCAGAAATAGAAAATTCTCTCCATTCATAAGTTCTCTCTCTAAATTGCAACCTCTGGTTTTCTTCTATGCAACACTGAAGAACTTCAACTTATTCTTCTTCTAGTGTTGTGTTTCTGTTGCTGTAAGCTGCATCTTGTTCCCTTGATTCTGGTGTTCATATTTCTACAACGCAGCTACAGTCAAACGACTCTAATTTGACCGAATCAAATTAAGTCATGAAAGAACTGAGTGCACGGAACCCGAGAAAACTTAACCAAACCAATTGATTTGGTTTTCTCGCAAGTCGCCGAACAAAATACAATGCTCACAATGTAATTTAATTTTGCACACAAACCGATGAATACTAACAAACAAATCAATCCAAATTACAATTGATTTGTTCCTGCGTAGGACCGAAGAAGCTAAACCAAAAGGCCTGAAGCTTGCGAACTTCGACGTTGCAAAACTAAAACAATTACAATTGATTTTATTTAATCTTTGTATTTTTTCTGTGATTACAATGGCAATTTAAGGCATATATTTATAGGCTAAAATATCTCTGAATTTTATACTGATTCAAATTGTAACTATTTCCTAAACCAATTAGGTTTCCTAAAATAAATACGAAACCAAACAGAAACATAAACCGAATAGGCAATAGAAACTAATAGAAAACTTAGTTTAATATTCTACAGTTTTACTCTCTGATGACGTCCGTCCTGCCCGTCCGGGGTAGGGATGTAATTTCGACGAAGAGGTTGGTAGGACGCTTAATTTTTTTCCTCTCAAAGGAAAGGTAAAGATCGTTAGGAGTACGCCGGAAAGTTTTTCTCGGGGGCGGACGCTCCGACGATCAAGTTAGCCACAGTATGAGAGATTAAATTGTGGAAAGAAGAGAAAACCCCTTACCATGTTGATCCTGTTCATATTTATAAGAATAATATCCTTGGTAGTTAGGTAGATTGGCCTTGTCTTGGGGATAAAGGCTCACTTGTAATTGGATAGCTTAATGTCTGCCCGCCCTTTGGTAGAGAGCATATCTTTAGTAGTGGGACCTTTTGCTCCCTCAAACTATTACTCTCTAATATTCAAAATATATTTAAGAAGAGTTAGACTTCTGTAAAGCGGGTTTATACATTGAACCACTGTTCACATGAATAGTACTCTCTTTTTTTTAAAATAAAATAAAATATTTGAAAAAAATAAAATTGATACTTGTGAACATGATCAATAATATATACTTTGTTCAAGTACCACTTTAAGAGGAAAAAAAAAAACTTAACAGAAAAAAAAAAAAAATTTTGTACTACTCACAAGCATCAGAGCTACTTCTTTAAGTATTCCTTTAAGGATGAACCAAAAAAAGAAAAAAAAAAAGAATTTCAGAAGAATACAAATGATACTTCATAAGAGTATAAGTTCTAATCTATAAGAGTGCAAGTGAGTAGCATTAATGTAGCACTTAAGGAGAGTATAAGTGTTATTTAAGAAGAGTTTAGTTGTTTGTGATTATATAAAATATTGTTGATATCAAATAATTAAATATTAAATTGTAATAAATTTATTTGATAATTAAATTGGGAGATAGAAACATTCAATATAAAAAATACAAGGAAATCCTTTTTTTTAATTTTTTAAATAAGATTTAGTGTGAATTGAAATAGTAATTGGTGCTGAAATTGCACAAAATTTGGTGCGGCCCGAATGGAGATGGCTTAAGGGCATTTGCTAAAAGGGAAGTAGGTATGAGATAAGTGGGAGTTTCACGTTCAACCGTCTTACGGTCCGATGACGATATTTTGACAGTTAAATTCGAATTGATGTATTATATATATTAACAATCATTTTCATCATCCGAATTAAGTTTTAAAAAATGCTCTACAAATGAAATCTTTTGTAATAATTAATCCTCTTTTTATATAATTGAATTTAAAATAGAAAAAAAAAACCTTGAAGGACTGTCACCTAGATGGTTGACTTGACCCATCTTGAACAAGTCAATTTCTTCACCAATATTATATCACCCACACATATGTAGTGTTACAATTTCAGTTAATTTTATGAAGTTGACCATAATAGTTAACAGTTAAACCTTTCTTTCTTTTTTGATATATCAAAATTCCCTATAATTTGTTCAAATTGTCATATAAACAGTAATTTTATAAAATTATTGAGCCAATTAGTTAATTTCATCAAATTATAATGTTTGTGTAATAATTTACACGAATTTTAAGGATATTTTGGAAATTTTTTGGTCATCATTCTTGTTTGTTGTTGGTTTTTTATTTTTTTTTCCTTTGTCATTTCAAATTTGTTTAGTCGGTCAACTTGCCTTGTCTTTGAGGTTCTTGGGAAACTACTGAGGTCTACCGTTACTTGGCCTAATAATATTTAAAAGATGTGAAAGATCGACGTGGCTTGGAAATCTATTAAAAATAATATTATTTGTACAATATTGTAATTGATTAATACTTTTTGGTAAATTACATTTATCATCGAAATTTCGTGAAACTATCAAACGATCAAGGTCACTTTAGGTTTTGCAAATTACTGTTGTCTCCTTTGAGTAATAATTTTGTGGAAAATTATTTAATATAATCGATGCGTCCACTTTTTAGTACAGCAGATCAATCTGAATTAAAATGAATATGTATAACCCCTTATTTCTTTCATCATATTAGCAAGAAATTTACACGTTTATTTTTGAATAATACAGATTTTATAGTGTGACTTTATGTAACGAGTGCATGGAATAATTTCTCATTGTATATGTGAAATTCTCAATAGAAAAACTTATAGATAATATATAACCGAACTACAAACATCGTTTGAATGCATTTTCATTATATATATATATATATATGTGTGTGTATATATTTATTTATTTATTTCAATCAAACTTCTAGCTTATCGAATGATAATTTCACATTTTTTAACAGCAACCCAACAAATCTTTAATTAAGGGAGGCGTTATATAATTTTTCAAAACTTCAAAAAGTGTGTGTGTTTTTTTTTTAATTTTTATAAATATACTGGAATTCATTGTACTTGTATACAATTTACATGGGGAACTATATAATCTTAAACCACTATCGAAAATGCCTGCGTATTCTGAACACCACTATCGGGAATTGCTAAGAAGTCTCTGTTAGAAAAATTAAAGTAAAACAAAAAGTCTCTGTTAGAAAAATGATTAGTACAAATTAAATTAATTAGTTAATCATGCAATAATAATAATAATATAAAAAGGGGTTTGTGGTTGTGAAATAATTAATATTATTTTAATAGAAATGAAGATTGTGGTAAATAGTCAAATTAATTTTAAATGGACGACGGTCAAACAAGGTTACTGGGACGTACCTCGCAAGTCAGATTAGATTTTTTTAAAGATACAAAGTAAATTAGAGAATTTATTATTTAGTATAAAATAGTCTTATTTATTATTTGCTGCATGTATTTTAAGTTAATTTAAAATTTTCCTTTTTAAAATATATTTTCCATCTCACTACTATTTATCGTGAAATGAAACTTTTTTCCTTCCCAAAGTAGCAACGTATTATTGATGCCGACAGAGTTGTATAGGAACGAATATATTATTGAGTAATGATACATTTAGAAAAAATTCATAGAGAAATTTTATAGTGAGTGATGTAAGTTGTAGCATCCACATAGCAAAAAATTATTGAATAATTAAAACTGAAGTTTCAAAGTAGTAATTAGGCCACATCATTCTCTTCATTTTTTTTCTCTCACTCAGCCAAATCATTTTCTTATATTATTTTTCAATGAATAGTGACAATGGATGGTGAAAAATGGGAAACAAGAATATGATAAAATAAAATTGAAAAAAAAAATGAATTTCCTGCGTAAGTGGTAATATTCTTATACTTGAGGGAGGTATTAGTAATTTTTCTAAACTTTAGGGAAGGTAAATGTAATTAACCTAAATGAAATTTACCTTAAATGAATGCATGCATACATTTGTCAATACTCAATAGGAAGGGCGTCATATCATTATGTGTCGATCATAGGTTTCTGGACCCATCGTTTGCCTTGACTTAATTAATGAACGATGAAGTCATATGACGACAGTTCAACAGTGGTGATAGTTTGACTTAAATTTGATATATTAAACGTTAGATTTAATATGCGATAAATTAAACAATAAAATTGATATGTATGTTTCTATAATATCCAAATAATACTTTTAAGAGATAAATTGTATATGCAAATCATATTACCGTCATCAATCAGACGCATAGAATACAAGTTTCTATCTTAATTAATTACCTTTTTCATCGCCCATGTCATCTCTGCTAGATGTAGATAGCAAACAGTAGATGGATAGCAGTCAGTGACGAATCACTGATAAAAATGCCCCGAAACAGATAGAAATATAAAATAAAAAAAATAAAAAAATATCCTAAAATTTTTGTTGGAGAAAAAAAGGAAGAAAATTTGAGCTTAATATGCATACATACATTTGTCAGCTGCAAGACTTCATACTTGTCCTCTCCACCGTTTATCATCTCCTTCGTTCCATCAAAAAAATTAATTTTGTAATACTAAAGTCAAAAACAATATTACAAAATTAAAAAAAAAAAAAAAAAGAAGAGATTTTTCGATCTAATAAAACGGAAAAAGTATAAAATATAAAATATATACGACCAATTTAAGGGAAATATACATGCATATATACATTTCTTTATATATATATATATATAGTTTGAAGTTTGAAGAATCAAAAGTTCGTTACGTAAGAGACGTGCAGGGATTTGATCTGATCCGGGCGACGGCGATGGTTTTCTACAAAACCATCGCCGGTCGTTTGTATAAACCATCGCCGGTCGCCGGCGATGGTCCCCCCCCCCCCCCCCCCCCCCCTTTAAAATTGAGATTTTTGATATTTGCAGCGATCACCGGGCGGATCTTCCCCATTCCGGTAAAAAATTTCACAATTTTGACAAAACTACTAATAAATTTGGACATAATACAAGTAAAATAATTAATAAAACTACATAAAAAAAGGAAGAAAAAAAAAAACCAAAGAAAGAAACCACGCCAGCGACACTTTTGCAAAAGTGTTGCCGGCGACCGGCGACACTTTGGTTTTTTTCTTTGTATAAACCATCGCCGGTCGCCGGCGATGGTTTTGTAGAAAACCATCGCCCGGCGATGGTTTTTACACAAAACCATCGCCGGCGACCGGCGATGGTTCTGGGTCGACATTTTTTTTTTTTTTTAAATTTTTTCAGCAGATTGGAAAATTTAAATTTTTTTAAAATTTTTTTTACCCCAAGGGCATTTCGGTCTTTTCACGCAAAAATGTCGCTGCAAATATCGATTCCGTCGCTGCAAATATCATGCCCCAATGGAAATTAAGAATTAAGAAAACATGGTCAACTAATTCTGACATTAACAAATTAAGAAAGAATAGCACTAATTCTATTATATAGATAGGGTATTCTCTGCTTCTCTCATCATCATACACACAACAGAGAGAGCCTGTTTCTTTTCTTCCTATATATACTACACATATTCTCATCAGTAGATGTAGATTAGATGATTGTGGAGAGAGCACAAAACAACATTAATGAACCAACATCCATCCTTTTGAGGTTGCATTGTGATATCAAAGCCAATCTTCATCTGTTGCATTCGCTAATTTCCCAGGTATTATTTTCACCCACATTTATTTTATTTTATATTTTTCTTTTGATCTCTCGATGATAAATTTTGTTATAATAATTAGTTCTATATATATTGTGTGTTTTTCTGCATAATTACAGATGAACCTTCTTATTTCTCCCTCTTTTAGTTTTTTCATTTTTTTATTTTCTTTTTGTTATATATATATTGGTTATAATATGCATTTGCGTGGTTAATTTCCATTAATTGGTTTTTGGTTCTTTTCTTGTAATTAAATTTTGTTTTACTCTCTAATATTGATAATGAGGAGGGAAATTAAATTAATCATTGTCTCAAAATTACGTTGTAATATTCCCAAAAAATCCCAAAATAAATTTTCTTCTTCTTCAAAATAAAAGGACGGTGGATATATTTCTGACTCTGGCCTTGTTTTAAGGATCAATGAGGTCAACTTAAAAAAAAAAATTGATGAGAATTCTTGAGGGGTCCAATATATAAATAATTTTTTTTTTTTTTTTACAGTTAAATGCATACATAAATTTTTTTTTTTTTTATTAATTACATATATACGGGTATCAAGAACCACCCCACCTCCCCTTGAATCCGCCACTGATGACACATAATAGTCATTCAAAGGTTGAAAGTGTAATTCTCATCTCTGTTAATTTCTGCATTTTTATATAGGCTCATCAACTTGTTATTTAATCGCCATGCATCTTGGGTATTACTTTTCTATTATACAAATCAATATTAGAATGATAAAATTATAATATTCTAGGTAAAAATTCTGACAAATTAATTAACTACACCCGGAGGCAAAAAAAAAAAAAAAAACTTCTTAATCCTATTAATTAGTGAATGAGAAATACCGTTATCATTCAAGAATTAGTCATGTAGAGTACCAAAAAGACAAAAAAAAATCTTTGTCTTTGTCTGATTGTGTGGTCCTCTCATGTACTTTTCCCAAAAAACAAAAAAAACAAAAAAAGTCTTCACATGCACACTTGACTTATTTATTATTTTGTGAATTAATAAACCAAGATATCAATATTATATTTTCTTAATTTCCTAAGTTTCACAATCTCAATCCTCATCGCCCTCAAGCGGTCCTAATTCAGTCGACTCTCTCTGGTGGCTGCAACAGCCCGGATCAATTATATTAATTTATGTGAACGTGAACTGTACGTGGAGCAATATTTAAAGACTAGGCCAATTCTATGAGATGATGTTCTTTATTAATTATTATTATTATTATTATTATTATATTGTTATTGTGGCCGGCTAATTACGTTTATCTTTGAATTTTAATGAAATCACAAATATCTCTTCAAATTTTCTAACAATTACCACTGTCACATGAAATTTCAAAAAAATATTCGAATGAAAAATAGGTCCACAAAATTCAAAATTTTTTTTTTTCAAAAAAAAACTTTTTATTTATTTATGTTGCCTGGTATATTACCAAATTACAATGGGCGTAAATGCAATTGTCAAAAGTTCAAAAGGTATTTACAATTTCACCAAAATTCGAGAAAAATATATATAAATGGCCCAAATTTTTTATGCATATATATATATATATAAGTAAACTTTTCAACATATTAACTTTCAAGAAGGCTACATTAATATGAATATAACTTTTGTATATGTTTCTGTGTCCAAAATTTATTCATCATTGTTGGCAAGACCTAGAAAATGTAATTATGTGTAGATAAAAATAAAAAATAAAAAAATTGGAATGAATGTACACTATTCTCAATTAATTTTAAATGATTGACAATATTTATCAATTTGAAGATATATATATATATCATACTGTTCCCTTGTTGTATCAAGTACGTGAAAAATTATTATTGGGTATTTACAATTAAAGCTACAAACATGTTTTATGATATCACACATCAGACAACATACATCATTGATTTTTTTTCACTATCCTAATCATTTCCTTATAAACTTACGAAAGTTTTGAAAATGAAAAACTTGAATACAAAATGCTATCTATAACGATTTAGAGAGAAGAAGAAGAACAATGACAAAGAATCATTTAGGGTTTTCAATTGAACAAATGAACAATACAATCAATAATTAAGAAAGAAGAGTATGTATACAATGGGGCAAAAGACTAATCAACCCTAATAAGTAAAAAAAAAAAAAAAAAAACTAAACTATTACTTACATACATTTATTTATTTTTGACATTACATCCCATCCAATGGAATTATTAAGTTGCTGATCAAAATTAAAATTAACCTTGAACATTAGCTAACTAGGAATTAATAACTAGTGCTAGAGCATTCAATATATCAGAACATTATTACTTAGAGTAACTTTCGCATTTGGTCCTTAACATATTATTTAATAATATTTTTGGTACCTTATATTTCAAAACAATCTATTTGGTCCCTTACTTTTATTTCTCGAACTATTTGGTCCCTTGACCGTTTAACCCAACAAAAAACGTTAATATCACTTATGTGCCGTTCACACTACTCCGTCAACAAAGAAAAATTTGTCCCTAAATCATTTTCACATCCCAATAATTTTCTTCATTACTTACAAAAATTTCAAGATGAGTTCATGTCACAATTTTTTTTTATTAATTTATATCTAGTACCAGCTAAACCTACCAAGAAAAGTCCGCAAATATATATATATATATATATATATATATATTATGAGATGGAATTAATATGATCAAAGTTTTGCAAATTAATAATCGATCGATCCCTGCCCCTACCCGATGGACTTGGTTAATGTGGTCCACCCGCACCCATCGATTGAATTAGCTAGAATATTTAATTTTTAGAAATAGTGGCGGAACTTGACTTAATAAATCGGAGAGTCCAATTGAAGAAACTTCTTAATTAGATTAGTATATAGTTTTTTTATTGGTACGGATCAAATATTTACATAATTCTTTTTGGACTAAAACATAAATACTTATTAAAAAAAAAAATTTATCGGGGCCAGCCTTATGCTAGTCCCCACTATCTTCCGCTAGCTACTGTCCAGAAGCTCATCATATTCTCTATGTATATTAGTCCTCAATTCCAAAGAAGAGTCAAATTTCAAAATATTTTTTTGTTCTATTAATTAGAAGAGTCAAGTTTTAATTTCTTCACTTCTAATATCCATACTAATATAATTATGTGTGCTTTATACTCATACAAAATTATACGTCATCCGGCCAAACTTGACTCTGCTAATGTAACAGATGGAGTATTAAGTTTTTAACCAGAACAAGAAATTTTCATCATCATTGATTAATTTGTGTCAACGGTTAGATTTACTTTTCATATTTGAGTATGAAAATACAACTTTGCAACGTAATTACAAGGAAAGGAAAGATAGATCGAACAAGTAAAAAACAATGCCACCGTGTTGATTTTCGAAACCTCCTCAAGTTTGAGGTTTTGACTCCCTCCCTTTTTCACTTATTAGAGAAATCCAACACTGTTTCGTTTCTTTAATTTCGAGTAAATTTGAGTATAAAACACGCAAATTGGTATACTTTTATGATGACCGGCGACTTATTATTTTGATAATAATAATAACAACATCTAATTTTTGTATTATGAATATTCATGGGAAGGCCAAGATAACCAAAAAAAAATAAAATTTAGTGTATTTTTTCAAACTTAAGAAACTGTCAAATTGAAGCATTGAACATTATTTGGAAAACTAGAAGCTATTTCTTCCTATATATATATATGTATCCGTAGATTAGATGATTGTGGAGATAGAGCTTAAAACAACATTAATAAACATCGATCTTTTGAGGTATCATTAATATCAAAGGCAATCTTCATCGGTTTCAATCATTAATTTCCCAGGTATTATTTTCACTGACGTTTTTTTTTTTTTTTTTTGAGCTCTGAATGAAAACTTGCTATAAGTTCTATATTTGTATATATTGTGTATTTTTCTGCATGATTGTAGATGAATCCTTCTTATTTCTCCCTTTGTTTAGTTTTTGATTTTTTTGGTTAACATTTTCATCAACTTCCTTCTAATTTTAGGTAGCCAAAAGGTTCATTTTCACTCTAATATTTTATTCTAAAGTTAAAACCTACAGCCCCTACTTCTTTTTATCGATATAGTTTTCAATACCGCGGTCATATATGGAATCGATTTGGGTGCAGAATCGGTATTGATAAGATCAGATCGTATGATCGTAAGATACTATACAAAATGTGCATGTATATATAAAATTACTGATAAATTATAAAAACTACTGTTATTTAAATATTTTAGCAAATTTTTATAGGATCGAATAGAATCAGAAGTAGGATTGATTTGGTATTTTGGAATTGTAAAATCATACGATCCTACGATACGTATCGCGATATTGCAAACTATTATCAATCAATAGTTGACCCTAGAATATAGTTTAGGCTCATCAACTCTTTATTTAATTAATTGCCCTGCATCTTGTTGACTATTAATTCAATAATTAGTTCTGTTGTAGTAGCAAAATTGAAAAAATCTTGTTGACTATTTGTCTGTCTGCTTGTGTGAGTCCTCACATGTAAAGCAATATTTAAAGACTAGGCCATTTATTATTATTATTATTATTATTATTGTTGTTGTTGTTTGTTGTTCTGACTAATTACGTTTATCTTCTTTGGATTTTAATGAAATCATAAATACCTCTTATATTTTTTTAACATTTATAGCTGTCATATGATTTGTTCAAAAAATTTTGGAATGAAAAATAGGTCCACAAATTTCTTTTTTTTTTTTTTTTTTTTTTTTTTTGCCATATATGGGATATAGAAAATTATGACCAAATTAATCACGAAGGATATAAATACAATTGTCAAAAGCGCAATAGGTATTTATAGTTTCACCAAAATTTGAGGAAAGTAGAGGTAATTGGACCAATTTTTTTATGCGCATATATATATATATATATATATATATATTAAGGTAAACTTTTCAATTTGTCTTTGTGTCCAAAATTTATTTATCATTGTTGGCAAGACCTAGAAAATGTAATTATGTGTAGGTAAATAAATTATTTAAAAAAATTGGAATGAGTGTACACTATTTTATCAATTAATTTTATGTTCTTGAAAATATTTATTAATTTGAAGATATATATATATATATATATTATACTATTCCCTCATTTGAAGCACCGTTTTTCAGAATCTCATTGATCATGTATATGCTAGCTCATATTGATTCTAATAAGTGGGCTAAATCTCAAAGTTTATATCCCCCATCTCAAGTAAATAGTTCACTTTTAAAAAAAATTCCTGTTTCATTAAAAGAGTATATTTTGAATTTATTTACATTACATATCATTACTAATATAATAATGTGCATTTTTTAATTAACCATTACTGTAAGGATATAAGTGGAAATATAGTGTCAAATTACTCATTTTCAAAGTGGACTCTTTGAGTAAAATAAAAGAAGTATTATATCAACAGACGTAGCAATTATGTAAAAAAAAAAAAATTATTATTGGATACTTACAATTGAAGTTGTCAAATGGCTACGTACGTGTTATACGATGCCACACATCAGACAGCGTTAATTGACTTCTTTCACTCTCCCGATCATTTTCCTATCAACTCACGCCCGTTCGTTTTGGAAATGAAAAACTTGTACACATACAAAATGCTAGCCATAAGGTGTTGATTCTTGATGCTCAACTTATTAAAAAGGATTTGCAGGTCGGCATTCTCGCTCTAACCTGAAGAACCTAAATTGAGAATATATATTTCTTCTTGCCATCTTCCCAGGTGTCCGCTAAATAAACCAAAACATCTTCCGTAGTTTAAGAATCCCACTTGTGAATATTCGGACCAAAATTAAATTAACACTCCTGAATTTGAATCCTTCTTAATATTCTTCATCATTAATCCGGATATTCTCTTCCATCTTAAACTATTTAAGCTGTTGCTTGCATGCAGAACTGGTTTCAAATCAACAAGAACATGGCGGATTCAGCTGGAATATCATCATCCATGGATGAACTGTTCTCAAGATTGCACCCGTGCTTCCCCGTCGAATCGAGAATCGCCATCGTAGGAGCCGGGCCGAGTGGATTAGCTGCTGCGTATGCTTTGTCAAGACTTGGCTACAGCAATGTCACCGTTCTTGAGAAATATGAATGTGCTGGAGGAATGTGTGAATCTGTCGACATCGAAGGTATATCGTATTTCATTTTTTTTATTTGTGTATCGCGTGTAAAAGGCTATCTGTCTCTCAATAGCGACGTTTTCATCGCGCTCGAAATTAATACTGAATATTTATAATGTGACAGGGAGGGTTTATGACTTGGGAGGTCAAGTTCTGGCAGCAAATAGTGCACCCACAATTTTTGAGTTGGCAAAGGAGATTGGTGCAGAGTTGGATGATTTGGATAAACATAGGTTTGCTATGGTAGATAGCTCAGGAGGTGCACTTAGTGAGATGAAATTGGTGGAGGATTATGTCTCTCTCATCCCTCTTACTTTGAAACTTCAGGTTAGATTTTTTTTTTTTTTTTTTCACCAACAAAGTAGTATAAGAAATACGGCAACTTGTTTCGGTATGGTCACTAAACTATTTTTAGTCCACTCTTGAAAACTCTAAATTCTCTAACTTTAGGGCAAAAACGTACGTACAAACAAACTCGAAAAACTTTTCTGTTTCAAAGTTTTAGTTTGGAAGTGGTTGTATGTGACCATTCTATCAAGTGTAGCCATTACCTGGGAAGGATCCTCTATCCCAAATTTTATTTTGTGACAGATATGTTCCACTAAAATCTAACACAATTCAGGGTGATGGTGGTGATGGTGGGATAGAATTGAAATTTCACTTTTACCCTTTAGAAGGTATTAACTTTTTAGTGATGGGAATGCCACATATTTTTTTGGACTAGAGAATCATTGGCTAGCCATTACCAATACCGTGTACAGAAGTTCTCTAAGTCCAGGGGCAAAACGTACAAACAAACTCAGAAAATTGTTCTTGAGGCGTTTCAAGGTTTCAGAAAATCGGGATCGGTTTCTACCGTGTGTTTATACATTTCTGCCCCTAACAGAATGGCCATATCCCATATGTAGCCACTTTCAGTTGCTGAGTGACCAAAAATGTGCTAAAAATAGTTTAATGGTTAAAAGTCATCGACAATTTTGTTCTTAACTGGATTGTTTTGGCAGGACGAAGCGAAAGAAACCGGCAAAATTGGGGTGCATAGTGTGAGTGGCCTTGCTTCAGATTCCGCTCCTGCATTTCTGAAAGAACATGGCCTAAAAGCAGTCCCTAAATCAGTATCTTATGGCTACACAGCCTCAGGATATGGCTATGTCCAAGACATGCCTTATGCTTATATTCATGAGTTCATCAGGACTTCCATGGCTGGAAAGATCAGGCGTTTCAGGGGAGGTTACATGAGCTTCTGGCACAGACTCAGCCAACAAATGCCAGTCCAGATTCATTACAACGCCGAGGTAACATCGATCAGACGGACCTTGGCTGGCATCACTGTGTGTGTTAAATATGATGCTGCTGCTGCTGGGAACATCCAAGATATGGAGTTCGATAAAATTATAATCTCCGGAGCTTTCCCCTTCCGAAAACAGAACACATACAGGGCACCTGCAACTTTTGCAAATCTAACAGGTTTGTGGAAGCTTCACTTACTTTCAGAGAAGTTTTAGAGGGAGTAACTATTTGCAAAATAAATGACGTTCTAAACAAAAATACAAATTTTTTCCCTAAAGTACTCGTCTTAACTTATCCAAGTAAGAGTAGTTAATTATCTCAAATACTCGGGTAGTATATATGTTCAGTTTAAGCGAGTATCAATTGGATTACAACTCCATAGTAATAAATTACAATAGTTAGGGATTTTTTTTGGTCATTTAAATGGATTCATTAATCTGTCTGGAAAACTCTTAAAGTCTTTTATTTTTGTTTATAATTTATAGGGACTGTGAATGAGTGTTTGGACATGAACATGCTTGAGAAGGAGCTATTCAGTAAAGTGCAGACCATAGATTATTACACCACTGTTTTGAAGATAAAGGGATTGGACCATATTCCACAGGGATTCTATTATTTTCGAGAATTCATGGATGATCCAGAAACCCTAGGAAACCCTGTTGCAATGCAAAGATTCTATGGAGAAACAGACATTTTTCTGTTCTGGTCTTATGGTAACTCTACAGGTATTACAGGCTCAACTGTCACTGATCTTGCTGTAAATTCAGTGAGGAATATGGGAGGCAAAGTCACGAAAGTGGTTCTGCAACGGCGATTTAAATACTTTCCTCATGTCACTAGCCAAGGTATGTAATGTAATGCCATGTCATTTACAATTACAAGTAAGAATGTGAACTGCATATAGATCATCATCATGCAAGTTTTGATTTTACAGATATGAAGGAAGGATTCTACGAAAAGCTCGAATGCGAGTTGCAAGGGAAGGATAATACATATTATGTAGGTGGACTAATGGCATTTGAGCTGACGGAGAGAAATGCATCCTATGCCATGGCTCTAGTTAGGAAGCATTTTGCAAGTAATGGTGCCACACCTGATTTCACATATGTTAAGGTAGGATTTTTCGACTAATTTTCCGAGCAGCTTCAGTTCTTTGAGATTGAACTTACTATACTAACTTGATCAAGATTATAATTTTCAGAGACTACTTCCATTGAAATCAAACTCTACTGGCTTGGGATTGCATCAACAGTTAAATGAACTACCCGGGGTGGTTTTCCCCGATCTTCCTTTCTTAGACCGCTATCTGAGACACTGGGGAAATCATACTTTTACTCAAGATAAGATACTTTATACCTGGATCAATGAAAGAGGGGAGAAGGTTTCTCAGAGGACATACAGAGAACTCAATACTAATGCTTCAATCATAACTCAGAAGCTCTTGACCTGCCAAAAGCCCACGATTAAGCCTGGTGACAGAGTTCTCCTTGTGTATATTCCAGGCCTTGAATTTGTCGATGCTTTCTTCGGATGCCTGAGAGCTGGAGTCATTCCAGTGCCTGTTATTCCACCTGATCCATCACAAAGAGGAGGACAAGCACTTCTGCACATCTGCAACATTGCCGAAAGCTGTAGTCCAAAGGCAATCCTATCAACTTTTAACTACCATGTTAGCGTTCGCGGAGCTTCTGCAAAGAACAGGATTTTACTGAACAGAAAAGGGAAAAGCTCTCTTTCCTGGCCTAATCTTCCGTGGTTCTACACCGATGTTTGGATCAAGAAATCCAAAATTCTTGCAGACTTCAATGGCATGACTGATCATGTTAGTGAGCCTAAACCAAATGAGTTATGCTTTCTCCAGTTCACATCAGGCTCGACAGGGGAGGCAAAAGGAGTCATGATCACTCACAGTGGGCTCATCCACAATGTGAAGTTAATGCGAAGAAGGTACAACAGCACATCAAGAACTGTCCTTGTAAGCTGGCTACCTCAGTATCATGATATGGGACTGATCGGCGGCCTTTTTACGAGTATGGTAAGCGGGGGTTCTGCAGTTTTGTTCTCTCCAACAACATTCATCAAAGATCCCTTACTATGGTTACAAGTCATGACCAGGTACCACGCAACTCACAGTGCTGGACCGAACTTTTCCTTTGAACTTGTTGTTCGGCGGTTGGAATCAAACAAGGAAACAAAGTTTGATCTGTCCTCCTTAATCTTCCTCATGGTTGCAGCCGAACCAATAAGGCCTGCAAGTCTGAAAAGGTTCATTGAGCTGACTGAACCTTTTGGACTCTCCCAAGAGGTGATGGCTCCTGGATATGGCTTGGCAGAGAATTGTGTGTTTGTAAGCTGTGCATATGGAGAGAAGCAACCGATTTTGGTTGATTGGCAAGGGAGGGTTTGCTATGGCTATTTAGATGCAAATGGAGATGATGTCGATGTTAAAATTGTAGATCCGGAGACAGGAAAAGAGAATGAAGAATCTGAAAGAGAAGGGGAAGTTTGGATTAGTAGTTTGAGTGCAGGAATTGGTTACTGGGGCTTGGAGGAGTTGTCTGAAACAACTTTCCGAAACAAGCTGGAAAATCGCCCCGGGAAGTTGTACCTGAGAACTGGAGATCTGGGAAGAGTTGTAGAAGGAAAGCTATTCATCACTGGAAGAATAAAAGATCTCATTATCATTGGCGGGCGAAATATATACTGCTCAGATGTGGAAAAAACAGTTGAAAGCTCGTGTGACATTTTGCGCCCGGGTTGCACTGCTGCAGTTTCTGTTCCACTGGAGATCTTGCTGGAAAAAGGATTACCTGTTTCTCATGTTTCTGACCAATTCAGTTTGGTTGTGATTGCAGAAGCTCGAGAAACTAAGTTTCTGTTTGAAGAAGCTATTCAGCAGATTGAGACTGCTGTGACAGAAGAGCATGGTGTCATTGTCACTTCAGTTGTTCTCATCAAACCAAGGTCCATTCCGAAAACAACATCAGGAAAAATCAAGAGATTTGAGTGCATCAAGAAGTTCGTTGATGGAACCTTGGATGTGATTCATGAGCCTGTAACAAGGGGTAAATCATTACGAGAAAAATCATCACAACCTCAAGTAACAAATGGTCCATCTTCTAGAAGGGGAAATATCAGTAAGCAGGACATAATAGAATTTCTGAAGAAGTTGTTATCTGAGCAAACTGGAATTTCCACTGCTAGGATCTCAACAACTGGAAGTCTAGTATCATATGGTGTTGATTCAATCGGTGTGGTTCGGGCAGCTCAAAAGCTTTCTAGTTTTCTTGGAGTTCCAGTTGGGGCAATTGATATTTTTACTGCAACTTGCATCGATGATTTGGCGAACTTTGCTGAAAGTCTTTTAGTCAAGTCCCATGGTCAATCACTTGGCTCCTTGCCCGATTCTAAACATACACCATTTAGCTCAGCCAAAGTGGGAGTTGAAGTTTCATACTCACAAAAGTTGACTAGTTGGCTTGCTCAACTTCTCAGTCTTGCTTATGCTTCGCTATTGCTGACAGTTCCTGCATACTTGTCGATCCAAATATTCACATCTGTTGTTTTTATGATCCAAACAACTTCCTGGATAGGATGCTCAATTGCCCTTCTCTTTGCTCCAATGTGTTGGATGTTCTGCATCGCCTCCACTGCCTTTTGCATTGCGTTCTTTGGGAATTCTTTCTTGCAGCCAAACTACAGCTTGTACCCTGAAGTTTCAATATGGTCAATTGCATTTGTCAAATGGTGGTCACTTTACAAGGCTCAAGAAGTTGCATCAAAAGTTCTTGCTGTTCATCTGAGGGGCACAGTGTTCCTAAATTATTGGTTTATGATGCTAGGAGCTAAGATTGAACCATCCGCAGTCCTTGACACCATCGAAATCACAGATCCCTCTTTGGTTTCTATTGGTGAGGAAACTGTTATTGCAGAAGGTGCATTGCTCCAGAGCCATGAAGTGAGAAATGGAACATTGCAGTTTTCTCCCATCCACATTGGCCAAAAATCTTTTGTTGGTCCATACGCCGTGATTCAGAAGGGGAGTACTATTGGAGATGGAGCTGAAGTTTCTGCCCTGCAAACATGTGAACAAGGAAAAACCTATAACAAAAATGATGCAACTGCCGATCTTCTCCAAAAGGTAAGGAATACAAAATTCAGTGGTAGTAAACTCTTTTGCAACTATGCTTTTTTCTATGAATCTATCTTGATGACTTCTTGGTTTTTGTTCACTTCCTTTTTGCAATTCTATGTTCTTTTATTAAGGGGATTCATTGATAATAATAATAATGAATCTATCTGTGCTTATAATGTTTCTCCTTTCTAGTGAAATTTTCTAGGTGAGTTTTGTTTTTCGGGTATTTGGCTTCTCTAATGTTGCACACACACTAATTTTACTATATAAGTTCAAGCTAAAATTTATATGTTTTAGTAACTTGAATATTTCAAGCAAGAATCTATCAGTTACAATCCATCCAACCCAATGATTTTCAGTTTCTAAAGTTGTATATGCTCCTAAGTTAATAGTTTTGATATCTATGGTTCAATAACACTTGTCTCAATAATATTCCACTGCATAAACTGACCTATTTATGTTTCCATACTGAAATTGATTGCAGGGAAAACTGACAACACAAGGCATGACAGATCCTTCAGGAACTATGTCTATCAGTCAATTTTTTGGTATCTATATGGTTGGTTGTCTTAGCACTTTATCAGCAGCCATCACCTATCTAACCTACATTTGGGTGTTTGAAATGAACCTGTCACTCCAGAATTTTGGATTCTTTTGCATTGTTGGAGCCTTTCATTGGTTGCCATACACAATGGTGGCCTATGCAGCTCTTTTCGGCACTGGTCATTCGAACCCCCTCAGCTTTGCCTTCATGGTTGCAATGGAGTATGCTGCTCATGGAGTCATCTTCAGCTTTTTCACTTGTGTCCTCAACTCTTACCTTCACAGGAAAGGGATGTTGAAGCAAAGATATCTCGAGCTTTGGTTTTCTCACCGGCTCAAAGTCGCTTGCCATGTGAGATTTACTAAGCTCATTACAGGAACAGAAGCTTTTGCAGTGTATTTGCGTTGTCTGGGAGCAAAAGTTGGCCACAGTTGTTCCATCAGGGCTATCAACCCTGTCTTGGATCCAGAGTTAATCTCCATCAGGGATAGCGTGCATTTAGGCGATTTCAGCAGGATCATCGCGGGATACTACAGCAAAGATGGCTATACTAGAGGAGAGTGTGAAATACAACAGAATTCTGTTCTTGGGAGTCAAAGCCTCATCCTGCCTGGTTCTGTCATTGAAAGAGATGTCATTCTTGGCGCCGTCTCAATCGCTCCCATGAATTCATTACTGCAAAGAGGCGGTGTATTTGTCGGCTCACAAGCTCCTGTCATGGTGAAAAACATTTCCTACACATTAGATGACAGGATAGAAGAGATGGACATTAAGTACAAGAAGGTTCTGGGAAATCTTGCTGCAAATTTAGCAGCAACCACCCTCAAGGTGAATTCCAGGTACTTCCATCGGATTGGCGTCGCAGGAAAAGGATACTTTAAACTCTACGACAGCATACCTGGCTTGCCTGAACACAAGATATTCTCCTCCGGAAAGATCTACCCGATCATCATCCGCCACAGCAACTGCTTGAGCTCGGACGATGATGCTAGACTTGATCCGCGAGGCGCAGCAATCAGAATTCTGTCAAATGAAACTGATGAAATGAGCCCTTTACTTGATTTGACCCTGAAAACAGGCAATGCATTTCATGCTGGTACTATTGGCGATTTCGCTACCTGGCTTGTGTGTGGAGCTTCTGCAAGAGAAGAGTTTGTCAAACATGCTCCCCATATAAGGGACGCCATGTGGGGATCGCTTCGATGTTCAAACTCTTATGCTGAGCTTCATTACTACTCAAACTTCAGCAGAATGTTCAGATTTGAAAATGGCCAAGAAATGTATGTCAAATTCAAGCTGAGACCCTTTGATGAGAAGATCGGAGAGGACTCTGGTAGAGTTGAACCTGTGGGAATACTTCCTCCAGAAACTGGTGCAATTCCTAGAGATCCGAACGACACTCGGCCTCTGCTGTTTCTAGCAGATGATTTCCAGCGTCGTGTGAGCTCGCCGGACAAGGTGCGCTACATTTTCCAGCTGCAAATCAGGCCAGTTCCTCAGGATGAAAGAGTATCTGAGGTTGCACTTGACATTACCAAACCATGGGATGAAAGTGAATATCCACACTTCGATGTGGGGGAAGTGGTTGTTGATCAAATGCTCAGCAAAGAGGAATCTGAATCCTTGGAGTTCAATCCATTCCTGCGATGCCACGAAGTTGATGTCATCCGGGCAACATCTTGCAACCAAAGCGCTTCGATGGATCACGGTCGCTCAATAGTGTATGAAATCTGCCAACATTTAAGGAACAGAAAGCCACTTCCAGAGGCATGGAAAATCTTCCTAGACCAATCTGATGTGAAACTGGATCTCTCAGGCTGTCCCATGGCATCTAGGATGGAAAGAATAGACTCGGCCGCCCCAGGCAAAGTGACCTTGGCAAGAACCTGGCACATGACATTGTGGCTGATGTTTGTCCAACCCCTGCTGCAGACTTTCTTGCCATATTTCCTAATGGGACTAGTCATCATTGTTCCATTTAACTGGATCTTTCACAACAGCAACACCGAGAAAGTCCAGTTGCTGCCGTTGTTCTGGTTTCTGTCAGGGATCTTAACTGGGATTTCATGTGCTCTAGCCAAATGGCTTTTAGTAGGGAGAAAGGAAGAAGGAGAAACAGAGCAGATATGGAGTTTATCTATCTTCAGGGACACTATATGGCAGGCTATAAGGACTTTAGCTGGGGATTATTTCTTGGGGATGTCAAGTGGATCATTCTTGTTTGGGATTTTCATGAAATGTTTAGGTTCACAAGTTGCTTGGGACAAAGGGGTTTATGTAGACAGCTTAGAAGCTTTGTTGAACCCTGAAATGGTGAAGATTGGAAGGCATGGGTGTATTGAAAGGGAAGCCTTGCTCTTTGGACATATATATGAAGGTGAAGAAGGCAAAGTCAAGTATGGTAAAATTGAAATTGAAGAGAGTGGATTTGTGGGAAGTAGAGCAGTCATTATGCCTGGGGTAACTGTAAAAAAGGGAGGAAATCTAGCTGCTCTATCTCTTGCCATGAAAGGGGAAACTATCATGTAGCTCACGAGCGGCTCGGTTCATTTGCACCCCTAGACTAATAAACAGTGACCTAAAATATGTAACGCTACATTCCATAGAAAGGAACACAAATGGCTCCGTTTGTGACCTATGTATCAATTATGAACAATGAACAGTTCAATTACAAATTTACAGTGTCCAAAGTTGAAAAAGGAATAAACTAGGAACGTCATTTTCTGACCATAAATATCCAATTTAGAAGGACAAGTTATACATATGAAAGTTGTTGTATCTGTAAATCAACTAGAAAATTACCTATAAGAGCGTGCTCAATTTCTTTAACCCACAAAAAAGGGGGGGATTTCTATCAATAACCTATTTGAAAAGCCTGAAGACAAGCGTTGAGCTGTGGAAATTAAGAAATTGGCGTTCTTCCAATGCTTGTATAAAGATATTTTCCCGGGGTTCCTCATTTACTCCACTTTGTGTGGCATAATCCAACGCCATCTCGTAGTCCACCTGAAAATACAGTTGTGAACTTGATGATCATGGAAGCAAGAAACTGAAAACAGCGAGGGTCGAATGGGATAATATTTGTCCAAATATTTGGGGCTGTTCTTTACGTCTTGGTTTTGATTTTGGTTTCAACAGTAAATTTATTATAATCAGTTTCATCATTTCCAATACAACTTTTTACTATTTAGTTATACATTTTTACATTTTCAATATACTTTTTACATTATAAAACTATTTTTCAAAACCTATTTGCAAAACTGCTTTCAAACCCATAAAAAAGAACAGCCCCTTTAGCACCTCTAACAAATCCATATGCAGTCAAGGATATGCAATACTAATCCCTAGGTCTACCAGTTATATCCCAAAAATATGGTGAGAAATCAAGTACGTAAGCCTCAGAATTTGCGTTGAACACAAAGAACGGACAGAAAAAAAAAAAAAAAAAAAAACAAGGTTTTCAATGAGTTACCTGTTCAACATGCTGAGCAAGCTTTTCGCTCAGGGTTTCTCTTGTAATGATTTTAGTTGAAACCTTCTTTAGTAGTTCTACGTCCTCATTATCATAACGCTTTTTCTTTGAAGCATGCAGTTGTGACATCTCTTTTAGAACATCATACAAAGCACCAGTAACATTAGGAATATATCTGCAACCAATACAAGTGCATTTTGAGGTCAAAACTATTTACTGTTCAACTGATAGAGTAACTTGCTAAATGTTGACAATTGACAAAAGATGAAAAAAAGGGAACTGACTTGTTCAAGTTTCGCTTTCTCTCTTGCTGTTCACGAGCCTGTATTTTTTTGACTATCTTGGACTTCAGTTGAGAACAACATTGCTGAATTGAGGTCTGTTTCATGAAATTGTAAGACCTCCATAGCTCATCATCAGCATCAAAAGAATCGCTACAGGGTATGACATACCTTAACAGCTGCAGCTATCTCACTTATGTCATCCCCAATATATTCCTTCCCAGTCCCTTTAAAAGGTATTTTGGTGCTTACAATACTGACGAATACACCAATCCTGTCCTGTGTCTGGTTGATTTTGTAGCTATTCCAACTGCAAAGAGAAATTCAGTTGATTATGGCAGTTTTTCTTCCCCCTTAATTTTATCCTAGTCCTTAATGGGGGAAAACAAATAACACAATAATAATCTAAACTTCATGGCTACAGGTTTAAAATGACAAATAAATGATATAACGATACTAAAACAATAACAACTAAGCTTTTATATCATTATGTGGCATTGGCTATATGGATTATGTCTCATGGCACATGGTTTCAGTTCTATTTAAGGTATAACATGTCTTTCTATTATAGAAAAAATTATATAAAAATCTCACCCAAAACAAAAAACATTTATAGATTGTGCGTCTTACTTAATTCTCTTCAAAGCTGTTCGGGTGACTACATCAGCACCTTGCTCAAACAGAAGCGGAATCCGGTTGGCAAATCGAAAAATGTTCAGACCCTATATTCGTGTAGATCATGTAACAATCAGAATACTGAAGAAAAATAATTGGAAAATTTTACTGTTCATTGCGTTAAAAAAATCTTATATAACATGAACTAGACGGCACTTTCACTTGGAAAAACTAAGCATTGATCAGATCATCCAAAGATAACATCCATCGTAGGACAAGGTAACTCTGTCAATAAGTAGGTACAAGAGGAGATGAAGAATTTAGAGGGGAGGTTTTGACATTGCATCACTTCAAAAACATAAGAAGTGAAATGATGAATGCTAGACCATTTAGTAACCTAAAGACATGAAGTTCTTTTTTAGGAAGACAATAAGTTCTTTATCCAAATCAGTTGATTATCATGGATAAGATTGCATAATCTAAAAGGAATAGCAATAAAATAATTATTTTTCATGCTTTGTTTAATTCTTGACGTCACAAACTGAGATCATGCCCCAAGTATGATGGAAAAACAAGACTGGAAAAGAAGATTTGGTTGGAAAGCAGCATGTATCAGAAATAGTGGTTAGAAGTTATTCATACAAGATGGAATCAAAGCACATCCATGTTCTTTTAAATATATTGACTTCCATCAATCCAAGAAGTTCCCCGAAAGAACAAAAACTATGTCATTCAGATAAAACTAATTTCTACTCAACTGCATTGAAATGTGAACAACAACAACAACTAAGCCATTGTCCCCATTAAAATGTCCAAATGAACTAAAAATGAATTGCACTGAAGTTTGAGATGTTTGGCCAGAAACTTTTTCTGAGCAACTTTGGCATTTCACATTATTCAGGTTGACATAGCCACGTTTCAAGGAATGACAAGACTAGCATAAGGGTGAATCTGGGTATTCACCCACTGATACACAAAGAACTTACTTGTTTGACATCTTTTCCACCTATACTAACTCCAGCTTCTACTATAAACGGATGGCCTTCAAATACTTGAGCACTGTAAAAGTGACGTACAGTTTGTTAACCCGTAACTAAATATTGCAACTCAACAAAAATATGTCGAATAGAACATTACAGAATCAAACACAACCTTCCCGAATAAGTTGCAACCATATCTGGATGCAACTCTTTTATAATTCCTAAGCGTAGGTTGTATTCCCCTGCAGGACTAAGACACTGCAAAAAGGTTTATTAACTAGCATAGGTATGCTTTTTAAAAACTAGCATAGGTATGCAAATGGAAGTGCCGAGGAAAGCAATAGGAGAAAAAATAACTTGTTCTAGCTACAGAAGTGATGGTCAACAAACACACTTAAAGAAGGTGCATGCTTTGTTACACGGATAACTTACATCGCCACTTGGGTCATCAAACTTGGCTTGACGAAATAATTGATGCATTCGAACTATCTGCTGTGATGTCAGCGATTTAACAGGCATTTTGGGACTGAAATCTGGTCCCATTTCCCCTAAAGTATGAAATTTAATGTATCATCCTCCTCCTCTTTTTCTTCATGAAGTAATAGTTTAATAAGTTGTAAGACATTCAGTTCATAAACAAATAAAAAAGGCATAAATAAATAAAAATAATTTAAAAAATAAAATAAAAATTCTTTTAACACTCAAGGAAGAAAAAGGTAATGTCTAGAATGCAATATTAATACTTAATTTTTTTAGTGGTAAGAGAATAAAGATGTAAAAATATTGCAATTAATAAAGCAAAGATGAAAAAGTATTGCAATAATTAAGAGCATCAATGCCCTGCATGAGGTAGAAAGTAAAAAGCACCCCAGAGGGGTTCCTCCTCTTAAGTAGTGATTCCATATTTAAAACATAAACAACTTTAAAAAATGTGCAAGAAAACAGTGTAACCGTAAAAGATATTGCTCTAACTATTTTAGGAAGCAGCAACGGGAATGATGCTTTTTCTTCAAATACACCTTATTGATTATGAATGAAGGACAATAAAGGTGTACTGTAGAAAAACACAGCTTAAACTTTTGACCAGTGTCACAGTATAAATAATTGATTCAGCAAGGCTACAAAACTTAGTTCCATGACAGCATGCTTAGCACAATTTGCAAAGGTGTATCAAACTTTTCTTAAAATGTTTTGTTTCAAACAGTTAAGAAGCAACAAGTCTTTCTCACCTATCAGACGCTCAGCATGAGGTCTGGAAATGTTTACAAATTCATGCTGAAGCAACTGTATGAGATTCTGTTTTGGGGTTTCTGCAATAAGACGCTTGATCAGAAGCAAATCAACAGCTGACGGATGGTACTTCGTCTCAAGGGGAATCGGTGGCATTATGTCTGTTCTTCTGGTGAACTTCACTGTCACATTTTTACTTCAAAAGTTGTGGAAATGACAAAATCAGATTAATTAGAATGAACATGTGTGTCCCAGAATTTTGATTAGCCATATGAAGGAGGGAAAGAGAGGATACTCTGGTGTATCTGACAAAAATCTGAAAAGAAACTCAGCATACGGCGTGATAACAGCCATTTGACGCATGTAATGTAGAATCTTGGACTGAACAAAATTGAAGGAAATAATTTGGTAAACAGAAAGATGTCATTACAGAGAAAAATTGCTTCAAATTGGTAGTTTTATCATATGGGTATCTTGTTTCAACTTCTAAGAGATTAAATTTTTGTAAGCAATCCATACCCGATAAGTTGTCCAATTTCCCTCAATAACTATCTGAATTTCAGCTCCATGCCAACGTTCCTTGTTCTCCCGCTTTTCATGTACATGAATGTGAGGAATGTTCCTAGAGAATAACAGCTCATAATACCAATACCACTAAATCCAAAAGCCAAAGAACAATGAAATGATAGCCCAAAATAGTTATGCATAGATTATTGCACCTATGGATATCTATGTCTAGCTTGCAGAATGAAGAATAAGTTTGCCCCTTCATTGACGACAAAATTTCTATTGGAAGTCCTGTACTCATCTTTGACCAAATTAGAGCCTGCATGGGAAAGATGCATCAGCTTATAAATCGTAGTTAACTGCAGCATTAGCAGAGACACAAATCTCAATTAGAAGCCATCTAGTGTAGCGAAAAACAGTTCTCTGTGAAATTAAATGTTGCCAAAAAGTAGCACTCCTTCGTACTAGTACAAGCACCATCACTCAAAAGAGTCAAAACCAGCCCAACGCAAATATTTATGTTACTTGCTTTTGTAACAAAGTACATATGTTATGTAATTAGGCTGATTTGTAGGATCAGTTATAGGTTAATTGATTGTTTGTATAAATAAGTACTCTTGTTGAATGAATAAACAGAAACCACACAATCGTTTATCGATTACAGCTTTGTTTAGTAAGATAAATATTTTCAGAGGAAACATTGTGACATACCATCTTTGCACCAAGGCCAAATTTTCCACGTGTCTGTTTCAACCCATATTTTGTCCCAGACAAAACTGCATCAGTTAATATCCTTATGAAAATCAATCATGCGTTCAGTGTGGAATATTTCATGCTGCAACATTTAACTTTATGCAACTCAAAAGAAGTAAAGAATAAACCATGAAAAGTATATAGAAAAGCCTACGAAGACATTAAAAGGTGAATTGTAAGATAAAAACCAGCAGTTCCGAACCTCGTCCAAACATATTTGGGATATCATCATGGGGCATCCCTTTTCCATTATCCTGTATAACATGCAATCGCATTCAGCAATGACTTCCACAATCTCTAATCCAGATATGGGGAAAGTCCAATAAAAGAAACATAACTGGCAACATAATATACATATTCTGTACGCCGAAACCAACAACAGAAAAATGCAGTAGAACAGGACTATACATCTTACCTTGCAAGTAACCTTGTAATATGAGGCTTCGCCACGACCCTTGATGCCTTTCGTAGCTGCTGGCTCCTTAACTTTTTTCCCCGTACTAGCATTTTTGGCCTGGCTTTCTTGAATTCGAGCCTCCTTGGCAAGCCGTTTCTGAAAACCAAGAATATTGAAGCATTATTTCTGTAGCAAGAAAATGATAATCCAAAAACAATGGACACCACACACACACAATCACGCCAACACAAGTTTATATTGCATAAATGATCACTCAAACCAATTGCACTTTTAGGTAAATGACACTCATCAACATTTTAGTTAAGTAAGCAAACAGACCTCACGAGCTTTGGCAGACTCAAAATCATCGTATAACGCTTCATCAACGCGTTCATGATTGGCAAGACCAATCATGGAATTAAACGTACTTCTCCTTATCTCTTCACTGTGATTGTCAATGATCAAATAGAACAACAATTAGAAATTGAGATATCAGCTTTTCAAAATATTGTTTTATACAGTGCTCTGCGATTGAATGGGTCTCAAAACTATTGGATAATGCAGTAATCTTACATGGTGATTTCAACAATGGGAAGCTTTGAGATTGATTCTGCAGAATCAAGTGCATTTTCAACAAGCTCCCGAACAGTTGTGTACAGACATTTTCCTGGCTGAAAAAATCAAGCCATAAATGAGGAAAACTGCATTCTCAACAAGCACTTTAACAGTTGTGTATAACATTTTTCTGGCTAAAATAAATTAAATTTGTAAATGAAGAAAATGGGACATTCAGCAAACTCTGAAACAGTTGTGTATAAACATTTTCCTGATGAAAAAAAGTTGTAGCAATGAACCAACACATAGTTACACCAATTTGAAAAGAAAATTCAGATAACAAAAAAGCTGCAGTTAGTCTTAAACAAGTTATATTATCATTCAAATTCAGTTGCATAGCAATTAACTCTTTGAATGACCTTTTCCATATCATAAACGTTAAAAATGCATATTTTTGTCCAGAACTCCAGTTTTCTTTTTCTTTCTTTTAGGGGTATTAATCCAACTAGAAAACTCTAATTTTCCAAAACGATACAACAGAACTACAATCTATAACCTCATAACCTATAATGACATTCCATAATCTACAATCTTTAATGTAAAAGGTTTTACAAGCACATACAAACGAAAAGTGTAAAATCCAATACTAAAGAAGCCCACACCACACCCCACTTATACAGTATGCAGGCCTAATTATTTTGTTTTCATTCATTCCAGTTTAACAAATTAGGCAGAAGATAAAACTCACTATGCATTCGAGTTTTGAATTTTCCAATGATAATTTGAGCTTTAGCTCATCCGCAAAATAATATAGAGTCAACAATTAAAATGGACAAGGAAATGCACGATTATATTTTCTAATTTTAAATATAAAGCTCGTAAATAAAACTTACGTTGTCAAAGCCAGCAATATTCTTATTATCTGCAAAAAACTCAGCTGGAGACTCTGCATAAATCAAAAACAAAATTATCCGGTAAACATTCATTTGACTGTTTAACATTCACGATCAGAATTGGAATACCACATCACTATCAAACACAAACACATTTACACAGAGATGTATGTCAGCTTACTCTGTTTGAGCACACTGTCTTTGGGTTTCCTGGGATTTTTAGATTTGGATTTCTTCGATGATTCAATTGGACTCTCGCTGCTTCCTCCAGTCTCCATCTTAACTGTAAAATTTCACCTGAAATTAAGCATTAATTTCCCAAATTCCCCCTTCTTCTTTTTCCGTTTTTATTAAAATGAGAGGTTTTAGTGCCAGCTGCCAAGTGAGGGTTTATGGGTTTTGATTTGGGATTTCAATATTTAATCGATTCTCTTTCTGGGTTTGAGCTAACAGTGAAGAAGATGAAAAGGGCTTCCGTGAAGTTGCAAGGATTCAACGCAGTGGACGTGGAGATAAATAAATGCGAAAGCTAAGCATCAAACGCTGTTGAATGAGTAGTTTGGAGCTACAAATGGATTTTGCTTCTAAGAAAAGGAAATTACCAACTTGGTAATTTTCTAGACGAATGCGGCAATTTTTGCTGAATTCTCAAACTTCAATGCCTGAAAAGAGAATAAAATATGCTGCCAAAGAAGCTGTACAGAGATATGACATGAAGATCGAGGGGGAAAATTAGCACAGCATGAACGGGAATAAGCGGGAGAGGGTTCAAGATAGCAAAAAAGGTAGAGAGAAAATACTTTATCAAAGGTACTATATATAAAAGAGTAACAGTGGAAGAACATTTTCAGCATTTTTGTGTTTTGTGAGAGACTCCGGTATTGCCCTTTTGTTGGTCATTTTTTTTGTCCATGGATATTTTCGTAATAAGAATGGCTGAGAAGGGATGATTTTGGAAATTTCGCTGAAATTGCCACAAGTTGTTGCCACTAGAAACCGGGGGGGGGGGGGAGCGTCCATATTCTCGACTTGGTTTTGCCTTCAGTTTTTGTAGTGTTCATTTGTTTTATATTGTTGGTTCTGTTTGTTTTATGAAGGATGAGAAACCTGAAGATTCTCCCGAGCATAGAAAGATTTTCATGGTTATGCAAAGGTTTTTTTTTTCCTTCTCTTCTAAATGTATATTTCATATGCTCTCTTATCTTGGTTTCGATTTTTTTTCCAGTTCTTTCTTTGTGGTTCATGCTGCTTGGTTAATGTGTAGTCTAATAGTTCCTGCTAACAGAAGGAACAACTATCCCTTGTTTTGTTCCCCTCCCTTTTTATCCCTTTTTTATAGTTTTGTTTGGCTCTTTACTTGTGGGCTGATTGTTTTCTTTACCAGTTCTGAAATTTGTAGCCTAATCCTGTTGCTGTAGTTTCGGAGGATGAAGCATTAGGATTTATAAAGGTAAAAGCATTATGGTTTTCTTTGTTTTTGTATTTCAATCTATTTTTTGGTTTAAAGGTTAGGCCTTGTGACGACCATAAAGGTATTGTTGTACAAACTGTTTCTGGTTCACTAATGGAAACATTATTGAAGTTGTTTGAGGGAGATTTATTAAATTATTATTATAATTTCATAGGTTGATGTTATATAAATATTTTCTTCTACCTAGATGTAGGCAAGTGATTGGACCAGTGTTGTTTTTGTCTTTTACTTGAGTTGTTAACCAAATGAGCTTAATTTCTTAAAGAATGAATTGCTTGGATTGGTTGATAATCCAGAGAGTAATCCAGCATTCAAGAATCATGGGCCCTGTTTATTTTGATTCTCAAAACATGGTTTTGAGAAAAGTTTTAATTTTATAATAATTTTTCATCATTTTCAATACACCTTTTTACATTTTTCAATACACCATTTTACATTCCCAATACAATTTTAATATTATAAAATCAAAATAAATCTCAAAACCATATTTTGAAAATCATACCACACAGGGCCCATATGGTCTTGAAATAGATATTCTCAATCAAAACGCAACAGGTTGGTTTGGATTCTTAAGCTCGGACATTTTAGTTAAAGCATTTCCACTCCAATTTAAATTGATATTTCTTAATACAACAGAAATTTAACACCTGCTACATCCTTTAGAAAAATTCTCACATATCTATTACTTATGCGATCATGTACAGTACAGGGTTATGTAACATACACCCCTCGACTGAATTCAATAAATTTTCAAGGTAGAGAATGAAATTGCCATGCTTAAAACCACCACTCATTATCACTCTTATTGCTATAGATTGTAGGACTATAGCTAATAGCTATGGAGCATGTTTATACACATTTTATTTCATTTATCATGTACCTACTTTGACCTTCTTGCTCAGTTGACAGTATGGAGCTGATAATGACCTATTATTGTATTCTTGTTGAATGTTTCTTTCTTGATGTTCTTTGAAGATCAGCTTGGGTTTTGGATTATTTATTAATATGGATAGGATACTGATAGATATCTTACCCTTATGTTTTTTTTCTTCTGTTGCATGCCTACTTTAATGTTTTTCCTTTTGATTTGATTCAGTTTATGCAATGTATTTGAAACTGAATAGAATTTGTATCATTAAAACTCAGCTGAGTTTCAGTACTCAATTTTTCTGAATGGACAAATTTTTTTTAGAAGTTGTTCTAAGAAGGATATTAATGTGAGAACATTGTATGACAGGCTCCCTAGGTTTTATGAACTCATGTGGAAACTTAGTGTTGTTTTTGTCTCTTACTTGATTTGTTTACATTTTCTTATTTATGTTGTTGCATGAATGATTATACTAAAAGTGAATAAATATTTGGTTTCTTCATTTGTGACATAGCTTGCAAGATGATAGTTGGGTATTATGACAATGAATGATTCTCTCCACTTTCCTAATTATCTATAGTAGCTTTTATAAACTTATCTTATTGTCAATATACGAAAACTTGTTCTATATAGATTGCTACGATTCAATCTCAAGTACGTCATTGTTTCTAGTGCTTCTATCAGCCTTTTTGTTTTCTCAAAATTCCTTTAGGATATTGAAACTTTACATAATATCTCCTCTCTTGCTTATTGGAGCTTATGTATGACCTGAATCTTACTTCTGCATGGTTGCAGCTTTTTGTCCATATCATAATAACATGAGTTGCACATACATGATGAGCTTTCATTAGAGTATTTAATTTTATGTGTTCTTAATGCCTTTGTTCTTTGTATGTTCTCTTATTTGCTTACATGGCATACATGACAATTTTGAAGGTAAGCTTCAAAGTTTCTGTGCATTGAAGTTAGAAAGCCTTATCATTCCAGCGCAGTTTATGCCTTTGCTCTGCACTCTATCAGTTTGCCCTTCCAAATGGAACGACGTGGACTAGCTGCAGATTCAACCTAGGCAGTTGGCACTGGACATGAATGAAATCATATAAATGTTGACTGGCTAAGGAAGACAAAATACAGTCACCACTTTGGATGTTGTTATGCCAGCACCATCAAGGTACCTTATCTATAGTATAAAGTTGAAGTTTGAGATAAAGGTTGATTACTAGAGTTTAGAAACAGAAGTTTAACATGGAGTTGATTACCCATTTCAAAAATTAAACACAATTAAGCAACATTTTCTTGCTCAGGTTCTTATCATTATGCGTACTACTTTCAACCTAAAACTTAAAGGAACTTGAAAATCTTCCATCTGAATGAAACCAGGACCATTTGGTAGTTTGTGTTAAGCAGTTTAATTTAATAGCAACATTACTTTGCTGTCTAAGGTCAGAGCCTTTCCGACTCAACTCATGCCTACTCTTCCTCAGTTGTCCACCTGTCAATGAGGCCAAAGTTTAGAAAAACACAAGATAATATGATGTCAATCTTGTGCATGAGCTTCATCTTGTCAGGGGCTTCTGTTTCTTATCCAATTTTCAAGTAGCTCTACTAATATCAGCATTTTCTTCTTTCCATTCGGTTCAATATTTAGTGAGCTTGTCTAAACAATGATTTGTGCCGGAGATATTCTAAAGCTTGCATAGAATTATGTGAGGATCTTGATATAAAAGTTGATGATCTCTAGACAGCAATCCAGAAATGAGAAAATTGACAGACTGCCTGCTTTACATAAGTTTGTCTCCTAAACAGATTTCTGTATGAAATTACGACGAGGTACCATTTTGTACAATGTATCTTGGGTAACTGGTATTTTCAAACATTATTTATGGCACAGGGATGGGGTTCACCTATCTGCAGAAGACAGTAATGTAGTGGTGGTAGAGATACTAAACTTTATAAAGGAAGCAAAATGGAAGCCATGTCTACATTGGAAATCCATGCCTACAGAATTTGTAGAGAACTCTCCATGTGCCCTCGTGGCTTTTGATTGGAAAACCACTTTCAATCCATCTGAGAAATACAATGGGACTAGATTGACAAGGTTATTATTACATGGAGAGTCCTTTATTTGACAATGCAATAGTTGTAATGTTAAACTACCTGTTTCTTATGCTTTTCTTTTAACTTGTATTTGTTTTATATTTTGTTTTCTGCAGGCCTCTGGTCTCTCTTGTTTATTCTCTGTAAGTCTTAATCTTCAGTTTGGAATAGAAGGAAACAAAGGAAAATATGCTATAAAACTAAACAATATATGATGATGAGTATCTGAATGTTGTCGTGTATTCTCACTTATTCAGTTGTTATTTCATGTTTCTCAGTGTTCATCCAAACATCATGCTTTCATACTATGACCTTTATTTCAGTGGAATGATAATATAATCTAATAAGAAATGTGATACTGATCTTTATAGTAGCATCTATCAACAATTTGCATTTGCCACTATCTTGGGTACATTAATGTTTTGGTTTACAATATGAAATTTACATTTGATTCTTCATTATAACTTTCCTGTTTCTATTAATTGTCTAAGCTTTAGGTGTAGCAGCTTGGAAGGTGGGGAAATCTTTTGCAATAGTTTTCTTTTATGTGTTACCTCTGCACTCCATGCAGAGTTTGCCATGTGTTCAAGGTCTTGCTCAAGCACTGCAGTTTGGCATTTGCACTGTATACGAATAGTCTAGATCCTAAGAGGTCTTCAGCGTCCCCCTCTGGCTTTTGAGTCACTTATGGCTGATCTTGTTGTTTTAGGGTCTAAGCTTGAAGTCTTCTTGTTTTCTTTATTAATGATTTGTTTGGTAAAGAGACTCAAACCATGATTTGAGTTTTATTTTTATTTTATAATATTAAAATTAGATTGAAGGTGTGTTGAAAATGTAAAAAAATTTATTAAAAATATAAAAAAATTATTGGGACTGATGAAAAACTATTACAAAATCAAAGTGAGACTCAAAATTACCAAACAGGGCCTAAAGTTCCTATGCAGAAGTGGCACTTGTTCATAATATAGTCACTTCACACTTGTCCTCCGAGTAACTTTTGGTGTTGGGCTTTGTTATATAATTTATATTTTGGAAATTTTTTAGCTTTGCTTGTGCTCAGACTTAGTAGTGTAGTGGTTTTAAAATTATAAAATATCATAGTTTTTCGATTTTAATGCTACATAAACTATGATTATTCAAATTTTTTTAAAATAAAAAATAACAAAGAATATATGTTCATTAGATATAAACTTATAGATGATTTTAATAATTTTGCTTGAAATGTAGTTGAAAACAATACAAATAACTCTTAAAATCAAGATATAGTAAAAAAATATTTACATAAAATGATAATAATCGATATTAATCCAAATTAATAAACTAAAAAAAAAACTTACAATAACGCCCCTTTGAGAATCCAGCTAGCTTTAACTTATTACTTCAACATTTTATTTTTCTTTTCTTGCTAATCAAAGATTTGGTGAGTTTAAATACTCTTTTAAATATACAAAATAATGAGTTACTAATATATATATATATATATATGTATATATATAACGAGTTATTACAAAGGGAGACATAATAATTAAAATCTCCATTCCTTTTGTTTTTTCAAAAAATGATACATAATATAAAGTGAAAAATATCCTTATGTGAAAAAAAAATTATAATACAAATATTATTATTTTCGGATGATATTTAAAATCCAAATAGCTAAAAGTATTTCTTACAACAATTCATAATAAAAATAATTCATCAACACCAATTAATAAATAAACAAAATCAAGATTCATGGCGCGGTAGCGCCGTGGAAATCCACCTAGTTCACGACAAAGCACTGATAAATAATTAAATTTCAATTTTGGTCCTTTACACAAGACATTTTAATCTTTTTAGTTCTTAACATCTGAAAATGATTTTTTCGGTTCACAACTTTTATAAGGTGAACAATTTTTTAAGTTTGACATGGTAAAAGCATTTGACCGAGTGAGATGGAATTTTCTAGGCGACTCTTGGCTGCTTTTGGTTTTCTACCACTTTATATTTACTTAGTTGTTGAGAATCTGAGAGTCGCCTGATTTTCGGTACTGATAAATGGCTAACCAAGGGTCTTTTCAAGTGACAAGCGATATAAAACAAGGGGATCCCTTTTCGAGTTTTAAAAGAAGCCGGTATAAAACAAGGACTACAAGCATAAGCATTAGGGTTCTTTTCTTTTTTTTTTTTTATTTTAAGAATTAGGGTTCTTAGTGAGTTTTACCCATCAATTTCATTCTTAGCCAAAATGTTAGAGCCTTGCAAACCGTGGCCGCGTGAGGAGAACTATTTTCTGGGTTAACCGTAGCTAGTGGGGGTGGTGCCATTGGCCGTGCTCCCGATTCGTTAAACACTCTCCCATTTCAATATCTTCTAGAATAGTACGAGCAATTGTCTTGGCACACCTCAATTCCAAGAGAAACAACAAACAAATACCACAAGAGAGATTGAACAACAGATGACTACACTACGAGGTCGGCCCCCTGGTTGCCACCATACATCCCCTGTAATAGCAAAATACCAATGAGGAGTGTGTTGTTTATACTTGACAAGGAGAAAGCTGTAGTCAACAAGGAGCGTGTTGACCAGAAAACTAATTTATTTTTATTTTTTTAAGAAGGGGAATCTCGCTCGAAGTTTGAGTAGACTTCTTTCCTACGATTATGGTATAAGAACTAGGGTTGAGCAAAATAATCTAGAAATCGTCCAAACCGTTAATCTGATCCGAAATTTATGATCGAATTTTTTTCTTGGATAACGTTTGGTTTTGGATTTTTGTTTCGGATAATCCTAAATAATCCAAAACCGATCCGAAACAGAAATTCACAAAAAAAAAAACCTAAAATTAAAATTAAAAAAAACAAACAAAGAGAACCACGGGTTTCGGATTGAAAACCACGGGTTTTCAGACCAAAACCTCATTTTCGAATCGATTTTTGCTTTTGCTCACCCTTAATAAGAACAGTATTATAAATTTAGTTTTTTTTTCTTGAAAAGTATCACTGGTAATGAAACTTAACAAAAGATAATTAAACTTACATTTCTAAATGTATAGTTTGTTATAAAATTACTACCAAAAGTAGTAGTATAACTCATATAAGGCTAAAGACAAGATACAAATGTAGATAGCAAAATAGTGATGATCATTTATCCTCATTTCATTCCTTCACTTATGCCTATATATATAGGCTAAGTTTATTACATTTAATGAATACAAGACCATCTCAAAGGTCATATTAAATACATAGAAAATTAAAGGGGGGTGATGGGGTAGATGGAAAATCATAGGGTAGTGGGGTTAGAAGGACATTCATGATATTATTCATAATATAGTTTATTTTATAAAGTAACATTTATACTTGTGAACTCAAAAGTTTTACTTTTGATAATTACATTTATACTTTAAAAATGAAAATTTTATCGTATAAAGTATAATATGAATTTACCTTTTAGGGACAAATAAAAAATATAATAGTTACGACATCTATATTAAAATATGGATGAGAAAGATAAATAGAGTGTGTGTAGGAAGACAATATTTATACTATTAGAGGTATGCACACATATATAGTGTGAAAGTTTTTATTCATGTATATTTAAAAAAAAAATTATTAATTGTGCTACTACAAATATGAATTTTATTTTCAACAATCTTGTTTGGTGGATCTCAATAAGTTTAAATGACCTAAAAATACAACTAAGAGGGGAGGGGTGAATTAGGTTTAAAAATAAACTTAAGCAAACAAAAATCTTTTTGTAATTTGTGTGTGATTTTAAGTGTAAATCAATAAAGAAAACAATTTAAAGAACACACAACAATTATAGTGGTTCAACTTTCCCTCCTCAAGGAATGTCTACTCCACTTTCAAGCTAAATATTTGGTCCTAATCTCCCAATAAGATTTTAAAGGTAAATATTAAACCTTACAAGTTAACCCAAGGGATTGCTTCCTAGTTTACTCAAACTAAAGGTAATTTAGTTAATCCCCTTGCTTAGACCCTTATCTACCTCTTGAAAGGATCCAAGACTTCCCTCTAACCCTTTTACAAAATAGGAAATTAATGCTATGAAAATAGCTAACTATTACAATGAGGATTTTCTATTCTAGCATAACTTTGAAATAAATTGTTAAAACTTTGAAATGATCTTTGAGAGCTTTTTAACACTTGAGAATGAGCATAAAATAGATGGAGAGAGGTGGCATAAGTGTTCTTGAAGTGGAGGTATTTATAGGAGAAGAGGGCCCTTGAAATGGTTGAAAAAACGGGCAAAACGGGCAAAAAGGAGCCAACTCGAGAGGCTCGTGACAGAGGCCTACTATCTGTCGCAAGCCTGCGATAGGTGCGACAGGCTGCGACTGTCGCAGCCTCAAGTCGCAGGAGTATCCCTGCGCGCGGCGCCTGCCAGGGCGGCTCGTGTCAGCCCCTTGACCCCTTTTTCTTTTGTTTGCCGTTTCTTCGTTTTAGCTCCGTTTTCTTCGCTGTTTTTTGCATTGTTTCACCCATAAACTCTTCTCTTCATTTTTTGACTGAGAAACACCATGGGTCCCACTTAGGGTTGTGCTCGGGACTTGTTTTTCTTCTTTCTTCATTTGCTTGCTGTTTCTTTGTTTTAGCTCATTTTTCATTGCCTTTTTTTGCGTTGGTTCTTCCGTGAACATTTCTCTACATTTTCTCACTTATAAAAATCGTTAAATTAATTCTCATATTTGTTAACTCATCAATCAAAATAAGGATTAAGACCAAGCGGGTCTAACATGACCATAGCATGCGTATTAAATCACCACAAAATGCGTATTAAAATTATACATTTAAAGCAAATATTTGATACAATGCACATATTAAAATAATACATTTAAAAAAATTTGATACAACGTGCATATTAAGATGATACATTTAAAACTAACATTTGATACAAAGTGTGTATTAAGATAAGACACTTAAATCAAACGTTGAATAAAATGTGAGTATTAAAATGATACATTTAAAGTTCGAATTTTTCTACAAATACAATAAGTGGAAAAGGGAGAATTAATCATTTTAAAGTTTGAAAAAAAAAAAAAAACAGTAATTTTTTCGTTAAAAAAACTCAAGATATGTATATATAAAATAGAGAATAATATATATTGAAAATTCGTATTCCTATTTATCTTTTAAAACATCAAATTCTTCAGCCCAAGAACAAAATAAAATTCTTCAGCCCAAAGCCAAAGAATAAAATAAAACTCTTCAGCCCATGAACAAAATAAAGCTCAAGAGTTTTGTAAGAGCTCATTCATTAGCAGGTTTTTAAATATTTTATATCTTATATTAAAATTTCAGTAATTTTTTAATACATTTCTTTTTTTACTTTTTATTACATAATTTTATATTTTCAATGTACTTTCTACTAAAACTAAAATTTGAAAATATATTATTTTTAAAACTGTCAAAACGAAGCCGTCCTAAGGCTATGTTATTTTCCATTTTATTTTATGAAAATTCTTATTTTTTCTTCTAAAATTTTATATAAATAAACAATTATATTTTCTTCGGAATTTAAAGTTGTTTTTAAACTTTCATTCACATACATTTAAAAACAAAACATAATTATTAAAATTTTTCTACTGTTTTCTACACAAATCTTCAAAAAATGTTCAATCCAAAAAAATATTCTTCCATAAAACGAAAATTTTTCTTTTTAAACTTGGAGTTGGAGCCAAGCTGATCTCAGGCTACCGACAAAGTGTGAAACATTTTCAGAATAATCCCGAATTTAATAAATAAAATAAATAAAAGTGGTGAGAAAATGATAGTAAATGCCAAAGCGACACTGATGAAGTGAAGGGGAAGTAGAGAATCAGAGAGAGAAAGCTCTTAGAGTGAGAAAGAGATGGCCATCTGATTGATGCCTCTTCTCCCTCACTTCTCTTGCTACTCATGTCCAAAACCCACCTTTTCTTTTCGCAGTATTTTTCCTAACTGTCGTCAATAAAATCAGAGACGTAAGGAGTAATTACTTAGGGGAAGAATGGAGGCAAATGCTGGAATGGTTGCTGGATCACACAAGAGGAACGAGTTGGTTCGAATTCGCCATGACTCTGATAGTGGGGTATGATTTATTATTTTGTAATTTGCGTACTTATTTACTTGCATTTTGAGTTCTGGGATGTGGGTTTGGAGTATTGTGCTTGGATCTGTGAGTAGTGACACTATTGGAGTGAACTTTTAGCTGAATTTTAGATTTTTATTATTCAATTCGGAGATAGTTTGTTGTTACTTTTCATTTAGGTGTAAAGATCTTATTTTTATTTTATTTTTTTTACTTTAAGATTTGATTTTGTCTCGAATCTTGATTTCAGTCTTTTGTTGATAATAAGAGCTGAAGAGAAATTATTTAATTTATCTAACATTATTTACCGAGTTGTATGCAATTTCTGAATCTGCTTGCTCGGATCAGTTGATGATGCACTCTCTATTTTAAGCTAAATTATGGGATTTCGAAATGTGGAAAGGGTATTTTCGGAGTATATATAAAGCTTCCATTGAATTTTATTTTGTCTGTATTTTTGGTGCTGAAGTTGTGATGGTTGGCTCCAAAGATTGGGCTTTTTCAAAGTTTCAATTTAACTTGTTATGACTTAAATTAGAGCCGATGATTAATTTTGGTAATTGGTGGTTTAAATGTGTTATGTGTGTGGATCTATTTTTACTTATATACTAAACTAGGAACAATATCTTTTGGCTTTTACCAAATTGGAATTTCTTTTTATTTAGTTTTGAATTGTTACTTAAAACTCAGATCATGACTTCCATTGAATTTTTTAAAGTCCATAGTTCAGTTAAATGATATGAGCGGGTTTTTTTTTTTCTTCTAACCCTTAGTTTGACTTATTTTACCTTTTTAGGTTTGATTTAAGCAACTTTCTTTGAGTATGTAGCTCTTTGCATGTATTTCTCTGTCCCGTTTCTTTGCATGGTTTTCAAAACATTGTGGAATCCAAGCATTCGAACTATTGTAGATTGAAACTTCTTATCACATCAGTGCTAGCATGACTGAAGTTATGTATGCCATCAAAATGTTTGTGCTTAGATGTCTGTATTACTGGCATTTTTCATGAACAAAGTATATATTTTTTGTATATGTTTTCGTTGGTGAGTTCCCTGGTGTTTAATGTAGCCAAAGTCCCAGAAGCATTTGAATGGCCAGATATGTCAGATTTGTGGAGATGGCGTTGGACTTAGTGCTGATGGTGATGTGTTTGTTGCCTGTAATGAATGTGGATTTCCAGTTTGCCGTCCTTGTTATGAGTATGAGCGAAAAGATGGAAACCAATCATGTCCCCAATGCAAGACCAGATATAAGAGGCACAAAGGTAGCATGAAGTTGCTCAAGAGCGAACACTATAATTTTGATTCATATTTCAGTTTAGCCTTGATAGTCATGTGCTATTGAAGTTTATCTATTTATTTTTTTATCTTAACTAAAACAAACAAATGTGCATTTGTTAGGGAGTCCACGAGTTGATGGAGATGATGATGAGGAGGATGTTGATGATCTGGATAATGAGTTCGACTATGCTCAAGGGACTAGCACAGCTAGACGCCAATGGCTGGGAGATGGTGCTGAGTTGTCTTCATCCTCTAGGCATGAATCTCAGCAACCTATCCCTCTCCTCACAAATGGGCAGCCAGTAAGTGATGTAAAATATAATAGGCTACTTTTTCATCTACTTTCCATTATATTTTCCAAGAAATATGAACTCTGGATGATTTTTCCCTTAATAATTTGATTTTGTTCTTGCTCATGCTGTATATCCTGTGAACATTCTGGAACTTTCTTTTTGGTTTTAGATCTATCTAGGGCCTGTTCTTTTTGGACGTTTTGAAAACGATTTTGAAAACAAGTTTTGAAAAATAGTTTTATAATGTAAAAAGTGTATTGAAAATGTAAAAAGTATATGCTGAATAGTAAAAAGTTGTATTGGAAATGATGAAATATGATTAAAATATATTAAATTTACTGTTGAAACCAAAATCGTTTTCAAAACGAAACAAAAAGAACAGGCCCCTAGTTTCCCAGAAGATTCAGATTTCACTACTATTAGTGCTTTGGGAGAACTATTTAACCACCAAGCTTCTCAAACCTTTTTTGCCTGCCTGTTTTCAGTGAATACTTTTGTTTGAACTCACTTGATTACCAAATATATCTAAGAAGAGAAAGTATTAAGGAAATGGTAGACATGTTTTTCTTGTTAGGGTTGAGCACATGCTGTGTGATGCCACTTGATGACTAATAATTTCTTGTTATAATTTGAATTTTGGGACGGCATTTTTGTTTCTCCTTCTCAGTTACTCATCTTTTCCTCATTTTTTTCTGCTTTGCAGTTGTCATTTTTTGTTTGACTTTTCCTCATTTTTTGTTCTCATGTGAAGAAAGTCATCTTGAGTTTGGATATTGCATAAAGAGTCATGTTCTCTCCAGTATCTGAATCTGTTTTATTCTTGTTATCTCTGTTAAGATTTCTGGTGAAATTCCCAGTGGTGCTACTGAAACTCAATCAATCAGAAGTACATCAGGACCTTTAGGCCCTGGAGATAAGGCCCTTCCCTATTTAGATCCCAGGCAGCCAGGTTTGCTCTATGTAATTTTACTAGTACCTGTAAATTCATGCTTTTATGTCATGAACATTTTATGTTTGGGAATCAACTAATCTATGGCACTTTTTTTCTTTTTATTTATTTATTTATTTTACTTTTATAGTTCCTGTGAGAATTGTGGATCCTTCAAAGGATTTAAATTCTTATGGGCTTGGAAGTGTCGACTGGAAGGAGAGGGTTGAAGGTTGGAAGCTAAAACAGGAAAAGAATGCGGTGCAAATGTCTAACAGATCCTCAGATGGGAGAGGAGGAGATATTGAAGGGACTGGATCAAATGGAGAAGAGTTACAAATGTAAGCACTTATAGCTCCAAGTGATGTTAAGAATCTTTGCTCATTAGAGGCTTAACATGCACAGAGGCTCACCGAGATCATAAAGTTAATAGTACTATGAGAGCACCTATTTAAGAGTTAGATGGGTCTTCATCTTCACTAATTATTCAGAAAATGACTCCACTCAAAAATCTTTGATTCAGGAAATATATGGTTTGAATCTTTTCCATTTACTGATGGTCCCTCTAATTGGCAGGGTTGATGATGCTCGACAACCAATGAGCCGAGTAGTGCCTATCTCTTCATCTGAAATTACTCCATATCGTGTGGTTATCATACTTCGGCTGATCATCTTGGGCTTTTTCTTGCAATACCGGTGTACTCATCCGGTGAAAGATGCTTATCCTTTGTGGTTGACTTCAGTCATCTGTGAGATTTGGTTTGCATTATCCTGGCTTCTCGATCAATTCCCAAAATGGTATCCTGTCAACCGCGAGACTTTCCTTGAGAGGCTTGCAATGAGGTTTGTGAAATTTGTCAATGAAGAAGTATTTTTTGTGACAATGGATTTTCTATACAGTGCTCCAATTTAGGATATTCATTGGGCTCTTCTTTCTCAGATATGATAGGGAAGGGGAGCCTTCACAATTAGCTCCTGTGGATGTGTTTGTCAGTACTGTGGATCCCATGAAAGAGCCTCCTTTGATTACTGCCAACACTGTGCTATCCATCCTTGCTGTGGATTATCCTGTCGATAAAGTCTCTTGTTATGTTTCAGATGATGGTTCAGCAATGTTAACCTTTGAAGCTCTCTCTGAGACAGCTGAATTTGCAAGGAAGTGGGTGCCCTTTTGCAAGAAGCATAGTATTGAGCCTAGAGCTCCCGAATTCTACTTCGCTCAGAAAATAGATTACCTAAAGGACAAGATCCAGCCTTCCTTTGTCAAAGAACGGCGATCAATGAAGGTGAGTGCTGAAGTACTGATGTGTGCATAGTTAAACCTGATGTTTTACATCGCAAAGCCATAGCTGAATTCTAAGCATTGAGATATTTAATGTGACATTATCCCAGCATTTATTCATGAACCAAATAGTTGGAGTTCAGATTGGTTCAATGTCCAAGAAACTGTTAGATTTCTACATAAATGTAAGAAAAGTTCTTCTGGTATGTTATGTTTGTGTTAATACTTAAATGTAATAAACCGTTTGTTTTCTACATAAATTTAAGAGAAGTTTCAGTTTGAAACTGATCTTCAGTGCTGTGTACTGCCTCTTTAGGGCGTCCTCTTGGAACTTAGGTATATGGCGTCTTCAATTTAGATAGACATAAGGACTTAATGCAATGGTTGTAGTGCATTCAGTATGTATTATTTCTGAGCCATTCGTAAGTAAAGAACTGTAACAGAGAATGATCTAGCTCTTTTTTTTCTTCTGTGCTTGGCTCTAAGATAGAGCATAGTGCATATAGGTCCATAGTGTTTTTGAATTTGATTATCATACTAGTTTTCCTGGAAAGCAAATGAAATTTGTTCTTTAACTGCCCAGAAAAGTCTCCCTTAATCGTCAGTACTAAAAATGTATGATTGTCAATGTGTTTTGCTGATACAAAGATTCTAATGAGTTATTTGGACTAGCCTGTGCCTTTCCAGGAATGGTGCTTTCAGTTTTCCAAAAACTTTATGATGTGCAGGAGCAGTGTGGCAAAAATATTTATGTTTGTTTGTCCAATAGTAATAGTTGGAAAACTTTGTTCTGCAGAGGGAGTATGAAGAATTTAAGGTGCGTATCAATGCACTTGTTGCGAAAGCACAAAAGATGCCCGAAGAAGGTTGGACAATGCAAGATGGAACTCCTTGGCCTGGGAATAATACCAGAGATCATCCAGGAATGATCCAGGTATCTTTGTTTATCCTGATCTACCTTTTTTAAAATAATTTTTGGTGGATTATGCATCCTTTGTAAATTCAAATCACATTTCTCTTTCTTTTTTTGGGAACTTAAATGAATTGATAGGTGTTTTTGGGCCATAGTGGAGGCCTTGATACTGATGGTAATGAGCTCCCTCGCCTGGTTTATGTTTCTCGTGAGAAGCGTCCAGGATTCCAGCACCACAAGAAAGCAGGAGCTATGAATGCTTTGGTAGGTGATAGGTTCTCTTATTTGTGCTTAACCCTACAGTCCTTTTTTGTCATTTATTATAAATTATACACTCCTGCTAAATGATTATGTTCCCCCCTGATTTTTGAAGTGCTGATTCCTGAATCAGTATAATTTTACACCTGTTACAAAGGACGGACCGATGCAACAATTATGGACGAAGGATTTCTAATAAAGGAGAAGCATCTTAATAGATGCTATAAATTGAATAAGTTCGAATTTTCCCTCTTAATGTAACATGTTGGTCTTCCTGAATGCTGATGTGAAGAGCAAAGGTATTTCTGAAGCTTCACCAATTTATAATGAGGAAAGATTATGTGAAAAAAAAGGAAATAAAGTTTCATTAATTGTAAAAGATTATTTGGTGTTCTAATTCTGATTGGTCATCGATTGTCTGAGAATAATTCAGGATTGGCATAGTGATTGATGTAATGATGACACTCTATGGCTCTACTGAGTTTGTGGGTTGTGTTTGTAGTTGACCAAAGATTGTCAAGCTGAAGTGATCGCATGAAGTGCTTGGTTTTGAATGGGCAAAAGCATTCACATAACTGTACTTATTTTGGGTTTAAACCACTGAGACACTCTAGTGCAGGGTGGAGAATATTCTTTTGCTTAGTTGATTATTTGATATTTGATATTAAAATTTTTAAGAATGGCTGATGTTGGAAAATATTAATTTTGAGATAGGATGATGATTACGTTCTTCTGTTCTGCTTCTTCTTTAACGTATTTTTCTCTTTTCTCTTAATTCTCATCTGATTCCTTCAATTCAAGTAATGATCTTGTTTGGTTGGCTGTTTTTCTGTGGATATGCTGCAGATTCGGGTCTCTGCTGTCCTTACAAATGGAGCATTCCTTTTAAATGTTGATTGTGATCACTACTTCAACAATAGCAAAGCTGTTAAGGAAGCTATGTGTTTCCTGATGGATCCTGTCCTTGGAAAGAAAGTTTGCTATGTTCAGTTTCCACAGCGTTTTGATGGCATTGACATGCACGATCGATATGCTAACCGAAACATTGTTTTCTTCGATGTACGTGCTACCTAAGTAATGACTGTGGAAAACAGTTATTTAATTTTTAGATTTTATAGTTCTTGAAGTCATCTCATATTCTATTTGTTTTCTCCTTTTGTAGATCAACTTGAAAGGGCTGGATGGTATTCAAGGTCCTGTCTATGTGGGAACGGGATGTTGTTTCAACAGGCAAGCTTTATATGGGTATGATCCAGTATTGACTGAGGAAGATTTGGAACCAAACATTATTATCAAGAGTTGTTGTGGTTCAAGGAAGAAAGGAAAGAGTAGCAAGAAAAGCTACAATGATAAAAAGAGAGCAGTTAAAAGGACTGAGTCTACTGTGCCAATCTTCAACATGGAGGACATGGAAGAGGGAGTTGAAGGTGCGTCTTTTCCATCAATTTAGCGAGTTAAAAATCTCAAGTCATTTGTTTTGCATGGATAGTGCATCAAAATTTTGTGCCAATTAGATGTATATTTCATTCATTTTGTTGGGAAAATGATCAACCTGGTGTATCAACAAACCAGAAAATATCTTTAGTCGATAGTCATTGCTTTTAGTAGTACATATGGTTATAACTTACGACTGTTCCTATTCCGAGGTTCTCTATCAATGATTCTCCGACCATCAATTTATGGAAATCTAGTGGTGATTTCCCTGGATCTGTATTTATGTTAAATCATATGGTTAGTTGCACCAAAGTAGAAATGCAACATTGCATACCGATTGATGCAAAACCTCTTCAACCATGCCCGTGAAGCGATTGGGATTTGTTATTTTTCTTTGCTCTGAATGAATTTATGTTTATTCTACAGGGTATGATGATGAGAAGTCTCTTCTTATGTCTCAGAAGAGCTTGGAGAAGCGGTTTGGCCAATCTGCGGTTTTTATTTCTGCCACCTTTATGGAAATGGGAGGCATCCCACCGACAACTAATTCAGCCACTCTGTTGAAAGAAGCTATCCATGTTATTAGTTGTGGCTATGAGGACAAGACAGAATGGGGTAAAGAGGTAATGTATCATTGTATTATTTCTTGTTGAACGATGGTTTATATCATTTTTGCAAACTGTTAAGTTTTTAACACATTCATTGTGCTTCTTTATTACAAGTAGATTGGATGGATCTATGGTTCTGTCACAGAAGATATTTTGACCGGTTTCAAGATGCATGCACGTGGATGGATTTCAGTTTACTGTATGCCACCTCGCCCGGCATTCAAGGGTTCTGCCCCCATCAATCTTTCAGATCGTCTCAATCAAGTGCTTCGGTGGGCTTTAGGTTCCATTGAAATTTTTCTGAGCAGGCATTGTCCCATATGGTATGGCTACAGTGGAAGACTGAGGCTCTTGGAGAGACTGGCCTACATCAATACAATTGTTTATCCTCTAACATCTATCCCTTTGCTGGCGTATTGTATTCTTCCCGCTATTTGTCTTCTGACCAATAAATTCATTATTCCTGAGGTAAGTTACCATTTCAGTTTGGTTTCTTAGAATATCTCTGGGATATATCTGGATTAATCATAGATTTGTCAGTTAACTAGCCCTTGTAGTTTTTGTTGGTATTCATTAGAATGTGGAAATGTTCTTTTTGGTTGGAAAACAGCAATACACTGTATACAAGTCTCTAACTTTAATCTCCACTCTTTTGCAGATAAGTAACTATGCAGGCATTTGGTTTATTCTTCTCTTTATGTCCATTTTCGCTACCGGAATCCTGGAATTGAGGTGGAGTGGTGTGACTATTGAGGATTGGTGGAGAAATGAGCAGTTTTGGGTCATTGGTGGTACATCAGCCCATCTCTTTGCTGTTTTCCAAGGTCTTTTGAAAGTGCTTGCTGGGATTGACACCAACTTCACCGTCACTTCAAAGGCATCCGATGAAGATGGAGAGTTCACAGAACTCTATGTCTTCAAGTGGACATCCCTCCTCATTCCCCCAACCACTGTCCTCATTCTGAACATGGTAGGTATAGTGGCTGGAGTTTCATACGCCATAAACAGTGGTTATCAGTCGTGGGGTCCATTATTCGGCAAACTCTTTTTCGCCATCTGGGTGATCGTTCACTTGTACCCCTTCCTCAAAGGTTTGTTGGGCAGGCAAAACCGCACTCCCACCATTGTCATCGTCTGGTCTATTCTCCTGGCATCTATATTCTCCCTGCTGTGGGTGCGAATCGACCCCTTCACATCCTCTTCCACGAAAGCAGCCGCCAACGGTCAATGTGGTATCAACTGCTAAAGAGGTTCTCTGTTTTCAATCCATACTGTTAACCTTATGCCAGCCTTGCCTTGGTGTACATACTGTAGAGCGGAAGTCGCGAAAATGGGCATACATTTGTACCAGAACCCTACAATTTAAGCCCCTCCCCACCATGAAAAGAGTGATAAACAATGGAAGGAATCACTCTTATGTACTTTTTGCCCTGTCATTTGTGTCTCGCCTTCTTTTGTACTTCTTCTAGATTACAAAGTTGACTCTTTTAACGGAATAGAGGGAGTGTACCTTTTGGGTGGGACCAAATGTGTTGCGTTAGTATTAAACTGCCTTGCCTAGCTGTTTTAAAACAGACTCAAAGTTAAGATTTATTGGTTGTATAGTAGTTATTTTGGTGCAGGAAGTATGAAAAGAACCATTTGTGTTGGAGCTCTGTAGTTGAGTTGCTTTTATTAATGAAAATCAAGTTTCAGCTCACCAAATCTGATGTTGCTTATATTACATTGTTTTGCCTGCAAATCCCGTCCAGTCGGGCCTTGTTTTCCACCGTACTTCTAAAGGTAATGTGTGTTGAGGGTGCCGTGCAAGAAGCAACATGCAAGTACGGTGTTTGCTACTCGGTTCTTTTATAGACCGAAAGAGCCCTTGGCGTCCAATTGGGCCTTGTTTTCATCTTACTTCTGAAGGCATTGTGTGTTGAGTGTGACTCTGTTCTTTTATAGACCGAAAGAGCCCCTGGCGTCCAATTGGGCCTTGTTAATAGACCGAAAGAGCCCCTGGCATCCAATTGGGCCTTGTTTTCATCTTACTTCTAAAGGCACTGTGTATTGAGTGTGACGTGCAAGAAGCAATATGTAAGTGCGGTATTTGCTACTCAATTGTTTTATAGATCAAAAGAGCCGCTCGTAACAGTTAAGATCGTGTCAAAATTCCTAGTAGTAGTAGAGCCACAGAGTTGCTTCGCATTTTGGACTTTGCCTCAACAACAACAGGATGAAATTTTATAAATATCTTTAATATTTGTAGGCCTATTCTTTGGATCAAATTGCGAGTAGTCCATAATATTTAGTCGCAAAATAGCTTTGTTTGATATTCAGGTGTAAAATTAATAAATTTTAATAACCGTTTTGCATATACACTAGAGAAAATATTGTAATATTAGAAATGATTATCTTTGACGTGATACGAAAACTGACATATTAAAATTAATTCGTCCACCTACATACAATTTGAATTGTCATCTTTAAATGAGTGATAATAATTTTTGATATGACAACCTATAAACAACGTGAATTATCAACCTTACATAATTTGGAGCATCATCTAGGGCCCATTCAAACTATTTGCTTTAAAATGAACAAAATTTGACTGTAACACTAATTGAACCCTCATTATTTTGGGGACTCGCCTGCACACAATATAGTTTAAAATTCGTAAATCTTGACGATATAATATTACCCGAACCCATAACCTATAGCTTGTTCTTGATCTAATATTGGTTTTCTATTTGTTTATAATTTTTTATAATCTTTCACGCGTGATATTTATATATTTTTTAAACATTAAACAATTTCTATTAATGATGTTATTTATTTATTTTTCTTGGAAAAAAGAAGATGAGTTACTTAACCAAGTCCTATTTCATTCGTTTTTACTCTCGATCAGTCTGGTATGTCTCTGGGAAACCGATGTGGATCTTTAAATGGACACTAAACTTTCATGTTGACAAGGAAGCCTCAACCGTACCGGTATGGATTAATTTGCCAAAATTACCCAGTCACATGTTCAATCGGGATGGAATTTTTAAAATTGCAAATTCGTTCGGCCAAGCTCGCTCTTAGGTTGGATTCAGCAACCATGGGGTTTAAAAGACCAAGTGTGGCTCGGGTACAGGTCGAGATCGATGTTCTTCAACCACCTCCGGAGTATTTGTGGATTGGAGAGGACCGTTGTGATGGATCAGTGGCCAAGCACGGATATTATCAGCAAATAGTACTGGAGGAGCGACTATGACTGCCTCCGTACTGTAGCTTTTGTTCGCATTTGGGACACCCGGAGCAGGAGTGTACCATTAAACATCCAGAACTCAAAGAAGTAAAAGATAAGATGGTTGACAAGGCTAAGGAAACAATGCAGTACCGGGTTAAGGAGACTACACAGGTGCAAGGAGAAAAGGTTTTACTGAAAACAATACCTGAAAAAGAGGGTTCCTCAGGCCACACCGTAGCTGAGCAAGAAAAAATTCCAGTCCCTGAAGAGCCTTTGAAGCCATTGCAAGAGTTATTGGAATTTCCCAAGATTCTGAACAGAGTCAACAGCCACCTAAACTTTCAATTTTCTCTGTCCAAGGAAATTCATCAATATCAAATTATCCCTATCGGGGTAGGGAATCTCAGTCCCCAGGCACTCATCTTACTATTCTAAAACGGCTAGCTCCAGCGCACAACAACAAAAGAGGCCAGTAGTGACATGTTTTTGGACATATTATGACATTTATAAATGTCACCAAAAAAAAATTGTGATATTTGATGAGGGTGTAACTAATATGCATGTCACAAAAAAATTTGTGATATATAAAAGTGTCATTATTATTATGACAGTTAAAGATGTAATTATGACATCTAAAGATGTAATTAAATTTATGACATTTAAAAATGTCATTAAATTTATTACATCTAAAAGTGTCATTAAAATTATGACATATAAAGATGTCATTAAATTTATTACATCTAAAGGTGTCATGAAAATGTCTAAATGTGTCACTGTTTTTGTGACCTCTTCACGTCAAATTGCGAGTTTCAAAGTTCCAGAAAATTTATCAAATTTGATTTAAAATACCCCCTAAATTGATATTATATTATTATCTTAAAAGATAAACTCTCAATTTTTTATTTCCAAAAATTGTACAAATTCTTTTACATTTCTAAAGAAAGACATGGTACCTATACCTATTTCTTATACCCTATCAATTCCAACTTCATGGAAATGTGCTTAGGATCGGATTGGGTAATTATATATCATCCCACACATGGGATTGAAAAACACAATCAACAATTGGAAAAAGTAGCAACCTATCCTCGAACTTTTCCTTGTTAAGCTTGAACAGCACCCAAATCCCTCTGAAGTAGAGCCCTCATCTTTGATGTTGATCATCAGGAATGGACGAAGTAGCACTTTCATCATTGACTTCAACCACTTTCTTGCTCACAATAGAATATATCCGTGTGAGGGCTTCCTCAAATGCATTTTTCACATTGGTTGCTTCCAATGTAGAAGTCTCCATGAGATAGAGGCTCTCTCTTTCAGCTAAAGCCACCATCCTCAGTTGCAACAGCTGCGTACAAGATGTCAAAGATCAGATTGTTGCCAATGAGCATAACAAGAACATTCTTCGTATCAGCCAAAACCAAGTCAAGGAACTTGAGTAGGCTATGAAATAATAAGAATTACCTTTTTTTGCCCGTCAAGGTAGATGCTGCAGTTAGTATTTTCTTGTGTTCTCTCATTTCCTGTCGAAGCTTATGATGAAACAAATTCTCCCTTTGTTGACTCACACAGAAGCCTTCGGCCTTGCATATTCTAGGCTATGTTACTCGGACTTGCCAAAAATTGTGGCACACGTCGACACGGGTACGGGTGTGAAATAATAGTCAGACATGGTCCTGAATTTTTGGACCCTTTGACTGATGATGAACTTATTCAGAAGAAGAAAAAGACTGTTTCACCGATGGCATGAGAGGCGGTGATGAGAAGGATTGAAGGAGAATGATTTAGGGGAGAATTCTAGCTAGTAAAGAAGGTAAGAGGTGGACTCCTTGAGAAGGATAGAGTAATATAGAAAGGAATCTGTCTGCAAAATAAGAGGAAGAGATGAGGGAAGGAAGTGGCGGCTGATCTTATCAAAACTATCCCTAATTTTATCAAAAACAGAACTATCCTTAATCTTAGTTGTTCAAAACTATCCCTATACTTTTACTTATAAGCTGGATCCCCGTACCCGTATCCGACACTTTTTTGAGATCCCTGTATCTTAATTTGACGACATTGACAAACCCGACACTTAGACCCGCACCCACACCCGACACCCGTACCCGAGTCTGAGTAACATAGATTCTAGGTCCTCTTTCTCCATTTCCCTCATAAGCCTAACTAGACAGTAAACGTTACATCAGGAGATTAATAGTTATGATATCATAAAAAGAACAAATTCAGTAACTGATAAAGGATGCAGAAAAATTTCAACCACCCTTATTTTTCTGTTTCTATTTGCATCTCTGCATGAGCCACACGGTTTATGCCAACCTTTGATTGTGATTCATCTATATTTTCTCTAAGTTGCTCAGCTAATTTTCTCACATTTCTATTTCTTCCTTTTGGTTGTTGTCTAGAGAAACTGTACTTTTCACCCTATTTTAGCCAGCATCTGAACCTGATTTGAGCATATTTTCAACTGCAACAAAGTGATGCTAATTCAATATGATTTTAGAGTGACCTATTATCTAGAACATATAAAAGAAACTTAAACTTGCTTTCCCTCTTATGATAGTTAGAAAAACCAACTTACCTGGTCTTCAAATGTAGCAATTTTTCTGTCATGAAACTCAACAGAAGCATTGGCCGGTTGAATTGCTCTATCTCCACTGTCTTTCTCCCCCTAAGCAGGCTGTGTCCAAGTTTATATTTAACACTTTCTAGAACAAGCTGAGACATAAAGATGGAATTACAGAGCAAAAACAAATTGAAGAATAAATGATGAAAAAGAAGAATAAATTTGGTGAATGCTATAAGGAAGATTCAGGACAGATTCAAAGATTCTAATGTATATACAATATCCTTTGTAACCTCCTCAACTCAACTTCTCTAACAAAAAGATGTTTTAGGAATCAAACCACCAAATAACCATTTTATGTTATCCCAGTTATGGTACTCAGCTAGTAACAGCAAAATAGGCTCATATAGGTCAACATAGGCTACACTAGATGTCAAAGATTTACTTAGCAACATATCAAGGGAAAGAGCTGCAATAAGAGCTATACTTTAATATTTTAAAAGCTCCCATGAACCTTACCATAAGAAACTTGCACAAAGTGGATTCTACATCTTCTCCCACATACCTTGCGTGAATTGCATATAAGTAGACAGAGAAGACAAGCTCAAAGTAAACCTATCTAGCTCCGTAATATCAAACTAAACATTCACCATCCGAAATAAAGAAACAGACAGGAAACTAACTGCTAGTCGTAAATGGTAGTCCTTGACAACATAGAGGCTGAAACATGAGAACTAGATTGAAAAGTTCAAGAAGCAAGAAGTTCATATATAGCTTAAGCTTCAAAAACTGTGATAAGAAACAACCGGAAGAGCAGAACTCTTGAACACCTTGTTATCTCTAAATGACGATCATGATCCTATGTTCATCATTAATATATTATATAAATCAAGAAACTGGCGTTGGGAAGATAACAAGAAGTCGAGAATACCTGGAAAAGAAAGCTCATATGGTTGTGCCCTGAATCAGGGAAGTAGACACAAAGCAGAGTGATTGAAAATTGAAAACACGAACTCAATTGGCTCAAAACACACCTTGTCTTCTTCTTCTTCATATGGAGACCAAACCTGCATCTAAAGACAAGACCAACGAAGGGGTAAGTGTTGCTCCCAAGGCTAACAATTGGCACCTCCCACTGCATCTAAAGAATATCCAAACAAGAAAATATCAGTCATACAGTTACAAATTGAAACCCGATTGTCATATCAATGAGTATACATTATTTGGCTAGGGATAGAGTGTGACATGAAACACACACTCATTTGTGCAGTTTGAACATCAGGATCAAAATGCTTTAAGAAAAGAAAAGTTCACCTGCAAAGTAACCCCATTAATTAACCAAAAAGAATAATTTTCAAAAAACTATCGATGGTACAAAATCATATAACCACTTAAAGCATTCAATTCTTATAGAGCAGGTTATCACCAATTAAAGCATTCAATTCTTTCATTTCATTTTGCAAAATCACTTTTCATTTCAAGAACATAACTTTTTATGAGCAATAGCTTATCGAAATTAAATAGAAACAAGGTTCATTGTATAAATGCAACATGTTCAAGTATACCAAATCCTACTCTTACTTTGTAAACAGTCAAACTAGCGTTATGACAACTTTAAAAGGAGAACAATAGTGGTTCTACTTTACATTGATACACTTGATTAACAGAAAAAAAATGAATTCACCCCAGCAAAAGTAATAACAAATAATGCAAAATCAAATTCAAATTTATTGAGTGCTCTGAAAAGAACAGCTATCACACACTTGAAAATATCATATAAAAGTTGGAAAAATCCATCACTGTTCATTCTCTAGCACAAACCTACTGATAAGAAGTGAAGCAATGCATTCAATGTCATCCAAGCTCAAAGCTCCAGTATCTATAGGCACCAACAACACTTGAGGCAGAGGCTGTTGGGGATGTTGACAGAAATGTTTGAAGAAAAGGGCACTTCACACCAAAGGATCTTGCAATCCAATAGAAAATGAGTAGAATAAAAACCTGAAATTACAATATAGAACAAAAACTAAAAGACGAGAGATAGAGGAAGGTGAATTAGTGAGCCATTTCTTTAAGTGCAATGCTTCAGTTAATACAAAGAAAAAGACTGCAGCAACTGTGTTGGTAACTAAGTAAAAAATAAAGAGGGACAACATTTCTTGAATGCAAATATCAGCAAAAATGACAAATTTTGGTATGAACACAAAGTATAATTAGTATATATTTTAATTTATTTTCTTAAACTCTTTTTTGATCTGGTCACTGAACTGGAGAAGGTAGTCGAAGGCTGTGAATTAAATTCTCAAAATGTCTATAAAATCTGATGCACAGAGGAAAACAAAATTGAAAAAAAGTGTTTTCCTGCGCAAAAATGTTTCAAAGATAAGGTTACTCCGGTAAGTCATGATATATTTATTTCTTTCCAAAACTAGCCTACAAGCACAAGGTATAACATCTACCGCAGAATCCAGTCCTTCAAGCATTTGATCTTCTTAGTTCACTTCAATTTGATCAGATAATATAGTTGACAATTTAATAAGTGATCCAAAATGATAAAAAAAGAGACCAAATAAGCATATGAGTATTGTCCTATTAATCAAATGAACACATAGTATGACATGACAAGAACAAAACACATAGCATATGAGTATTGTTCATGACAAGAAAAAACGAAACACAAATGCACTCGTCCAAAAACGAAATATACAGAGATGATTCAAACATAAAATTAGAAAGAAAAAAAAAATCAAAAAGCTCGAGATCTAAGAGAGGATAAATGAGTCTCAGGAGAAAGCATTACAATGTGGACTTGTTGCCGACTCAAAGCAAGTGAGTGAGACGAGAGATGATCAGACAATTTAGTGATGAAACTCCGCAGACATCAACATCCTAAGCGGCCTCGCATATCTCTAAAACTAATTATGCTCAAATCCACAATTCGTCTGGCAATGGCAGCGTCGTAGAATGCCAAGAGCGCTTGAACGAGAGGAGAAATTAGGAAATCGGAGTGAAAATAACCAAACGAGTGTAGAAATTGCTGTTGATTTAGTGTAGAAATTGCTGTTGATTTAGGGCTTCCTGGAGCTAGAGGATTTAGCAATTGAAAGGCAAACCGAGCAGATTTTACCACACTTGGAGGCGGCGAAGAGTCAGAGAACAGCGAAGAGTCGGAGAACGGTGAAGAGTCGGAGACGGTGGCGGAGGCGGGGTCGGAGGTGGGGAACGGAAGAAAGGAGGGGAAGAGAGGAGAAGTATGTCAGTGCGTGTTTTTTTTTTTTTTTTTAAACTTTTATTCCACAAAAATTTTGGACAAGTAAGACAACCTTACTTCTAAGTTATAATCACCGAAAATATAATTTTATAGAAATTTTATTTAGTGATACCTGTAAATGTAATAAAACTTGGGGCATGTTATTTACAGATACTATTTTACTAAATGCAAGACACTTTTAAAAATTTTAAGTGGTAAAAAGACTTTAATACCCTTGATACTTACCTTAAGAAAAAAAAAATTTACCATCATTTTTACCAAATTTTACCCACCTTATTCATCTATTCCTTTCCCACAAGCAAGACATCCATACATTCCTCCTCCCATTTCTTCTCCATTTTCTTCTCTTCACCCAACATTCACTACATTCATTGAAGTATAATAATCGAATTTTACTTGAGTTTCATGGCTGAAAATGCAAATAAAGATCCATATTACACGGTACGTATGATATTACAATTTGTATGGATTAAAGGTAGCACATTTTTCATGTTTTTGGGTCACTGGGTGCGAATCGCCCACGACGGGCGATTGTATCATAAAAAAGTGCCTCTCCTGGGCGATTGTTTCGGAAATAATTGCCAAAGGCCACCGATTTTATAAGAAAAAATCGCCTCACACTGGCAATTTTATTGAAAAAAATCGCCAGTGTGGGGTGATTTTTTCTTATAAAATCGTCACTGTCAGGCAATTTTTTAGTATAAAATCGGTGGCCTTTGGCGATTTTTTATGAAAAAATCGCCCCCCATGGGCGATTCTCTCACATATAATCACCCCTACTGGGCGATTTTATTGTGTAAAATCGCCCACTAAAGGCGATTATATGGCCTTCCTCTATTTTTTACCCCGATTGCGGGAATTTCTAATGTCATATTGGTTTGCTTGACAGGCTTCGCATGTTTTGGATGAGCAAAACTGTCTAGATTACACGTATGTATTTAGGACTGAGGCAGAGTTCACGACTCGAGCTGAGTTGATTGGTTGGGTTGAAGTCAGAGTTGCGGAGCATCAGTTTGATACGAAAATTACTTCTTCTAAAAAGTGGAAGGGGCCTCTCAAAGGGAGAAGATGGAGAGTTGACATATGTTATGATAGATCGGGGGAAGTTAGAAGCAAAGCACCCCCAGTTGAAGGGAAAATATCCCATAACAACACTAGTAGCAAGCTGACTAGTTGTCCCTTTAAAATATCAGAAAAAGAAATTAGTGGGGGTACCTGGAAGCTGAGTGTCATTAAAGGCCACTACAATCATGAATTACCCCTTGTTAGAAACTGGCATCATAAGCAGTCCCAGTTGAATGAAGAGGAAAAGGAGAAAATTTCAGAAATGATGAAGATAAATGTGGCTCCAAAGCAGATGGTGTCAAAACTGCGATATGACAATGAGACTAATGTCACACGTATCAGGTAGGTTTACAACGAAACGGCAAATGTTAGAAGAGAAGAGAGGAGAGATTTAAGTCATATACAATACTTCTTGAAACTGATGCAGGATTACATGTATTACTATTGGTACACAGCGGAAGATGAGCGTAACGCGCTTGAGAACGTGTTCTTCGCCCATGCGGATGTTCCTAATCTGCTTCGTACGTTTTCGTACGTTTTGTATATGGATACGACATACAAGACCAACCGGTATGACATGTCTATGCTTCAGATAGTCGCTCATGTTCCGACGGATCAATACATACATGTTGCCTTTGCTTTCTTGAGGGATGAGACATATCCAACTTATTTCTGGGCTATGACTAGGTTGAGGCAAATTTTTGATCCATTGACATATCCCCATGTTGTTATGACGGACAGAGAGTCAGCTCTAATGAAAGCTGTGCACCTTGTTTTTCCCGAGTCTAAGCAACTACTGTGTAAACGGCATATTGCCATGGATGTGAAGAAGAAAGCAGTCACTGTGTGTACGGACAAAGATATATTAGATGAGTTTGAAGGACGGTGGAGAAGAGTGATGAGTGCTCTAACGTATGAAAAGTTCACGAAAGTTGTGGAGATCATAGAGACCAAATATAGAGGGCGGTGGATGTCCATGGTTAATTATTTGCACCATACTTAGTTGGATCCCCACAGGACCAAATTTGTCTCATTCTGGACTAAAGAGATAAAACATTATGGAGGGCGCACAAACAACATGTGAGACTATTCAATTTTGTTGCCTACTGTCTTATATATATGAAACCATTACACATTATTCCCTTATGTAAAGCATTACTTTTGTTCGTCTTTTATATATACAGGGCTGAGAGTGCGCACGCAATGTTGAAGCGCGCCATTAAAACTGATAGAAGTTCATTTCCTACAATATTTCTGGCTATAAATGAGATGATAAAGTTGCATTTGGGTGAGATACGTAGTAAAATGGAGGCATCCCATAGCAAAATAATCCATGAAGCCAATTACATGTTGTATAGCAGGATCAATGGCAGAGTTTCGCAAGATGCCATACTGTTGCTTTTACAAGAATACAAAAAGAGAGGCGCAGTCTATGGGGCGAATAGTGAGATGTGTGGTTGTGAACTGCGAACCATGTATGGCTTGCCGTGTGCGCATCAGATGGTTGAAATGGCCAGGAATTACATACCTATTGATCCCTTGGATGTGGACCTCTTCTGGAGGACCCTATCTTTAGATGAGGGGAACATGCCTAGCGATGAGGAACGGCAGACAGCACAAGTTCGATTGCATGAGATGTATGTGGAAGCCTCGCAGTGTCCGACTGCGGACATTTATAGGGTAGCGGGTGTCATGCATAGCACTTTGCATCTAGAGATTGTTGACCTCGCAGATCCCATTCAAAGGCCACATAGGGGAAGGCCAAGGAACAACTCGACTCAGCGAGACCTTTCTGGCTACGAGCATGCCGAGAGGGAAGCCGGCCTAGGCAGAGGCAGATCAAGAGGCAGAGGTACATATATGTGTCATATCCTTTGCAATTATTTTTTGTTTCAATTATTTATTATGATGCATCTATTGTTTCATGCATTCAAATACCATGTGCAGGTCGCAGCAGGTCAAGTGGGTCATCATCCAGGAGTATTCGAATGACTCTTAACGAATCCAGCTGGCCTTTCAACCTCCCTTCTTGGGTTAAACACTTTGTGTTCGATTATGTCGTTGATTATAAAAATGTAATGGGGGATGGACACTGTGGTTTCAGGGTAATATCTAAATTCATACATGGTGATGACTCACTTTGGTCGCAAGTCCGGCGGGATATGTTACATGAACTTCACGTGTATGCCTCATTATGGTTTGGCGTCCTCGGTGAAGTTATGTATGATAAAACCCTTAAAGTGTTGGATTACCACATAAGTCCAGCAACAGAAGAGTTTTGGTTCGATACTTATCTATTTGGACTACTTGTCGCCACGAGGTACCAGAGGGTATTCGCTTTTTACGGAGCGGAATGTTGCACCTTCCTTCCACTGCGATTGCGGGAGTCTGGCGTATGTGATGATCTGAACACTTATATCACTATGGGACATATCCCGCGTAACCATTTCATTTGTTTGGAGACGAGAGGTGAAATCCTGTTGCCGCCAGTCAGTGTGTTGTGGCGACACCATAATGACGACATGATGGATGATTTGGAGGGCAGGTTAAAAGCTCGATTGGATAGATATCAGAGCTTGTACGTTGCTAGCTTATGCAATGTAGACAGGGAACCCACAATAATTATCGATTAGGGTGTAGGGATTTATGATTTCAAATTTATTGCATCCTCGATTGTGTTTGTATTGAAATATAGATGTACAATATAGTTAGAATATATTTGTCATGTTGCTAATTATTTCAAAAGTTTATGATTGTGGTTATGTTTGTATTGCCAATTACATTCCGATAGGAATTAGATAAGTCAGTTAACTTCTTTATCAAAGTTAAATTGCAGTATTGTATTAGGGATGCTATGGACTTCAGGTGTTTGGGAATGTGGATTGTTGTTGAAGTGACAATTGGATGAATTAGGTATTGTCAACAAAGAAAAACGCCTGAGTGAGGCGTTTGTATTGGAAAAAATCGCTTGACTCAGGCGTTTTTATTCCACAAAATCGCCTACCTCAGGCGATTTTATTCAATAAAAACGCCTGAGGTAGGCATTTATATAGGGTTTAGTCGCCTGACTCAGGCGATTTAATGGATTAAAAATGCCTGCCTCAGGCGATTCTATCAGGTGATTTTCTGGGATAGAAACGCCTTTCTCAGGCGTTTTTATAGAATACAATCGCTTGAGTCAGGCGTATTTATGTGAGAAAAACGCCTGCCTCAGGCGTTTTTCTTGGTTTCAGTCACATGACTCAGGCGATTTCATACCAAAACCACGGCGCATTTAATCCAACAATGTTAGCTACAGTCGGGAACGCAAAACTATCACTAAAACAGTGCTACTGTGTTTAAATGGTATGAAATTTGGGCATAGTCTCCCCTGTATATGAGCACTTGAATCCCTATTCATACGATTTAATGGATCACAAAATTTTGTTCTATAATTCAATCAACGGCACACCCAATAAAAGGCACTAATTCGACATATATATTGTATTGGGGAGTAAAAAAAAAAATAAAAAATCAATCCTCCAGTATTACCCTAAAATCACAAGATATATAATCCAAACATAAGGAATACAATGCACTAAGGCTGAAATAGAGGTCTTAGCGCAAGCTCTTCGAGTCCCGGCATCAGGGCCTCCAAATGATAAGCAACTTCTGCAATAGCCTGCCTACGTGTTTCAGGGTTGACAGCGTGTTCAACCCTTGGATGAAAATATACTGCCCGAGAGGCTAAGTACTGAAGTCGCTGTAACAAGTAAAATGACAATTCCAATCAGTAAGACAAATATAGGTAAGAATAAAATAAAAAATCATCCTAAACTCACTGCATTGAGGGACAACTGCGTAAGATCATGAGTGTATTCCTCGACAGGACCCCTACTGACACGGATGTGCGAACGCCACCGGAAGTACTTAAGGTAATCCTCGCTTGCTTCGTCAGTATACTCCGCCCTCTTCATATCTCGCAGAAGCCTTGTATGAGAGATTTCCCAACCACTTAGATCAGCAACGTACTTGCAGACATACTTCTTTGTCTCTGGGCCTCTGTAGCACTCCTTCGGTTTGAAGGCACGAAATGAAATTTGTTGGGCGTATCCGAACTGTCTTAACACCCGATCTAGCATATAGGGCTCTTTAACGTTAACGTAGTATATAAGGCTCCTATATGAGATTTTATAGACCAACGCCGCATTGGGCTCAAATAGTATCCAATTAACCTGGCCAGTTATAAAATAAATCACAAAAGGTAGCACAATAACATAAAAAAATTGTTCGTAATCACACAGAACGGACATATTACCTCGTTCGGCTACAATGCATCTAGGGCCCTCCTGTACACCTCCAAATCATATTTTGCAACACGCTTCTTCCCAGTACCAACTTGCCATTTCATTGCCGCAGGCCATCCAGTATTCCACGACCGCTTCTTCGGTAGGCTAAATGTTGGGAAGTATTCATATATCCAGCTCTAATAATAATGAACAGAAGAACAATCAATACATATCTTGTAACGAAATACATCAAAGTATGATAAGGAAAGCAACATGTACAGTGACAAACCTGAAGCAAAGTCAAACAAGTAGAAAACTGTGCACTATATGCCCTCGACGCCTTCCCAAGTTGGCGGTATAAGTACGCCAATGTGGCAGCGCCCCACGAGTAATCACTTATTGTCTCAATATCGCGAAGGAAAGTTAAATACTGCGCAGAGACGTGGGTTTTAGACTTGTCCACAAATAAGGAAAGCCCTAAAACCCACAATAAATAACCCGAGACGACATTAACTTTGTCAAATCTACCGGCACAATTTGCCTCAATGCTTGTCAACTTCACAAAGCCAGGCTTATCCATTTTCAGTTCATCTTTCCCCAACACAGCTGCAACATCCGTCGCTATTTGTGTAGTCTTTGTTTTGCCATAAATAGGCCTACCCCCCAGTGGAATGCGCAATATGTATGCAACATCATGCAATGTTATTGTCATATCCCCGAATGGTAAGTGGAAAGAGTTGGTCTTCGAATGCCACCTCTCCACAAATGCACATAGCAAAGCGGCGTCTAACTCATCATACATGCACTGTACTAAATAGGCCAATCTGGACCCCTCAACAAGCTTTTTCATTCTTCATCGGCCGGCCGATTTTTCAATCGATCGGCCCCATTATGACATTTCAGTATCCCCCGTTCCTACACAATGTAAACAACGAATTAAAACCAGGGGGATACAATTCCTAAAGCATTTATTTTGAAACAAAAAAAAAACGTGCAAACTTTCTTTATTATGACATTATGGATCACAAGTAATGAAGTATAGATAATTAGCAAAATACTAATTCATTAAACATCACATATAAACGTGCGCAATTTAATAGAATTACCTCTCCATGCTAGATGTGGTAGGTAGTGTGGCCTTTGAAACTCAAGAGCAACTCAGGGATTACAGGACCACCTTCTAGCGGATGGTCCAGCTCCCTGTATTCCTTCCACCCTGCAATCGCTGCCCTAGCCTCACTACCCATGAGTCCTTTCCCAGCTCTCCTACTTGGTTCACTGCTTGTATTAACCCCTTCAGCATCACTTCTTCCATAAGCCCCCTCGTCGTCACCATCATCGTGGGGCATTTCAGCATCTGAAAAAGGTGGGGCGAAAGGTTGTTCTGTAAAGGACGCCCCAATGTACTCATTTCCAGACACGGAATGTTGAAATGAGTCTTCAGGTATGGGAGCAATGACATTCCCAGTCGCAGAAGATGCATGCAATCGTGCAACCACCTTCCTCGAACGCTCAGATGCCGTTGGATGAATACGAGGGGCATTTTCCGACTCTTGAATAAAAGGCTCCCCGGATTTATCCGGATTAACACTCTCCCGGGATGGTTCCGGATTACTACTCTTACCGGACTTGGATCTTTTTCCCGTCCGACAGAATATATTACCTTTAAATCTGTCCCCCATCTGTATTAAAAGAAAATCATAAATAAACAACATATTAAATGTAAAAAATTTTAAAAATTAAACAGATTTGGAAGAAACGCCTGAAGGAGGCGTATTTTCCAGAGAAAAACGCCTCATGGAGTTGATTTTTCCCAAAAAAGAGCCTCAACGAGGTGTTTTTTCCAGGAAAAAAAGGCTCCATGAGGCGCTTGTTCCCGAAAAAAACGCTTCCATGAGGCATTTGTTCCAAAAAAAAAATGCCTCATAGAGGCATTTTTCTCTGGAAAATACGCCTCCCTGTGGTGTTTTTCAGTGGGAAAATCGCTTCCCCGAAGTGTTTTTCTGGGTTGTTCACCTGGAGAACGGTTTTCCCGATGTGCAACGACGGAATTTTCCCTAGTCTTTGTTAACACCACAGCCGGTAACGCAACTTAGCCACTAAAACATTACTAAGCAACCAAAACAATGCAATCTTTCAAGATTCAAGGCAAAATTTCCATTCCCTTCAACAATGGAAACAACTACACATCCAACATACATGCTTGGAACATTGCATAATAATTATGCACGAAAGGGCCGAAAAACGCAGCAAACATGCATTCAAAACCTTGCCCATAACTAAACAACAACCAATTCACTTCAATTTCAACATTTGGAACAAATTTTAAAAACGGAAAAAAAACACCACCCACCTAATTAACGCCGGACTCCGGAGGAAGAGTGGAATGGCGCGGCACAGAGCGGGATGGAGAGCCGGAAATGGAGCTTGCCACCGATGGGATGTCGCCGGAAATGGAGAAGTCGAAAATGGAGAAGCACGGAAGTAGAACTGAGCTCGAGAAGCAGCGATTGAAACTGGCGAGGAGGAGTTTTGGCCAAGTAAAATTTTTTTTTCACTTTATAAGGGGGAGGGGCATTTTGGTAATTTCACAGCCTAACATTTAAAAAACTGGCCTACATTTAGTAATATGTGGCCAGTAAATAACATTTCCGTAAAACTTTTGACAATATAAAATGTAGCAAATTTTATTACATTTATAAGTGTAATAAATTTTAATGACATCTCATAATGTAGTAATTTTAGCGGCATGTTATGTAACAAAATTTGGTTACATTTGTAAGTTTAATAAATTTTAATGACATTTTATTATGTAATAATTTTAGATAATGACATTTATATGTGTTATAAAATTTAATGACACCATAAAATGTAACAAATTTAGTTATATTTGTAAGTGTAATAAATTTTAATGACATTTCAATATGTAATAATTTTATATAATGACACCTATAAGTGTAGTAAAATTTAATGACATCTCTAAATGTAACAAATTTAATTACATTTTTAAGTGTAATAAATTTTAGTGACATTTTCTTATGTAATAATTTTAAATAATGACACCTATTAGTGTGATAAAATTTAATGACACCTCTAAATGTAACAAAACTTGTGGACACATCCACAAGTATCACAAAAATAGTGTCACTAGTGGCAACCTTTCTTGTAGTGAAAAGAAAAAAAAACTATTAATTTGGTCAAATTACTTTCCTTTATATGTTAAAAATTGAACTCAAATTATATTACTTAATGATGGCAACAATAATTCCCAAAGACATGAGATGAATAGTACTTTCGTGAAACTTTATCTATCAGATACTTTCTCATAACTTAAAATGATTTAGAGAGTGAAAATATTCCGTCAAAAAAATTCTACTGCTCAATTTAATTTTAAATATCTAAAAAAATTTTATTATATGAATACCACATCATTCACTATCAAATTTCACTACTCCGTATTAATTTTCAGGGAGTATTTCATCACTCCAAAAAATAATTCATACGTACATTTTTTCTAAATACATTCTTATATTTCAGTCCTATACATCCTTATATTGGTACGTACGATAATTGTGGGCTCCCCATAAACAACAAAATATATTAGATTGGTTGTGCACTGGTCCCTTCTCTATGAAAAGGAAATATTAATTAGTCCCTTTTCTATCTTTTGTCAATAAGAAAAGCTGGTCCCCTTGCTAGCTTCTACATTTAGTTTTTGTCTTCAATTTAAATTAACTCAATTTTTGTTTAGGGTAAATACGTCTTCATTCATTTATTCATTCATTCTCCACAGCTCGATTGATAAACTGTTTATATGATATTACTCTTTTCGTTTCACGAAAAAAGTTCCGTCTTGAATTGTATATATTTTGTAACTTATAAATAATTATATCACTAAACTTTTTTAATGAGACGGATTGAGAGCTTATGTTTCCTTCCTCTATGTGTTTGAATCATCGTACACACAACGTTTTCAGAAATGTTGACTAAAGTTTGATGGTTAAATCACTCAATTTGTTCTTGAACTTTGATGTTATATCTTTCTTTTGTCACTGAGCTAGAATTATTAAAGTTTCATTTTTGTTCACCAATTTGAAGAATAGATTTGAAATAGCCCTAAATTCAAATATCGAGTACTTTTCAAATAGCACATGATTCACATACCTTAACAAAGACAAGAAATGGAGAATGAAGTGTTAAATCACTTTGTTCACTTCTTAATCTAGCCTAAAACAGTTCACGAGCCAGTTTGAAAATAATTCAAATTTTAAATTTGAAACTAGTTTGTAACTTTTTTTTGAAATTAAAGTACAAAAGTTAATTTTTTTTTTTTTTTTTTTTTGAATTGATGGACTAAAGAGAGATTATATTTCAAGAGTGATAATTAGGTAAAGAAATTTATTTTCTAGCTAATTTAATTATCTTCCTAGACTGGAAAACTTTGGAGATGTCGTTTTCAAAAATGAGAAGATAAGATAGCTTCTATTGTCACGTGATCAATGCTTTCCTTTTGCTTTCTTGAAGCTGCGAGCATTATTATTGCATATAGCTATAGCCGGGCAATTCAATTTTTTTTCTATTTTTACTGTATAAAATTTATATTTTGACTCACTAAAAATTAAAATAATAAATGTAAATATTTATAATAAATTATTTTATCTCACCAGACCTTGGGGCGTAGCTTCGCCACTGTATATATATATATATATATATTCTTCTCCCTCTCGTACGTGCGTACTACATAATCATCTTTACTAGGGGTAACAAAAAAACTCACTAACCCAAAAATCGCCCAAACTCATTGGGTATTAACCCAATAAAACCTACTTTAAAAAATAATGGGTTGGGTGGGCTTGGGCTAAATATGTAATGGGCGGATTTAGGGTACCCTAAAACCCACCTATCATGGGTATCAAAAATACCCATCCACAATTACTCTTAAAAGTATATATATAAAAAAAAAAAACCAACAACTCACATACTTTAGTGTGTCCATTTTATTTTTTTCTTTAAACTTATTTTTTCTTTTTCTTTATTTTTCGTGTCCTACAATTACTTTACGTTTTTTTTTTCATTTATTTTTTTATAATATTTTAAAATTACCTACTTATAATACTAATTCAAAATTCGTTCGGGTTTAGGTTTGGGCCGGCCGGGCCGGCCCAGTTTGGGCCCAATTTTTGACCGATTTCGGGGCGGGTCCAGTTTCAGCCCGGGCCCAGTTTTGGGCCTCGGGCCCAGTTTTGGTCTGGGCCCAGTTTTGGTGTCGGGGCATGCACGGGTTTATATAAATATAAAAAAATTAAAATTGTGTTTCGACAAAAAAATTACATACAATTAAATATAAAAGTATATAAAATTTAATATTTCAAATTTTAGAATATATTTAAAGAATTAAAATTCACTTTAAAAAAATTAAAATGAAATTAAAAAAAATTTTAAATTTTTTTATTAATAAACTATTAAACAAGCCTTACATTTTTGTATAATGGGTATTATGGGTACCCATGGGTACCCATAGCTACCCATTACCCATTTGAGTTAAAACCATTAATTGAGTGGATAATGGGTACCCATTACCCATTAACTTAATACTCATTTAATACCCGCCCAACCCGCCCGTTTGACACCCCTAATCCTTACTTAACAATTAGTTTCTCTGTCCTTTAATGTTAATTTTCAATTTTCACTGATGGTTGATTCAAAAAGTTAAACAAATTTAGTAATTGACTAAGCGGAAGCTTAATATGAAATATATTTCCTAAAAATTAGAAAAGACTACTAAGACATTATTGATCAAAAACGATAGATAGTTAATCGTGCATCAAGCAATCGTCGAATTCACACAAGAATTGCCGAGAATTTAGAATGAATACCGCATTTGAAATTATTCAAAACTCAAAACTATTATTATTCAAAACTCAAAACTATTATAGGGAAAGACGCCCAAACTAAAAATAAAAAATAAAAAATAAAAAATATGCCCAAAAAGGTAATAATCCAAAGACATCGTGGAATCAAACTAAAAAAAAAAAAAAAGAATAATGGAAAAAAGCACCTAAAAAGGATAATCTTATCAAAAATTTATACCTAAATTAAAAATAGAAATTGCCATTTGGAACCCTAAACGAATGAATTTGGCCGAAAAACGATTGAGTCATGGCAAAGCGGCGAGTCTTGCTCGTGGCCTGTTTTCCATTGGACAAGGCCCACAGAACCCCAAATATCCATTTCGATTGGATTGTAAAAATTATAATGCTCATTGCCTAAGTTAGAATTTGAACACTTGACCTATGTTCTAGTCTAGCCTTAAGAATTGCTAGTTAACCACTCTAGTAAGCTTTTGTTTTGTTATTTTTTCTTCTTCTTATTATATTATACAAAAAATTAGACTATGAATCATTTAATATTTTTTCAATTATATTTATTACTTAATTACACCACACATGCATTTAAAAATTTAATAAAATTTAATTTTTATATAAAAAATTAACAATATTTTATTAACTAAATTTATGTGTTGTTTCAAATTTAATACTATGCAAAATTTATCATTTGAAAGTTGATATCTTAAATAAATAAAATATACTCTATTATCTCTTTTATTGAGATATTTTATTTTCAACAATAATAAAAATGTGCAAACAATAAAGAGAAAAATATCACAAAATACATAAAACAAACACAAAACATATAATATAATAAAGCTAATAAGATAAAATAATAAAATTTTTAAAAATAGGTCTCTTCTATTTGGACGAAAGATGTACCCCCCCCCCCCCTCCTCCCCCTCTTCTCTCTCTCTCTATATTCATATATAGTATAGTATAGTTTATTTTAATACACAACTATAGCTACTTCCTCCATTTCATTAGAAGAGTCATCTTCAGAAATATTTTTTTCTTCCAATAGAATCGTCCACTTTCAACTTTTTTACTCCTCTTACCTTTACTATTATAATCATGCGTGGTTCACAATTAGCCTATATTCAATAAGAGTAAGGATATAAATAGAATAAAAAAAATATCAAATTAGCTATATAGGTGTGGTACATTGATATTCATACTCTAAATTGTACATGAATTAAAATGGACTCTTGTACAATTTTTGCTTCACATGATTGTACGGTGAGTACATAAGGGAAATTGTTTGAATGAAATTACTTGGAAGGTGTAAAGGAGAATTTGGACCAGCAGTCATGTGATTGTGACCGTACGTCGTTGCTCAATTTAATTTCATACAAATGAAAAAAACAAAATCTCGTTTAAAGGTTTTTTTTGGTTGTTGTTGCTGTTGAGATCAATTACCTAGTTATTCCCCCAAATTAATTTCCTATATTTTCGCAGTAGCCAAACTTGACTAATACTCCTATTGAAATTGAAAGAGCTAATAATAATAAATTACAAAATCTATAACTAAAATTGCTTCTATATATTTGTAAAGGTCAAATATTTATATTTTATAATATTCTGCTTAGAAATATACTTCTCTAATTAAAAAAAAAAAAAAAAATTGCAGGCCGGGAAATGTGCTGTTCCTAATCCTAATTATCTTCCCCGGCCAGGTGCGGATCTAAGGGGGTCTGGGGTGTCTAACTTAAATATGGCCTTACTTTAAGAACAAGTGAGCACCAAAGAGATTTGGATGCAAGCTGGACTCTCTCTGCATGTTTCTTTCAATACTTTGTGGTCCTAGCTTGCGTCTCTTCTTCTTCCTTTTCTTTCCTAAACCCTGTCATTTAATCCAATATATATATATTTGAAATAACAGTTTAATTATTCCAAGTATAAAATATAGCGGCGGTCTTCTGTAAAAAGTATAATATAATTTTTTAATTATTTTGAATGCAGATTACTACTTAGGATAAAAATAAAAATAAAAAATTATTCACGAGTATCAATAATACTCTATTCAAGTATCACTTTAATAATAAAAAAAAAAGAAAAAGAAACGAAATTGCAGTGATACTCATGACGAGTAAAACTAAGAAAACTAATAATTAAGTTAATATATATATATATAACTGTTAGCCAGGAAAAGTAACAGTGATACTTTGAAGAGTATAAGTGTTGCTTGTAGAGAATTGCAATAAGAAAAAGAAATAAAAAAGAATTTTTTTTTGTAGAGTATCACTGTTACTTTTATGAAGTATCACATTTGTTTATTTTTAAAAATTTTCATTTATTATTATTTTTTTTAGTGCTACTCCTAAAGGGTAGCAATTCTACTTTTTTAAGAGTGACACTTACACTCTTATAGAGAGTATCAATGCTACTATTTTGAAGTAGCACTTTTAAATTTATTTTATTTTATTTTTATATTTTTGTTTTCTTCTTTCAAGTGCTACTCTTGTTACTCCTAAAGAGTAGCAATTATATTCTTTTAAGAGTGTTACTTGACCACTTCTAGACTATCACTACTATTCTTCTGAAGTAGCGCGCACTTTTACTTATTTTTATTTTTCTTTTTAGTGCTGCACTTAAAGAGTAGTAACACTGATACAATTCACAAATATCTAGTCAACATTTCTCAAAACATTGTGTGTACGATGATTCATCCTTAAAATGATACTTAATTAAACAAAGGAATATAGATACTTAAAGAGTAGTATATTTTTTCATCCTTAAAATGATATTTAAACAAAGGAATATAGATACTCACGAATATAGTAACACTGATACAATTCACAAATATCTGTTTTATTTTGTTCAAGTATCAATTAAAAAAAAAAAAAAAAAAAGTAGCATTCATGTGACTAGTAGTATTCACTGGGGAACAGTGTCACATGTAAAGACTCTATTCATGAGAGCTCAACTCATAAAAGTTTATTAAAATTCAAATTCTCTTAAACAAATAATGCATATCATATCATATCATTGTCATATCTTTTAAGCCTATTTTGTATTACATGCATGACCTTTACGTATATATTAATTCATTATGTGTTGGGTATAATTCAAGTCCCCACCAATCAGTTTTCTAGTGATACCCATTTCTTTCTACTCGAAATTTACATAGATAATTGTTTTTATTTTTAATTTTGAAAACCCATATACGAACATAGATAATTATTGAATTAATGAACCGCTGCTATATATATATAATGAAAAACATAGTTAAATTAAATATAAAATGGATAATTAATTTTTTTTAAAAAATATGACAATTAATGGAGTTTTAGATCTTATTTATAAAAAATAAAACATGTTTGACACGGGTTCAATATTGTTGCGGAAAATATGGTTTAGAATATTTTATTCCCCGAATACATGTTTGCCTAATTTATAATATCGCAACCAGATTTGGATAAACTGTTTCTCATTCATTAGAAAACATGTTCGTTTAAATATTTTTGAAAACATATAATTGAAAATATATTTTCTAAAACTTCTCTTAAAATGTGGCAAATGAACAGGGTTAATGTCTTCATTTGTTTGTTCACATTTCTATTTTTATCATAATTATATATGTTTTAAAAAACAAAATTTATTATTTTTTTGTTGCAATATTTTTACTCGTAAACAAACAGTGTAAAAACTATGCCTATCATTTGGGCGGGACCAAAATATAAACAAAAAAAATAGAAATGCCTTAGATTACATCCTATAGCTCGTTTGCCAATTAAGTTTAAAACTTGTATATATAGACAACGCTTTGTTTTTCATTCTGATTTGAAAATATAAAAACTTTAGTTGAAAATATATAAATTGTATTTCAAAATATAAAAAATTCATGATAAATATAACAATTATTTTTATTTCTTGCAAAGAGAGGCAGTGACAGAATAAATAATCTTATACAGAATATGGATATCTACCTTCAAGCCCGAAAATAATTGTTTTCTCTCTTTTTTTTTGGTTTAAAAAAAAATAAAATAATTATATTAAGTAATAATAAAATCGAGCCAAAGATGGCTTACAACTACTTATACTTAGGGTGCGTTTGGTTAATTGTTTGGAATGTGAATGAGTTTGATAGTATGGTGAAATGAGATTGAGAATCAAATTGAAACTCATCCCCTGTTGGGTTTCACTCAAATCTAATTATTTGGGTATAATTCTAACAAACTTATTCCCAAACCCACCAACCAAACACCCATATTTTTCAAACTCTCCAACCAAACCCCTCCTTAGTATAATCTATTTTTTGTATTAGAGGGACAACAAATTCCGTATTTGCGTATATACCTTAATTCATTTATAATTAATTAGAGGTTTTGGTCTTTTTTTTTTTTTTTTTTGGAATAAAAACGATTACTTTTTTTTTTAATTTTTATAAATGCGGTCGGGTCTCGACCCCGATTTATTATGAAGTCGAGAAAAACTTTATGTTTGGATACAAACTCCTAAAGTAAGGACAGCCTACGCCCTCATGTAAGGAAAACTACGTGCGTCCAAAGCTACTAGGCCCGCTACCTCACGAGGCAGCACACCCTAAGAAAAGAATAAAGAGGTTTGTGAGGCACTCGCTTACTTTGCCAATGCATCCGCTACGGCGTTGGCCTCTCTGTAGATATGTGTGACCTGCACTCCCGAGTCAATGAGATCTATAATCTTCTGCAAAGTAGAAACCTCCCTCCAGGGCCACGATTTACCCTGAATTGCCCCAACCAATACCATGGAGTCTGACTCCACCAGTATCTCTCGATACCCTAAACTTCGACTCGTTTCCAACCCATATAACAAAGCCAATGCCTCTGCATGGAAGCTTGATAAAGTACCCAGGAAAATGCTCGCAGCGAAAATCACCTGTCCCGACTCCGTGCGCAAAATCGCGCCAGCTCCAGAGGGCCCCGGTGCCCCCTAGAGGATCCATCAGCATTTAGCTTGGCTTTTCCAGTACTCGGATGAGACCTCGCCACCAGCCTCGGTTCCCTCCTTTTCCTATACGCCCATCGTTGGATCACCATGCCCACCAGGAAGTCGAGCCCTGGCGCATATTGTAAGGGCTTCAAAGCCAGCAATTGAGAACATAAACTCAAAGTGTTGGTCTATGCTCTCTCTACATATTTGCTCCTTTACTGGTATTAATAATACTAGAGCTGTCAAACCCGCTAACCACTTAATCGGTGCATTGCTCCATTAATAATACTCCACCCGTTCCATTAGAAGAGTATACTTTGACTAATGTACAATTTATTATGAGTGTCAATGTACAACACCTTATTTATTAAGTATGAGTTACCACACACATGATTATATTAATAAGAGTGCCAATTGAACTCTTCTAATAAAACGGATGGAGTAATAAACAATTATTTATATACGAGTAATAAGAAATGAAATTAAATATCATAAGCCAGACCTAATTAAATCCATGTTTCCCATTGCCTAGCCCTCTTCGAGTTCTTCTATAAATAGAAGGCGTCTATCTCAAGTTCTCAAAAGAAAATGAAGCCCTTTTGAATTAACACTTTTGCTAAGAAAATCCATCTTCTGAATATGCTGAAGCCTCAAACAGTTCATCAAAACTCATATACTACCATAACACAAGCTTTGCTTCCCTGGCACAAGCCATTCCTCACAGGGAACATTATTGATGGAATTAGCAGCAACACATCTTTTCCAGTTTCTGCTTCTTTCCCCACTAATCTTGCCACAAGGGTTTCAGTAAAAAGGACCAAAAAGGCTGGCGGCCGGGCCGATGCCAGGTCAGCGAGCATAATTAAGGCGGTTTCGGAGGTGGAGATCCCCGCCGAGACGATTACTAGGGTTAAGGCGGTCGTCACGGTGACGCCGGCACTGGGAGGAGTCATGGGAGCTTTGACCAAAGGACTTGATGATATAGCTGATCTTCTGGGCAAAGGGCTTCTATTAGAACTTGTTGCAGCTGAGCTTGACCCTAGTAAGTACAATTAATCCAGCAAATATTAATTAATGGCAAATATTTAAAATTTATAATCAATATTGAAATATTACAAAAAAATTTTAAGCCTACTATATAACTCATATCTTCTTGGATAAAATAAAAAAATCACCCCAGTAATTCTTATTTGGTAAATTATCAATACTTTTAGAATTTGTATAAAAATGACATTAAGATACCCTCAAAATTATGAAGTTTGGTAAAATTACAAATATCCTCGTAAAATTTGGTAAAACTGATAACATCCTTTTGAATTTGTATGAAAAAATAAAAGTACTCTCAAATTATTTTGATTAATAATTATAAGGAACAAATGAATGACATTTTTTCGAAACAGATATTTGTGTTTTTCTAGACCATAGGAATTTTTGAAAACGAAATATATGGTTGTTTGATTGAGGTTTTCATATTTTAAATATAATTACTTTATAATATACTAATAGTTTAATATAAAAAATTGAATCATATTTTATTTTCAATCTTTTTTTAACCAATCATGCATTATCAATAATAATAATAATAATAATAATAATAATAATTTCTATCACAAACTAAATAGGTATAGGTGATTATATCTATTATCATTCTCATCTAGATTGACATATATTCTCATTCACATGCCTATTTCCCTTTACAAACCCAAGCCCACAGTTAAATCTAAAGAATTTTGTGATACAATTTTTTCTGAATCATAAAAGTATAAATCGAAATATGACTGTTTATATAAAATTTAGGGAGAGTATTTAATTCCCTACTATATATGTTATTTACAGAAACCATGGACGCAACGAGATTATATATATTTTTTTGCTGCTGGGAAAGTTCAAAAAATTATTGCTCTTTTTCTGCTAGTGGAAATTTCAACTGTCTTATAACCTTAAAAAGTTTTGCTATAGAACCATAAAAAGTTTTGCTGGGGGATTTTTTGGGACCATATATATGCATGAAACGTACTAGAAGTTTGGCCCACTCGATGTCGTGACATGAAAATATCAGCCTTGGCAGCATTTTAAATTTTTTTCGAATTTTATTTTACATCTTAAGTTTAGAAAAATGTAAGAAATTATATTGTACTTACTAAAGAAAAATACAAGAATGAAAATTATTGAGAGAGTCCTAATAAAATAGTCTTATCTACGGACTTTTATTTTTTAAACGTTTATATATTAATTAATATGATTATGTGTGCGCTACACGATTCATTAATTCACACTTAAAACTAAGAGTCTAAATGAAAACAATTAATAGTATTAATCTCAGCGGTTTTTTAATATATTTTTGATAACAGTCGATTAAATAGGTGGTGGTATGGGGGAAAAAAATTAAGAAAGAAACTATTGAGAGAGACGTAATGAGCTTTACATCCATCTATAGTATATATGTGCTCCTCCGGTTCTACTAATCAGACGATTGTTGTTTCTAATATTAAAACCAGACCTAAAAATAAAACTTTTTTTAATAAGACAAAGAGAAGAACAAATTATTCATTTTATTTATACTTTAATTTAATTGTGAATGAAGATAATGGAGACGAGAAGCCGACTCCAAACTCTTATGCGAAAATGGGAAGTGTGAGTCGAGAGGCGGTACAGTACGAGGCCGATTTCGAGCTACCCGACGACTTTGGAGAAGTCGGAGCGATTATGGTTGAGAACGAACACCACACTGAAATGTTCATCAACAAAATAGTTCTTGATGGCTTCCAATCTGCTGATCCTCTCATTTTTTCCTGTAAATCTTGGGTTTCTCCTAAAGATAAGAGAATTTTCTTCACCACCAAGGTTAGTATTTATATTTATATATATATACACCGTGAAACTACATTCTTCTTAAAGGAATTATATATTCATTTTGTCTTTATCTTAACAAAAATGTCATTTTAATAAGCGATACACAAGACAAACGTTGTTTTTCTTCCTATATACTTATAATTTCTCCATTATATATAAAAGATTTGTTTTGAACTATGTATCATGAACTCAACAATAGTTATACTGCTTAACTCTTTGAATGAGACGGAGGAACTCCGTATGAGTTCATGGTATTATAAATTCACTCTACTCGAAAATTAACACTTTATCTGCTTTTTACAGCTTTGAAATTTCCTGATTATTTTCTGTTTGAATTTATATTAAGTACGTTTGGTTTAGGGTTGCATGCACCCTAAAGATGAAAATGGTCCTCCACTTCTGCCTTTTTTTTTTTCTTTTTTTTTTTTTGTGTATACTGTTTTCAATATTTTCTAACACTATCAAAAATATGTTTTCAAAATGGATGGGTAAAATGCAAGACACTTACAAACATAAGGCAATAATAGAGTAAGGCTTAATTATACTTTGCTCTTCTGATCACTAGCAGAGCCGAAAAAGAATTTAGGCGGGACATATATATATATATATATATATATAATATTAATGGTGGCATAATTATAGATTAGAAGAAAAAAGTAAGGAAATTTTAAACTTAAATAAGTGATGATCTTATTTTTTGTTGAAATGAATAACATGATATATATATATATATATTCATTAAAAAAAATTAAACATTTGCATTCTGAAAAAAGAAATAAAAATTTCTAAGGCACAAATAAAAATTTGTAAATTTTAATGAGACAAAAAAAAAAAGAAGTAATTTTGGTACTTACCAGAGCAAAATGCCAAAGTCGTTTTATTCAAAATATCGACAAATATTTTGAATAAAACGATATTTTCATGTCAAATCACATTTTTATCTCCCCCCCCCCAAAAAAAAAAAAGAAAAGAAAAAGTACAATCACATGGAGTATATAGGTTTGAGTTGAGGTTGGACAAGAAAATACGATACGTTATTTGTCCGCAAAGGGATTTTGAAGACAAATATCAAATGTGGTAACGTGAATTTCCCCGACATGTCAAGATCAATAATTTCCAGAGACCACAGAAACAAATGGTCCTTTTATTCACTGGCTAAATAAATATAGTAAATAATTTTACCTCTGACTTTCCAAAAAAATAATTATGGGCTTTTTATTTAGTTTTCTTTGTCATCTACTCGATTTGGAAATTTTTGAACTTTTTTGTTTTTTTAAATTCTTATATATTTATGAAATGAGCTGTTTTTCGTCTTTTAGTTCTAATTTCTAGTGTATATCAATCACATGACTCAAGATAAAAAAAAAAAAAGCTTGAAATAATAAATTTCCCTACTAATTGAACAAAACATCTTAATTAAAAATAATAATTCTGTTAAATAATTTGCATGTGACGTAAATATTTATATATACAAATTTGTCAATTACACTAGAACATGGGAAATTTGCATAAATTTATATATACATTTACTGTAACGGGTGATATTTCTATGGAAATAACATCACGTAAACTCGTTTAAAAAAATACAAAAATTATTTTATAATATAGGAAACTAAAAAGAATCATGTCTAAACGTAGGCCATCGACAAGATCTTAATTATCTGATGAAATGTAGAGAGTGTCATGTCGGACCCTCTAACGGCGACACTTTGACAGTTAAATTTTTGAATACAGTATAACTTTCGTGGTTTGTGGCAGTCATATTTACCGTCGAAAACTCCAAACGGGCTCCAGAACTATAGGAAAGAAGAGTTGGAACTTCTCCGAGGAGATGGAACCGGAGAACGGAAGAAGTCCGATAGAATTTACGATTACGATGTGTACAATGATCTTGGTATGCCTGATCGGAGTGAGGACTTGGCTAGACCAGTTCTCGGTGGTAGTAAAACCTATCCTTATCCTAGACGTTGCAGAACTGGCCGCCCCAAAACAAAGACAGGTATACTCCCTCCCTTATTTGTTGGGTAAATTACCAAAAACCTTGACGTTCGGTACGTAGTTTTTGAAATATTAAGGTTTCCCTGTATAATTTGGAGAAATATTCAAAGGAAAATTTTGTAATTTACCAGAATTTGGGTTCGGGTCAAGGTCCATTTTAAACAAATTTTGAAGTTAATGGAAGAAAGTAAAGCAATTTTAAATTAAAGGACCAAAGGATGACAAGGGTTCAATGAACCAATGGAATGATTTAACCAAATAGAATCTAGTGAAGTGCAGCCCAAACTCGTCCAATGTTCGATGTCAGAGTGTGTAGACTAGAGTATATGCAATGCGAGAATTTATCTCCTATTACACTCGGAAACCTAAGTTAATTAGCAAATGTTGGAGGTAAGTGTAGTGAGTGTGTGGTGCTATATATCATTTACCTCCAATATTTGCTAACTTAGGTATCTGATTATAATTGGGGAAATATCCCCACATTGCAGGTACTCTGGTCTACACGCCTGATTTCGGACATCCGACGAGTTCGGCCCTCCTCTCATCATCAATTGGCGCCATCTGTGGGAAACAGTAGGTACTAAACTCTTCCATGGTGGTGCCAAACACCAAAGACACAATACAAAAATGTGATCGATGGAGCTAAAATTAAAGTATAAATCTATGCACAAAAGAATAATAATTTGATGTTCCATTTCAGATCCATTGTCGGAATCAAGGAGTAAATCATCGTACGTGCCGAGAGATGAAGCGTTCTCTTCCGTGAAGAATTTGCAGTTTTCAGTCAACACATTATACTCAGTGTTGCATGCAGTGGCGCCATCCATTGAGGAAGCCATCAATAACAAAGACTTGGGTTTTCCCTTTTTCACGGCCATTGATTCGCTGTTCAACAAAGGGATGCACCTTCCGGACATCGAAAACAGGGTTTTAGACATCATTCCGAGGATTTTCAAAGCCGTCGCGAACACTGGAAATGTGTTGCTGTTCGAAACTCCCGAGCTTCTTCACCGTACGTACTTTTCTCTTGATCTTCTGTTTCATTTACCTATGTGTGTTTTTAGATGTTAATTTGTTTCTGTTATGTGCGCGCCGAGAAGTCCAAATTACCTTTGTTTTATTCCGTCAAACTAATTCGGATAGATCAAAACATATAATTTAAAAGAGAAAAGATCATCAATTTGTTCAAATTATTATGTTCTATCAAGTCCAAATATCAAAACTATGTCATTTTACTTCAAATTTATTTAATAAAATGACTTTGTTAAAATAAAATTACGATGTTTCACTGGCTTGGAAGTGATACTACAGAATAATTTGAAGCTATGATCCATTAATTGTAGTTATGCGCCTCAATCCTTTCAATGATATGTGGGAATTGCACAATTTCACTTCAAAATGGTTGAGAAATATAACATGAATTATGAAAGTTTGCAAGAACATAAGGTCATTGACCACTTGAATATTTATGCCCTTTGATCTTTTCATATATTTGCAAATATTCCCATTTTATAATACGACACAATTAAAATTTTGTAAATTTTCTTTTCCTTAGGGGATAAATTTGGTTGGATGAAGGATTTGGAGTTTTCTCGTCAAACCCTGGCAGGTCTAAATCCATACTGCATCGAGTTAGTTAAGGTATGTGAAAATTTTGACTTCTGTATTCACTCCAATTCATTAAATTTCTGTAAACGATCTAACACGGTGTCGTATAATATAATGAACGTTCAGGAGTGGCCCCTAAAGAGCAAGCTAGACCCCGAGTTGTATGGACCTCCAGAGTCAGCCATCAAAAAGGAAATCATCGAGAAGCAAATCAAGGGTTTCATGACTTTCGATGAGGTTAGTAATCAAAGCCGATGCCAACAAAAATACGCGGTGACATTTTTGTAATAATAATTAAAATAGATTTCTAGACGCGAATTATATATCATTTTGGCCACTCTATATCATTTTGAATTGATTGATTGATGCAGGCCCTGGAGCAAAAGAAGTTGTTCATGTTAGATCACCATGATGTCCTCCTACCGTATGTGGAGAGAGTGAGAAAACAAAAGGGGACAACGCTTTACGGATCAAGAACACTATTTTTCTTGACCCCTGAAGAGACATTGATACCCGTAGCAATTGAATTGACTAGGCCGCCGATGGATGGTAAACCTCAATGGAAAGAAGTTTACAGTCCCAGTTGGACCCCCACTGATGCCTGGCTATGGAAGCTTGCTAAAGCTCATGTACTTGCTCATGATTCTGGATGTCACCAATTAGTTAGTCACTGGTATGGCTTGCTTAAATTTATCCTTCTCAATCTCATTGTTTTGCATCTTTTTTAGGCATAATCCATCAATAATCTTAGGTATATTCCCTCTGTTCTTAAATAAGTCTTTTAATAAAAAAATATTTCTTAACTATTAACGCAAATGACACTATGCATAGGTCGCCCAACTATTGGCAACTGAACTTTTGGCCACTGAAATTTTTTTTTTTTTTTGTATCCTTTACCTACTGAACTTTAAAAAACGTATGGTTTTATACCTTCCGTTAAATTTTAAGGTTACTTTAGTGGAAATTGATTGTTTTTTGTCACTTTCTTGGCCGTTGAACTCTCTAAAATTGCAAGGACATCAAATTCCAAGCTATTCATGAGTTAATAAATGCTAGTTTTCATATGTAAAATGTTTGCAGGCTGAGAACTCATTGTTGCACAGAACCTTACATAATCGCGACCCATCGACAACTTAGTGCGATGCATCCAATCCATCGACTACTACATCCTCATTTTCGATACACGATTGAGATCAATGCTCTGGCTCGGGATGCCCTGATTAACGCCACTGGAATTATTGAAACTTCATTTTCCCCTCTCAAGTATTCAGTTGAGCTTAGCTCTGCTGCTTATGACAAGCTATGGCGATTTGATCAAGAAGCCCTACCAGCAAACCTAATTAGCAGGTAATTCAGCTTATATATCTTCCTGCAAAATAAATTGGAAAGAAAAGGAAGGACAAAACATAAAAAAGGGTTTCTTTTCCATTTCCTTTTTATTGGGTCATATCCTATTGACTGCCGACTTGTTTTTTGAAATACTTCATTCATTTTATTAAAAAAGTCACGTTTCTCATACTGATCGGGGCATGCAGGGGAATGGCTAAGCCAGATCCAGATGCTCCACATGGCTTGAAGTTGGCAATTAAGGATTACCCTTTTGCAAATGATGGATTAATCCTTTGGGATATCCTCAAAAAGTGGGTAACAGATTATGTAACACACTACTATCCTGAACCCAAATCCGTAAAATATGATGAGGAGCTACAAGCATGGTGGACGGAAATCCGAACAGTTGGCCACGCCGATAAGAAAGATGAACTGTGGTGGCCAGCCCTAAACACTCAGGAGGACCTTATCGGAATCTTGACGACCATAACATGGGTAACTTCCGGCCACCACGCCGCAGTAAACTTCGGCCAGTATGACTTCGGGGGCTACTTCCCAAACCGGCCTACCATTGTAAGAACCACAATGCCTACAGAAGATCTAACTGATCAAGAAAGATGGGAACGGTTCTTGAAACGACCTGAGGCCGAGCTCTTGTCGTGTTACCCCTCACAAACTCAGGCAACCATTTGTATGGCGGTTCTCAACATTTTGTCGACTCATTCGCCGGATGAGGAATACCTTGGGGAGTTTATAGAGCCTTCTTGGGAACAAGATCCATTTATAAAAGCTTCTTTTGAAGAATTCAGAGGGCGGTTGAAGGAGCTCGAAGGAATTATTGATAAAAGAAATTTCGATAAAACGCTCAAGAACAGAACTGGTGCCGGAGTCGTGCCGTATAAGCTTCTAAAGCCATTTTCTAAACCGGGTTTGACCGCACAAGGGGTTCCATATAGCATTTCCATTTGAATTTGGAGTTTGTCTCAAAAGCACGAACTTTGAGAACATGAAATGCATTAAATGCTCAAAATGAGACAAAAATCTTCTTTAGAAACAGGTCTCTCGTTATATGGAACAGAAGGAATAAATAACACAAGTTTGCTTTAGTCTTTTGGGGAAAGAACTCATGAACAGAATGGATAAAGAACCTTTCGAGTGTTAAATTTATGTTTTGGATTAGACCGATCAAGGCAAATCCGCGGTGTAATTAGATAGAATAAGACAGGGAAAATTGAAATAGAGAATTTGACCGTGGGTCAAACACACCCAACTTTTCATATTGTTGTATACTATGCATTTTCGCCAATCCTAAACTTAAAAATGGATTTATGCTCTAATTGAAGTATTTACAGGGATCGAATTTTTGAAAAGTCACAAAGATCAACAATGCTCGGCTAAATTAATGCGGGTGTCATCAACTGGTATTTTTTTTTCCCGAAGCAAAATAGAAATTTTATTAATCATTGGAGAAATTTTGTAAAAATTTTTGCTAGGCAACTCAAAGGTAAAGGGAATACAGAAAAGAACCTTTTAGGGCCCCTTAGTTGGGAGTAATAGAAGGGGGCAATGGAAATCACTAAGGATTGAATCTCATTGATTATACTAAATTGTACATACGCCAACCATTTGGTAGGCATATGAATATTGAAGTTGTGCATGTTTCTCGTTGATTTAAGTTTGTTGTAAAACATTTTCCAAATAATAAAAAAAAAGAGTTTGGTGTAAAATTAACGAGCATCATGAACACAAATTGATAACTTTTTTATTACTTTTTTTTTTTCTTTCCAAAGTCTCTAACCAGCATCAATTATAATGTACAATTCTAGATATAATTTACTTCATTATGATAGAGGGAGTAATAATTTTTTAAGGGGCGGTCTTCTGTCAGACGGGCGATATATTAGCCCTTAAAATCAATATAATCATTATGTTTACTACAAGCGATAATTTAATTTTTTTTGAAAGGTGATACTTTTTTAAACAAACCATATTTCAACTTTTAAAAATTGATACTTTTTTTTTCCAATCACATGCGGCTTTTTAATTTTATTTTTAGAAACAAGCGATACATCCCTAGCTAAATTCAATACAACAAAAGCTATAAGTGATACGCGCGATATCAAAGGCTATATGTAATACACGATACTTCAGTAGCTACATGCGAGAAATCAGAAAATATAGGCCATACATTATAGACTTATGTGATACGCGTGCTTTCATATCATACAAGTGATACTTTTTAGACTAAGATCTATCACAAAAACTTGCGTGCGGCGGGTTCATGTATGTGTGTGGCGCACATTCTTTTTTATATATTTTTTTCTTTGTTTTTATGATTATTTCTTTTTCTAGTAGTAGTGTTACTCTTTAAGTAGCACTTGTATTTTTATGAAGTAGTAATTTCTTTTTATTATTTTTTCTTGTTTTTATTATTATTATTTATTTTTCTTCTTAATTAGTGATACACTTAAATGGTACTCTCTCTATTCCATTAGAATAGTCAATTTTCATTCATGAATAACTTTTTATAGATGTCAAGGTACAACTTTTAAAATAGTTAATTTGACATCATTTGTTTCAGTTATATCCTTACTTTTAATTGTGGATTGATTGTAAACCACATATAATTATAGTAGTAGGGTAGAAGGAGTAAAAAATTTGAAAGTGAAACAAAAAAATATTTTTAAAAATAAATTCTTCTAATAGAACGAACTGAGTAATAGTGTTACTTGTTAAATGTAACACTTATGTACAGTTATAGAGAATTACTTCTACCATGATAAAGTAGCACTTCCACTTAAGAAACTAAAAACTTACTAATGCTATTAGTACAACTTTTCTTTGAAAAAATATCACTACATGCTACTCATTATGATTAGTTTATCTTTTTTTGTTCACTTAAAAAAAGAAAAGAAAAAGCGAAGAGATGCATACTGCAGGAAACAAGTACACGCGCGCGTGAAAGTCGCATGCATGACCCTTTCACGGGAATGTGCCTCAAAATCTATACGTGCGAGAAGCAAGCACATCGTTACAAAAAAGAAAAAGAAAAAAAAAAAAAAACAAGAAGCACGTCGAATTGTCCGAGAGGTCAAGTACAGGTTTTTGCGTTTCTCAACATAGAAGAGTTAGTAATTTTCCAAAAATCAACTCGTTTGGTGGATTGTAATTCACCTTAATTTCCATAACGTGAATGGAAAAATAATTTCCTTGATGATTGATTAGAGCCTCATTACGCAGGCACTTTTCCGAATAACTAATTAATGGACAGATTATTAATACATCCATTGTACCACGTAAAATTATTATTGAGGGAGAAAGTGCTATTTTTGAAAAAAACGATTTACATATAGACTATACGGGCCATGACTTAATATAAATATAAATAGCTGATTTATAATAATTTTGCTGCACTATTTTTAAGCATACAACCGATGCATACAATAATTTCTCATAATTAATGACATAATTAATGACTTCCGTAAGGGAAAAAAAAACACGTTTCCGGGCCCAAAATGCAGTCACAGTCATCACCCGTGCTCCCTATAACTGTTTGGTCCCTTCCCTATCTGAACCTGAAATACTGGTCCCGCCTCTTTTTTTTTTTCAATAAGAAAAACTGGTCCCTCACTTCTGCATTTGCTTTTCATTATTTTTTAGTCTTAATTATTTTTTTTCTCACTTATATTTTATCAAATGATTGAATGTCAAATTTGTACTTTTACTAAGTTTGGGTTTAGGAACTCTTACATTTTTCTTTTCAAAAAAAAGAAAAAGAAAAAGCCTTTACTTTAAAAAATAGGTGGACTTGGTGCCTCTATTTGTTTTAACCAAAAAAATGTTCTTGCAGGTTAATTTCCAAAGTTGGTACCCATACTTTTGTTAAGTTTTAATTTTGATACCCTTGCATTTTTAGAAAATTTTTTTTCTTCAAATAATAGTAAAAGATACTGCCTCCACACCATTAGAAAAGTAAAGTTTGAAGGATGTAAGATTTTTAATGGGTAACGAAATACAACACCTAAAATATGTAGTTTGTCACAAATTGTTCCACCAATATCCTTAGTTTCTAAAGGTCAATTAATTATAAATTACACATAATTATGTTAGTAAATGTACGAGAAGTAAATGAAGCTAAACATGACTATTCTAATGGAACAAAAAATATTTTAAAACTTGATTCTTCTAATGGAATGGAAGGATTATTAAATTTTTCCAAAAAAGTATGATTATTTCATAATAAGGGCGAAATTGTTATTTTTTTAAAATTTTGTGTTGAACATGAATATATTTTACTTAAATAAATAGTAACGCTTGGATTTATTTAAATTCCAATTTATAATATGAATTTTTTTTTCTTCTTTTAGTCTCTTAATTTTAAATTATTTTATTTTAATCCCTTAGCTTCAAATATTATTTCAAAAGGGTCTCTATTAATGAGTGTGATCTGACCTGTTAACTGAGAACAACTTAAATATTATTAGAATTTGAGTTAGGTACTATCTTTTTTGAATAATTTTTTTGAGTCAAGAGACCAAAATTAAAAAAAAAAAATAAATGAAGTCAAATTAAGGAAATAATTAGAGACAACATTCCAACTGAGAGCTCAATTTGTCCCATAATTTATAGGAATTTGTCAAAAGAGGTCAAGTAAAAATCAACGGAAAAATAATTATTTTAATTCGACTTTGACCATATATAGATAGAATAATAAAGACTTCGAAGAAAAATAAAAAGAAAATGAGTGCAAACAATTAATATAAGTAATGACAGACCTATTTAGTTTTCTTAAGAAAATAAAAACAAATGTGGCAATATTATAGCAATTCTCTCAATTTTTTTCTCAAAACTTTATTTTAGAAATGTATTAAATAAACTAATAACGATGAAGACAAACTTGATTCATCCATCGTAGGCCTAAAAACTTAATTTAAAGATGTCGTTCTCAAAATGATAAATGAGAGGACAGAATATCTCTATATATTCACGTGATCAATGCTTTTCTTTTGTCTTTCTTAAAGCCGTCACCATTATTATTGCTTGAACACTTAAATATAAAGTTTGCAAATTCCGATCCGAATTATAGAATTTTACTATTTTACGATGTCAAATTGATATATTATCTATAATTTATTCGGTTCTATAAAAATTTATTAAAATAGCTCAAACAAGAATCATTTTCATAATTTATCTTTAATATTACACATGCACAGTCTGTGTAGATCTTACTATTGATCCTACCAATTCAAATTATGATATACTATATATTTTCCCTCTTACGTACGTAGTACAAGTATACATATAGAGATAACGGTCCCTCAAAACTCAAAGCTCTAGTTATCTCAACTCTCCAATCTCTCACTTCAAAGTTGCTGGGGTTAATTTGGCCACTACCTTCTTATATTATTAGGGAAGGATAAATAATAATTAATTACCCCATTAGTCCATAGTAAAAACTTGTATCCAACGTGATGTGACGCAAAAATTACAATGAGGGAACGATGCTTCTTCGCGGCCCAATGAACTCTTGAAGACAGTAATTGCCCAATTCAAATGAAGCTTTGAGGAACCCAATGGCCCAACTGGAGATGAGCAATTTTGAGGGAAGATTTAAGTAAGGTTCTTGAGCTTGGCAAAGAGGATGAAACTTGATGATTTTGCACTGCTCCGTTCACCAATTGAAGATCAATTCAGAATAGGAGCGGGGCTTTCCCCCCTGTATAGGCTCCGACGATCAAGTCAGTAAGATGAAAGAGATAAACAATATAGAATAAGAATGCTCAGAGAAAGTGTAAATGAGAGAATAGTTTAAGAAATGCTAGTGAGAATTGCAGAAATTGCTTGTAGGAACTTACCCGAATGGGAGGCTTGTACCTGGGTATTTATAGATTTTATTCTTGATAATTCCGTTGGATCATGATGTCATACGCTCCCACTTATTCTTTTTTAATGATACTTTAGCCGCTCCGGGAAAACTGGATTTAGTTTTGGCTCCTGGTCATTATTATCCTGCATTTACTAACATGATGGTCCTACCATGATGTAACTGTTTTGAGTATATTATCTTATCTCGGACCGGTTTACTTTTTACCGACCTAAGCTCTCATGTGTTTTAGTTACTTACCGACCTGAGCCTTAACACTGTTGACCGATCTAACTTCTTTTAAGCTTACACCGACCTAGGCTTATTGAGTAGAATAGTACTTTTCCTGGGCCAATCTTACCGAGCTGGGTTATAAAGTTTACCGATCTAAGATTCACAACTTGGTTTAGAATACTTTCCGACTTAAACCTTCGTGAGTTATTTAAATCTATATTGCCGATCTGAGCCTTTTATAGCCGACCTAAATTGGTGATAGAGACTTGGTTTGTATGATTTTTCTGATCTAAACATGTATCTGGGCTTCTTTATCCTTTACTGTTTCTTAGTTCTAATTCATTGGGCTAGGCCCAATGGGGATTTCAATTTTATGCACATCAATTATTTTTCATGCCTTCACAGTAGAGAGCTTCGGCTCTCTACCTTCTCCCTCGTTAATTAATGATAATTTCTTTTCTTTATTTTCTTTAATTTAGTTTTATTGTTTTATTTTCTTTTCTAGTTGAAGGGTGATCATGGTTGTTCTTACAATTGTGAGATCTAATCATTCTTTATATAATGCATGCATGAATTCCCTTTCACTCTGGGTGTATAACTTTTATTACTTGAATTTATATGAGAAAATTAGGTCAGACAATCATATAACCCCAAATATCCAAATTCGCTTACCGACCTCCGTAGAAAGGATAAATAGCATTTCTGATGAGAACTGGGTCGGTGTTTATGAATATCACTTGAAGTTCGGGCTGAGGTTCCCTGTTCCCGATTTTCTAAATGAGATGATGGATTTTTTGCATATCGGACTGAGCCAGTTAGTTCCTAATGCTTTTAGGTTTTTGATAGGATTTGTGTGCGTATGTGCTGGGGCCGGAATCCGACCCTCGATAGATCTGTTTTTTCAATTTTACACTGCCCGCTCGTATCCTTATGGCCAGGGGTGGGTAACCTTTCAAAAACGTAGGAATAGCCCTATCCTTCTGACCGACTCCCCGGATACTAACAAAAATTGGAGGGCTAGATATATTATGGTAAAGGCCAATGAAGCAAACTTACCTTGTCGTTGGTCTCAAGTGATACTCCCGGCTGATCAAACCCGAGATATATCTAACCCTGTAGTGCAGTCAGATTATAAAATTTTAAGAAATTATACCTGTACGGTTAAATACTCGGCTAGGTCCCCTTCAGAGGGTCTTCTGGTTTGGGCCGGGCTGAGCCAAGCCCCTGGTGTGAAAGGAGAATGTAAATACCTGTCCCTTGAACTTTTTATTTATGATATCCTCTTCCTTCATAGCTCGATAATTTTGATTTTTGTATGTTGCTTGTTTTCAGGTAGTCTTGGTGGGTTCGGAAGGAAGAAAAAAACCAACAAACCTGCCGCAGCTTCTGGATCTTCAAAAAGATTAGCTGAGATCGATCTTACAGATGAGGTAGAGGTTGCCGATCCACCCAGCTCGGCATTGACGACCCGGGTCGCGAAAAAGAACAGGCCGACCCCTGATGAAATCCAGGCAGCTAAGGCTGCCAAAGCTCCACAAATTCTGTCGGGCCCTCCTACTAGAATCGAGCTGCCTAATCCTGATGACGTGTTGGGTCCTGCAGACCCAGTGACCAAAGAGAGGGTCATTGTGCTAAGAGATCAAAAGGCGAGACCGATTTCCCTAGCTCGGCCTATTCACCAGGTCGATTTGTCGGAACCACCACCAGAGGATCTTATGCCATTTCAGGAATTGGCGGCCGAGTCTTCTCAATCTTTCAAGGAGATTATCCGAGCTAACGAGAAGCTCCGGGACCATTTGAATGAAGTGGTGGAACAGGAGGCCCTTATAGCCTCGCATATAAAAAAGGTGAACTTCCAAACACACCTAAAAAAATTTTTGAAGTAAAGGATTATCCGGGACATTATTTTCACAATATCCTTATCTCGTATTTTTGCAGGTCTTGTTTAATTATGCGGCTACGAACAGAAGAACGACAGCTTTGGATATCCTAGCCCAAAGCTACGAGCTGGAGAGATCGAAGAATCCGACCAAGGTCGTGGATGATCTGCAGCTTCAGTTGGGAATCGAAAAAAGCAAAAATTCGAAACTGGCAGCTGAAAAAACCGGGCTAATGAAACAATACCAGGATCAGCTTTCGAAATCGAGCCAGCTGGAGACCAAGATTGTGGGCCTGGAAGCCGATGTGGACATTCTGAAGAAAAGTGAAGCAGCCCTACTTAAAGAAAGATCCAGCTGGGCGAAGGAAAAAACTGACCTGGAGAAAGTTGTAGAAGAGGCAAGAAGACTGCAGAAGAGGCTACAAAGAGAGCTGCTGAGATGGTTAGCTCGGATGACGTTGAAGCAGCTCGTCAGGCCGAGCTAAAAACTTTCAAGGAAGGGACCCTGCTGGAGTTGATGAACCGGCGCTTTTTTGAGTTAATCCAGTGTGGATATACTCTGTGCTGGGATGAGCTAAAAAGTTCCAGATCGGCAGAAGGTGCTCCAGAAGACTCCATAGCCCAGGGTTCTTTGCTTCCGGAGGGACGCGATCCTTACGACCTAGTAGAAGAAATTAAGCAAGAATGCCGAGACATCGGTGTTCCAATTCCAGAAAAGGTCGAAGAGGATCCTGTGGTCGACCCCCAGGATATAGCAGATGAAGCCTCTTCCCAAGCTCCTCCTTCCTGAGGTCGGCCTTCCCTTAGATCGGGCTTGCCCTTCCTTCCAGCTGTGTGAGGAATGTAGGTAGCATGCCTAGATGCAGTTGCAGTGATGTAATCGGCTTTACACTTTGTAGAATTTTTTCTGATTCTGGTCCCTTTCGAAGAACTTTTGTACTTTTCAGATCGTCCTTGTAACCGAGCTTGATTATCGAATAAAAATGATTTTTTCTGTTTCCTTCAAATTTTTACTTCTTTAACTCGAACTGCTTTACTGATAATATTTCCTCAAGTGTGCTGTATTCCAAGTTCGTGGAATCAATCGTCCTTGCGAGTCTTCCAAAATATAACTTCCGGTAGGTCGAGCTTCGATTACTCGATAAGGCCCTTCCCAATTAGAAAATAGCTTGCCTTGTTCTTGTGGTTTGCTGATAGATCAGTTTCGTAAGACTAAATCTCCTGGTACAAAGGCTCGATGTTTGACCCGAGCATCATAGTGTTGCCGAACTAAATTTTTGTAATTTAGTTGATGTACATAGGCCGAGTCCCGAACTTCTTCTATCAGATCCAGGCCGAGCTCCAAGTTTTTCTGATTTTGATCTCTTTCGAAGTGCATAACTCGTGGGGCTCCACTTTGTATTTCTGGGGGGATGACTGCATTGACCCCGAAGGCCAACTCGAAAGGGGTTTTTCCTGTGGCTGATTTAGGCGTGGTTCGGTGGCACCAAAGCACATGGGGCAATTGTTCTACCCAATTTTTTCCTTTATCTTCTAGTCTGGATTTCAGCCCGTGCAACAAAGTTCGGTTTGTGAGTTCTACTTGTCCATTTGCTGGAGGATGGGCTACCGATGCGAAACGCTGGGTGATGCCAAGTTTTGAACACAAGGCTGTGAACTCTTTAGATTCGAACTGGGTTCCATTGTCCGAAATAATCGATCTGGGCACACCGAAACGACAAATGACTTGCCTCCAAAGAAACCGAGCTACGGTTCGCCCCGTAATATTTGTAAGTGCCTCGGCTTCTACCCACTTTGTGAAATAATCTATGGCCACAACAAGGTAATGGCATGAACCGACCTTAGGAAACGGACCCATAAGATCTATCCCCCATTCTGCGAAAGGCCATGGGGCAATTATCCCCGTAAAGCTGGAGGCCGGCAACTTGTGAATTGTCGCGTTGTGTTGGCAACTGGAACACCGTTGAACATACTCTACTGCTTCTTGGAATAACCGAGGCCAATAAAACCCAGCCCCGATTATTTTTTTAGCCAAATTCCGAGCCCCAATGTGAGACCCGCAATCTCCTTCGTGTACTTCCTTCAGCATGGCCTTTGCTTCTCCCGATCCCAAGCATTTTAGCAAAGGCATCAAGAAACCCTTTTTATACAGGTCTTCTCCAATTATTTGATAGTATTCAGCCTTCTTTTGTACTCGTTGTGCTTCCTTCCAGGATTCTGGTAAAGTGCCATCTTGTAGATATTGCCATATAGGAAATCTCCAATCCTGTCCTTCACTTATAGACAAGATTGTTGGTTCGGCTGTACTCCTGGTATGTACTTCTTCTACTAGGACGGTTTTAGTCAGGTGAGAAAAAACCGAAGAAGCTAATTTGGACAAGGCATCGGCATTTGTATTTTTGCTTCGCGGGACCCGCTCTATAACCCATTTTTGAAAAAATTTTAGTTGCTGTTGCACCAATGTTAAATACTCCTCCATTTGTCGATCCTTAGCCTTATACTCCCCCAAAATTTGTTTAACCACGAGCTGGGAGTCTGAACAAATTTTTAGATTTTCGACTCCAAATTTCCGATCTAACTTCAGGCCGGCTATCATAGCTTCGTATTCTGCTTCATTATTTGTGGCTGTGAAGCAGAATCGTAAAGCATACGTGTGAATTTCTCCTCCTGGGCTGGTGAGGACGATCCCTGCACCCGATCCGGACTGGCTTGAGGCCCCATCTACGTAGAGGATCCACGCATCGTCACCCTCGGCTATAGCTAAAAGCATATCGGTTTTTTCTGACGGGCTAGATATGCTCTCTTGGCTGTCTGGTACTCCTTCAGCTATGAAATCCGCCAACACCTGTCCTTTGACTGCTGTGCGTGGGGCAAAGGTGATGCCATAATCTCCTAATTCAATGGCCCATTTGGTGAGTCGACCTGAAACTCCTGCTTTTTGTAAGATGGCTTTGAGGGGTGCGTCGGTATAAACGGTGACTCCATGCGAGTTGAAATAAGGTCTAAGACGCCGTGTGGAGTGAACTAGAGCCAGGACTAGCTTTTCTAGGCTAGAATAATTTTTCTCTGCGGCCTGCAAAACTTTACTAACAAAATAGATGGGTCTCTGGACCCGGTTATCTTCTCGGAGCAAAACCGAGCTAATGACAGATTTGGTAGTAGCTATATACATGTACAATTGTTCTCCATGAATAGGCATAGTCAAAGATGGCAAAGAGGCTAAGTATTTTTTTAATTGTTCAAAAGCATTTTGACATTCCGGGGTCCACAAAAACTTATCAGTTTTCTTTAAAATGTTAAAAAATGGTAATGCTCGTTCTGCTGATCGGGCTAAAAACCTATTCAAAGCTGCTAATCTACCCGTTAATTGTTGTACTTCCCGAATTGTCCTAGGTGGGTGCATTTTCAATACAGCTTCTACTTTCTTAGGATTAACCGAGATACCCCCCTCAGAAACCATGTATCCTAAGAACTTTCCTGAAGTGGCTCCAAAAACACATTTTTTTGGATTTAACCTTAATTTATATTGGGCTAGTGTTTCAAGGGTTTCACGTAAATCAGATAAGTAAGCAAGTTCATTTTTACTTTTTACAAGTAAATCATCAATATATGCTTCCATATTTCGACCTAACTGTTTTTTGAAAATTTTATTCACTAAACGTTGAAAAGTAGCTCCAGCATTCTTTAAACCGAAAGGCATGGTTATGAAGCAATATGTACCTTTGTCTGTAATAAAAGATGTTTTTTCTTCATCTTCCTTGGCCATGAAGATTTGATGATATCCCTTATATGCATCCAAGAAATTAAGGAATCGAAATCCAACTATAGCGTCAACCAACACGTCGATCAAAGGCAATGGGAACCAATCTTTGGGGCATGCTTTATTTAAGTCGGTGAAGTCTATGCACATGCGCCATGAACCATCTGGTTTGGAAACTAACACTGGGTTAGCCAACCATTCCGGATAATCCACTTCTCGGATGATACGTACTTCCAACAGGACGTTGACTTCGATCTCCACGTATCTATTACGTTCTCCCCCGAGGTTACGCTTTCGTTGTCGGATCGGCCTATGATTGGGATCAATGGATAACCTGTGTTCAATGATATTTCGAGAAATGCCAGGCATATCCTCCGGTCCCCAAGCAAAAACTTCCGCAAATTCACGCAAAAGGTTAAGCAAATCATATTGTAATTGAGGGGGCAAATCAGCCCCAATTTTTATTACCTTGTTTGGATCGGCCGCGAGGGGAATAATTCTTACCTCGGCCCCTGCTTCAATGGACAGGTCCGAGCCACCTGTTAGATCGGTAATGTTAACGGAGGTCGGCCTGACTGTAGAAGTAATTTTTGATTTCAGATCTACGGGGGTCGGTTCCTTCAAGGAAGCCATGTAGCACTGTTTTGCCTGCAAGACATCACAACGAATAGAAGCTACCCCACCTATGGTGGGGAACTTTAAAAGCATGTGTACAGTAGATGCTATGGCCTGGAACTGATTTAGTCCAGGCCGTCCCAAATATACATTGTATGGTGATGGCTCATCAATGACCACGAAGTCTATGGTTTCCGTACGTTTTAGCTGTCCAGCCAGTAACGTGATGGGAATACTCAAGTGTCCCACAGGTATAACATGGTGATTGCCGAAGCCAATCAATGGTGTCCGAACTGGACTTAACTGTGCCTTGTGTAATTGACAACCAGCCAGTGCCTTGGTTGTAATTATATTGCTAGAACTACCCGTGTCTAACAATGTCCTACGTACTTGGTAATTTGAAATGTAACAATCGATCACTAGTGGATCGTCACAATTGAAAGACAGAAATGTATCTGTGTCATCGAAAGTAATACTTGGTGTCATGGTATCTGATTTACGCTTACCTAGAATAGAGTTCCTTTGCCGGTATACCTGTTTCCTTTGGCGGTTAGAGTCGCCTTGGGTTGGTCCTCCTGCTATGGTGTTTACAATCCCTGCTATATTCAGGTCGGTGTTACCCCCAGCATTTGGGGCTCGGGAGTCAGATTGGGGACATTCGCGGGCAAAATGACCGGTCTCTCCACATCGGTAGCATCCGTTAGGTCGTTCACGGATTGCTGAAGTCACCGGTTTAGGTAGAGGTGCTACTTGTGTATATTGTGGTAGTTTCCCAGCTTGAATTAATTTAGCTATTTCTGCAGCTAAATCACGACAGTCATTAGTATTGTGACCAATGTTTTTATGGTAATTACAATACCTGCCCGGATTGAGCCGATGTGTGGGACCCGTCATGGGTCGAGCTGGAGGCAGCAGCCCTTGACTCTGAATGGCAGCATATATGTCAGCTCGGGGGACTGAGAAGGGCTCGGCTACCTGCACAGTGTTTACCCTTACCCCGGCCTTTGGAATGGAATTAGTGGTATTGGCAAAGTTTAATTTCTTATTTCCTCCCGATGTAAGAATTGGGGAAGAAGCTTTCCTCTTACCATATAAATCGGAAAAACTTCTTTCCCTTTCCTGTTTTATAGCTGTAGCATCTTCAACAACAGCAAAGTTAACAGCAGTAACCATCATTTCAAAATAAGAATGTGGGGGTCGGATGGCCAATTCAGTAGCTAAAGGTCCTGACCGTAACCCATTAATAAATGATCCCATCATTATTCTATCATCTTTTTCATGACATTGCCTAGACTCTATATTGAACCGATCTATGTATGCCTGTAATCCCTCTCCCATTTTTTGTGTTATGTTCATTAAATGTGAAATTAGTTTAGACAATATCTTATTACCCATGAAATTGGCTAAAAACAGGTCACCAAACTGATCTAAAGAATGAATAGAATTTCGGGGCAAAGTACAATACCAATTTATGGCCTGACCTTTAAGTGTCAGATGGAATGTCATGCATCGGTTAGCGTCGGACAGGTTGGCAGCATCCATGACGCTCATGCACTGCATCCAGTGAGCCGTGGGGTCGGTGGTACCGTCATACTTGTCAACCTTACCTAGGCCTCTGTATCCAGGGGGAAATTGTGCCATTTGAATCTCCAATCCAAAAGGATGAGACACGCGAGACGTGGGGGCAGTTCGTCCGATCTGAGTATATCCAGATCCGAGTAGGCCGAGCTGGGGATATCCGGACTGACCTAAGGGGTGTCCCCCCAGGCCGAGGTAATAGTTTCCTAGGCCGGGCCCGGGATAATAATTTGGATTAAGTAAAGGAATATTTTCTAAGGGCGGCTGCATGGCTCGGTTATTGCCTAAACCATAATGCTGAAACATTGCAGGGTTGGATGTAGTGGTGTATCCGGGGTAATAACAGGGTTGATTCATTTGGCCGATTTGTATGCCATGGCCAGGTTGATTCAATTGACTTACTTGTTGTCCTAAAGTGGGAAAGGGTAGGCCTGACATAAGAGAACCGTTATTGAACTGAGCATTGGGGGCCATAAAGGGATCCGGAAAAGTAAGATTAGCCTGAGTATGAGCTACAGTGGTATAAACAGGTGGTGCCACAGAAGGGTTAGGAGGACCAGCAATATGACTGATTGAAGAAAAATTAACTCTCCCAGGTTGTGGAGGACATATAGTAGTAGATTGTGGGGGGAGACTAGACATTAAAGCAGCAGAGGGGTTGGACACAGGGTTGATGACAGCCCTAGGTGGGGGAACGGTTGGGGACCAGTGTAAACCATAGGGGTGTTCTGTGTTAACTGCTTCTGTGGTGGTGGTTGTAATGGGAGGTTCTGTATTAAGAGTAGAGATGATAGGAGCAACATGGTTTATTAAGTGAAATATTTCTGGAAATAAACGGAAGAACCTATCTTTTTCTGCCTGTTCCTGTTCGGGGGTGAGAGTTTCAACAAGGGTGGTAGTAGTTGGTGGATCAGATGGAGGATTAGAACTGGTGGCAGAAACGGTAGGGACCAAAGCGGTTGTAACGGTGGGCCCATTGAGGTTGTCAGAAGAAGAAGCACCCTTTCCTGAGCGAGTTTGCGTCATGGTTTCAACAAATTTATTTAACGGAGGAAAATTTGATGAAATAATTTGATCAAACGATCCCCACAGACGGCGCCAGTTGATGTGACGCAAAAATTACAATGAGGGAACGATGCTTCTTCGCGGCCCAATGAACTCTTGAAGACAGTAATTGCCCAATTCAAATGAAGATTTGAGGAACCCAATGGCCCAACTGGAGATGAGCAATTTTGAGGGAAGATTTAAGTAAGGTTCTTGAGCTTGGCAAAGAGGATGAAACTTGATGATTTTGCACTGCTCCGTTCACCAATTGAAGATCAATTCAGAATAGGAGCGGGGCTTTCCCCCCTGTATAGGCTCCGACGATCAAGTCAGTAAGATGAAAGAGATAAACAATATAGAACAAGAATGCTCAGAGAAAGTGTAAATGAGAGAATAGTTTAAGAAATGCTAGTGAGAATTGCAGAAATTGCTTGTAGGAACTTACCCGAATGGGAGGCTTGTACCTGGGTATTTATAGATTTTATTCTTGATAATTCCGTTGGATCATGATGTCATACGCTCCCACTTATTCTTTTTTAATGATACTTTAGCCGCTCCGGGAAAACTGGCTTTAGTTTTGGCTCCTGGTCATTATTATCCTGCATTTACTAACATGATGGTCCTACCATGATGTAATTGTTTTGAGTATATTATCTTATCTCGGACCGGTTTACTTTTTACCGACCTAAGCTCTCATGTGTTTTAGTTACTTACCGACCTGAGCCTTAACACTGTTGACCGATCTAACTTCTTTTAAGCTTACACCGACCTAGGCTTATTGAGTAGAATAGTACTTTTCCTGGGCCAATCTTACCGAGCTGGGTTATAAAGTTTACCGATCTAAGATTCACAACTTGGTTTAGAATACTTTCCGACTTAAACCTTCGTGAGTTATTTAAATCTATATTGCCGATCTGAGCCTTTTATAGCCGACCTAAATTGGTGATAGAGACTTGGTTTGTATGATTTTTCTGACCTAAACATGTATCTGGGCTTCTTTATCCTTTACTGTTTCTTAGTTCTAATTCATTGGGCTAGGCCCAATGGGGATTTCAATTTTATGCACATCACAACGCATTCTAACATGCACATATTTAGTTTTTGAAGTATTGTGTGCGTATTACATTTGAATTTGAATTTATGTAAGTACTAAAATACTGGGTACTGTCTTTAGGTGCTAAAACATTAAGTTCAGCCTCTAAAGTATCACGTTTATGTTAAAATAATAAGTATCACGGATATTGAATTTAGGTGTTGGAATATTGAATTTAGCTTCTAAAGTATTGAGTTTACCTGATGACGTTTCGTAGTTATATTAGCAGTGTATATTTAACTGACAATATATTTTTTTTTCTGTATGTGTTTAAGTGTAAAAAAAAAAATTTATTCATATTTTGGACTCCTCGAGAACTTTCAGAAATATTTTTTTCTACTTCTGCCACTGCATATCGAGTTTAGTTGTTGAAATATCTCCTATCAAAACTTTTAATTAGGTAGTCGAACAATACACTCTCCCTTATTCCATTATAAAAGTCCACTTTATAATCTGTTTTAGTAATATCAAGCTGACTTTTCTAATGAAACCGACGGAATAATTAATATTTTATAACAAAATCATGTTTTAAGTTCATAAATATATATATATATATATACATATATACTAAATAGAAAACAATCCATGAATTAACAGATGACTCTTCTATTGTCACATAACATTAACATATAAAATAAGTTTTTATTTATCATCTTTTAAACTAATACATAAATTAGTTATTATTTAAACTCTTTTATTTATTTAATTTATTTATTTTTAACTCTTTACAATTCTAACTATAATAATATTCTAATCAATATAAATGATCAATTAAAATTATTATTTTTAATTGCAGTTAGTTTTGTTTATTATATCATGAAAATCATCCATTCACACCTCTTTATTGGATTTCATTTGGCATCTCATGATAATTCGACTTATTCATTCATTTTGTAGATTTTATTCTTTCTTTATTTTTTTTCACATAAATCTTTCTCTTGAAAATTATAAATTGAGTTTAAATTTTGATATATACTAATATATATATATATATATAAATATATAACTGGGTATAGATTTTATATATTTCAAATAAATAATAAAATTTGTAAATTCACATTGTTATTTCAACTTAATATAACTAATTTATTTTAATCATATGAAATTGATAGGCCAAACCGAGATGAGATAAACTAGTACATATATATGTGGACAAAAAGGATTATTAATTTAGATCCACAAATTGTAATTAATGGAGTGTGACACTCATGACTTACATGCCATAAATGTAAGATATATAGGAAGGAATCTCTCTTCGTCAATCTCAATCATTTTCAATAGAAATCTTTATTTCCAATCCAATATTACAATCCATTATTATGTGGACTGTATTTTTACTAGTTTCTCTCTCCTAATTTCTATTAAAAATTTATGTTTTTTTTTTGTTTCTAACAAAAGAATCTTTGTTTTTATCCTTTTTATTTTTCATACATTGACTAATATTTACTTATTATATGCAGTTCACAAATAATTCTCATTTTTAAATTTATTAATGAATAAATTATTTATTTTATGTATTGTATTGTACCTTAAAACTCGTAAAAATCTGTACATTTATGGAGTTTAACTTATTCACTATTTTGTTCTAGTCTATTTGGGTAAATTACATTTTTGGAGTTTAATTTATTCACATTTTTTACTTTACTTTTTTTTTTTTTTTTTCTAGCTAGTTTTATGCATAGTCTCGCTCAAATTTCTGAGCACGTTTTCCTTTGTCAATTTCAGTCAGGAATAGTAGGTTGCTGTTGTAGGGCTCCCATAGCACGACAATATTCAATCAAAATCACCAGCTCATAAACAAATACACATCTAACAATAAAAAATCAAACACAAAACACCCGAGGCAGTCTCCTATTATACCGTTGATAGTTCAACAATTAATATTTTAACAATTAAAATCGATAATCACAGTTTCTTCAACGCAAATGATATGTTTTAAAAATAACATAAGTGATAGTTAGTTTTTTCTTAGGTAATAATTTTTTAAACAAGTGATACATCATAGGCAATATAGATGATATGCGATACTGTAATAGATTAGTAGCTAAACTTGATACATCAGAGGCTAATATTGATTAGCGTATTTTCATAATATACGTATGATAGTCTTAAGACTAAACTTGATACGCACATCGACATTTGACTGATACGTGCATCGACATCTGACCGATACGTGCATCGACGTCTAACCGATACGCATGTTGTTGGATGGTCAGACACATCGGATAATTTTTTTTGTGAAAACACAAAACCTGAGCGACTCGAATTGGGACTTTGGTTCGGGCCAATTTTCATATCGAAGAGCTCGATTTGGGTTAGGTCTAGGGGTGTAAACGAGCTGAGTCGATCCCAAATAGGCCCAATTTGAGTTCTGTTCGAATGAGTATATTTTTGTTTGAGCCAGAAAAAACTGATCTTCCCCTCCTTGAAATAGTTCTAGCTGACTGGATTGTGTAGAAGGCTCCCCCACTTTGTTCTTCCCCTCCCCACAGCCCATGCCTTCAACGTAATAGATAACAGGATTATGAAATATAATGATACATTGAAAAAACAAAAACTCTAATAGAATTGGCAAAATATCTTAGTGGTCCATTATATTAAAGAAACTCCAAATTAAAATTACCTTATACACATTTTGGGTAATCATTAATTATAAGTTTATCAAATGAAATTCTCTTTAAATAATTAATGCATATCATTGTCGTATAAGTACATTTGATCTAATTACATGCACAGCCCTTGCCACTTTAAATTTACATGGATATAATTTTTCTGTTTACCTAAAAAAAAAACCTTATACGGAAATAGATAATTAATTATATTACTTAATGAACCTATTACATTATGAAAAACTAAATAAATTGAATATGAAATGTCGAGTTAAGAAGTTTTGAAATGTCATTAATTGAGTATTTTTGAGCTCTAATTCTATTTTCATGTGTAGGCAATTTTAGGCCCTATAACTGATAGTAGAAGGTTTCATTTGAGGTTAGAATGAAAATTTAAATTTTATACAACCACCCCCAAAATGACCTATAAAACTGGTTACTGTCGGTCATAGGGACTAAAAGTGCCAACATATGAAAATAGAGGGATCAAAAGTTCAATGATGCATGGAAAAAGGGACCAAAAATGGAACAAAGATATAGAAGAAGAACAAAAAGTGCGAGTTTTCAAACATAAAACAATTCTTTTTTCAGCCTAATATTAAGGCTTGTCAGGTCAATTATTTGCCACATTACTTATTGTCAGATCAAATATGCATAGTATTATATTCAAATTGTTTTGAATGGTAAATTATTGCTCCGACAATAACATGGTTAACATCACCCTAATATTAAATACCGTTCCATTAACAAATCTCTTATTTAAGGGAAAAAATGAACCCAAAATAAAATTAAAATGTCTAGATTAATTTCATCCTATATTTGTATCTCAGTTGCCAAGTTTTAAGACTTTGTATATATAGACGACAATTTTTTATTTTTTGTTGTTTTCGCTTTTCTATTTTTTATTTTTTGAAAGTGTTAAAAGTAGGAAAGGAAATAAAATTTCAAACACACCAAGCCTAATTAAACCCATGTTTCCCATGCATAGCCTCATCGAGTTCTCCTATATATAAATAGAGGGCTTCTACCTCAGCTTTAAGACATAACAAGCCTTAGGCTAGCTTCTATAGATTATAGAGAAGAATCAAAAGCCACACAAAAAAAAAAAAAACCTTTAATTTCCCAGTAAATACTTTTTGCTAAGAAAATATTTCTTCTAAAGATGCTGAAATCTCAAACAGTTCATCGAAACTCATATACTACCATAACGCAAGCCTTGCTTCCATGTCACAAGCCATTCCTCATTAATCTTGGCAAAAGGGTTTCAGTAAAAGGGACCAGAAAGGCCGGCGTCCGGGCGGATGCCAGGTCGGCGAGCATAATTAAGGCGGTTTCCGGGGACTCCATCTCCACCCAGACGATTACTCGGGTTAAGGCGATCGTCACGGTGAAGCCGGCACTGGGAGGAGTCATGGGAGCTTTGACCAAAGGACTTGACGATATAACTGATCTTCTGGGCAAAGGGATTCAACTAGAACTTGTTGCAGCTGAGCTTGACCCTAGTAAGTACAATTAATCCACTAATAAATATTTATAATGACAAATAATTAATTAATTACTTTAAAGTCATTGAAGATGATAAATCTAACAAGTTTTTGAGCCTAGCTACCCAGAAATGTCTTCATTAATATTAATTACTCTATTAATTAATGGATAATTTAAAACATCATGAAGTTTGTATGTTTGAAATGTAAGATTAACCAGAATTACTGAAATATTTATGCATATTAAATTTTTTTTATTAAATGTAATTATGATTTAATTAAAGATACATCATACATTCTTCCATTTCGGTCCATTAACGAACAATTAATATTGTATATGAGTATATATATATAGTAGAACCTCTATAAATTAATACTCGGTAAATAAATACTCTCTCTAAGCTAATACTTTTCCTCCGACTCGGGCCAATTCAAAAAATTACAAGTTTTAATAAAATAATAAGATAATAATTTTTGAAAATATCCCTTTATAAATATATAGTCCTGCCAACATCATAAATTAATAATCCTTTTAAATTACAAATATAACTATGATACTTTATTAAAAAAAGAATACATTTTTGTTTATTTTTTCTTAAATTTTAAGCCTAAATAAATTTCATCTCTAACTTTTCTAACTGCATCTAAAAGTTCCGGTGTTGAATTGTCGAACTGCGATAAAAAAATTTTATGCACAATGAACCCATTGAATGTTTGTAGTTCTAATGTACAATGAACATATTGGATGTTTTTAATTTTCATGTACAATGAACTTATAGATACAATTGATTTGTACATTAAAAATATGAAATTTATATTAATACCTTTAATATAATGAACTAGTAGATATAATTAACTAGTACATATTTGATTTATCTAGATATTTATTTACGCAGATCGAAAACACTCTTTAAATTAATAAATTATTAATTTTTGATTAAATAATATCTAGCTAAATTAATAAAATTTCATGGTCCCAAAGTTATTAATTTATAGAGGTTTTACTGTATATATATATATATATTATATATAACGTGCATTAGAAAATATCTTTCATAATTTGTTCTTTTTAAATATTATTTTATATAAATAAAACATTTTAAATGACATTTTTCCAAACACTTATATATTGAACTCGATCTATTTATACTTATAAAACACAAAAAACCTTTCAAAAATACTTTTCCAAATCAAGCGAAAAAATCTTAATTTAGAGACCAGTTCTGGAATACATATCCAATTTCCAACAATTAATAGTTATAGAGTTATATATACAGTGGCGAATCCAGAACAAATTTTCTTTTTAGAGTAAAATACATATATAAATTTTGTTTCGCCTCTAAAAAATACATTAGTAATAAGAGTGGGGGAGGGGCTTGGAGGAGTCTGAGGACCACCCCACTCCTGGATCCGCCCATGTATATATATACAAAAGCATGGACGCAATGAAATTATATCTTTTTGGTTTTATGGGAATTATCCTCGTAGCTGCTCAGTTGCTAATGGCCGGTTGGAATTATTCCGGGACCATTGGTACCATATTCATCATCCAAAACACGAAAATAATTCCTCTGCTCAACGTTGACACATACTCTTGTTGTTAAGAAATCATTCAATAATTTGATATCGACTTCAGATGCATTATTAACGTTTATAACTAAAGTTATTTAGAAAGTATCAACCTCGACATCATTTTAGTTTTGGTTTTAAATTCAGTTTTCATCGTAATTAAGGTTATGTAAAATATGTAAGAATTTGTACTTGCTAATAACATTACAAAAATGTTCTTCTCCGTTTTGCTAAAAAAGTCCTTGTATCTATAGGCTTTTTCTTTCCTAATAAAAGAATTCGCGTTTGTATTTTTTAAAATTTTTTATATCCCGCACTAATATGATTATGTGTGAAGATAATGGAGACGAGAAGGCAACTCTCAAGTCTTATGCGAAGATGGGGAGTGTGAGCCGAGAAGCGGTGGAGTACGAAGCCGACTTTGAGCTGTCCGGCGACTTTGGAGAAGTCGGAGCCCTAACGGTTGAGAATGAGCACCACACAGAAATGTTCATCAATAAGATCATTTTGGATGGCTTTCAATCTGCTGATCCTCTCACTTTTTCCTGTGATTCTTGGGTTTCTCCTAAAGACAAGAGAATTTTCTTCACCACCAAGGTAATTAATTAATTTGTATAAATAATTAATTGCTTTTTTTTTCCCTTATTTCTTTCATTTTAATTTATATGTGCTTTTTTTATTATTTAGTTTTATTTGCTTGACATTACAAACAAGGAAAGGTTAAGATCTTTTGTTTTAAGAGAGAAAAAAGGATGCTTTTCAACCTTTTTACTTTCTCAAATGTTTTACAAATTAAATAATTGATTATAAGAACCTGTACTTGTGTTACATTTATAAATAAGATTAATTATTGTGACACATAATAAAAGTGATGATGAATTCTTATAGTAAATGAAATTAATAAGTAAAAAAAATTGGAGAACCAAATATTCTTAATTATAAGTTGGTCGATGAATATTATACCATTGAATAAATAAATAGAAATTATAAATTATTCACTTTTACAAATGGATCCCTTCTTTGGTTTCCTAGTTTAGTGGAAAAAATAAAAAATAAAAAAGTGTATATATATATATATATATATATATTTGTCATAGTTCCCCAATATTATACTCTCCCTGTTTTATTACAAGAGTTCACTTTGATCAATATATAGCTTATTATGAGTGTCAATGTATAACACTTAAAATCGCTAATTTGACAATTTATTTTATTTATATCCTTGCTTATTAAATATGAGTTGATTGTGAACCACACATGATATTATTAGTAATGGTAAGAAGAATAAAAAAAAATTTGAAAATAAACCCTTCTATTAAAACAAAAAAATATTTTTTGAAGTGGAATTTTCTTATGGAACGAACAGGAGGTAGTATGAATCAAGAACTGCCTTAATAATTAGCAAATATTTTAGTTTCACTGTACCACGGGAAAGACATGGATCCCATCCATGAGGGGTAGCAATCAATTCCCTTATTAATTTGTTGTACCAATATTTTATAAAAAGACAAAAGTTGATGGACAACATTTTCGTGTCAGCATTTATTTATTATTTATTATTTATTATTTATTTTTTTGGGTGAATGGCCTACTGTAGCCGTTGGTACTAAACCCATTTCATTCATCATCAATTGGCAGTGACGTAAATACTGAATTCAACCCCTAATGTAGGAGAACTCTCGTGCATCTAAAACCACAATACCCCCAGGATGAGGAAAGAAAGAGTGTATAAAGAAATTTGTAGTGACACTTTTAATAATTAACGAAAAGGTATTTCTGAACCTGATGTTTTAATAATTAATATAAATTTGAAAACCTTATTTTTGGAGGAATGAAAAATATTTTAACAAAGACTTTATTATTTTTTTCTTGGGGGGTGTGGGGAAGAATAAAGAAAACATGTGCCAAGTAGCTTGGGCAAATTACAAGGGAAACGCTATAAACACAATCATGAGATGTCTTTTTTACATTTCTAATGTTTTAAAAATAAAATTAAAACACGTATATCAAAATAAAATGGGCCTCCATGCATATATTTCTTCCGTTCCATTAGAAATGTTCGGTTTGGAAAGTATATAACTTTATTGTGGATTAATTAAGGTACCACACATAAAATAACTAATTTATCATAATTTATTGTACTAGTGTCCTTACATTTTAAGTTTGGATTAATTATAAATCATATATTGTTATATTAGCCAAGATAAGAAGAACAAAAAATTTAAAAGTAAACTCTTCTATTAGAACAAAAATAAACTTTGAAAGTGCTTGTTTTTTATAATATTTTAAAACTTGAATTTGAAAATATATTTTGAAAAATAATTTTATAATGTACATAAAAATCATAAAAAATTATTATAATATAATAAATTTATGTTAAAACTAAAAACAAAAACATAAACATGCCCCCTAATAAAACAGATAAAGTAGTATATACGTCTTGTTTTATAGTATAAATGTGATCATATTTATTCTTTAGTTAATTAATATTTCATGTCAACAAACTAACATTTGAATTATATATATATATATATATATATATATTCGATCATGTCCCACCACATGGAAAATAGGTTCGAGGACCACAAAGTACAACATTGTTTTTATCTCATCTTAAAAGAGATTTTGAACACGCAAGATCATGTCCCACCACATGGAAAATCAAAATAGGTTCGAGGACCAGTAAGTACAACGTTGTTTTTATCTTAAATAAAAGAGATTTTGAACACGCAAGTGTCGATCATTAGAGTGGTGGGAGTGATAACCAGAAAAGCGGGTTTATCACGCCACATCAGCGCCACATCAAAAGCAAAAATCCATCCACTTTTATAAACCTACCCTCAGCAACAATAAACCCAGAAAAACAACTTTATCATGGGTCCCACTAATAAATAATTCTATATACATTCATTTATACTTTTTTAATTATAATTTATCAACTATATTTAATTATAAATTTATATTAATTTATTAAAATATTTAATTTAGTAAATTACATAATTCAATGAACCACATAAAAAAAATATGAAAATATGAAAATTTCCGCCATTATGATAGAGAATTTGGACGAGGAAGACAATGGAAAAAAAAATATGAAAAAAAAATTTTCTAATAGAAAAACTTAATTAGAGAGAAGAATAATTTGGATGAAGAGTAAAGAAATTATAGAATGAATTAGTATTTATAACAAAATTAATAGTAAAAAACAAAAAAAAAAACCAACGGCTTCATTAAACGTTCACAAGGAGCATAAAAAATGTAAAAAAAATTTATAGCCGTTCAAGCTCACAAACAGCATAAAAAAAGTAAAAACAATTTCTAGCTTCAAAGGCTAGAAAATAAAAAAAAAAAAAAAAAAAGAAAAGAAAGGAGAAGCCTGGTGGCAGACAGTTGTCTGCCACCAGGAGTTCCTCCCACTCGCTGAGTGGGAGGAACTCGCTTGCTGCACTGCCCAAGCGTGTGGGACCCAGTAACATTGATAAGCCCAGGTTATGAAAACAGAACCTGGGTTTATGAAGTGGCAATATGGAGTGGTGTGTGGTGGGTTTTGCTGGGTTTAAACCCAGCAAAAACCCACCACTCCCACCACTCTACATATACATACGTATAGGTATAATATGTTTAGGAAACCATTTAGTTTATTTTTTTATTTTTAAAAGTGTGAATTACTTTACCTCCACGTAGATTTGGTTAAATTATAGATTAGTTCTTATAATTTTGGAAATTACAAATATATTCTTGAACATTCAAACTATTATGATTTGTGTTTTTTTTTTTTTTTTGGTCTCTAACCGTATGTGGTGATGTCAAGCCAAGATTTGAAGTGTTCAAACTCTAATTATTTATTTAATAACTGATTCTAAAATTATGTTCATGTTCGTTTATTATTAAATAAATGAGGTAAAGCAAAACTCTTACGAAGTTGATCAATTTTACATTGTTCGTGAAAACTTGTGTTCGTTTTCAAACACAACTAAAAAGAATCAATTTTGTAATTATAACTACACCTGAGAAAATATTGATATTTTTAAAAAGAGTGAACATCCCAAAATTATACTTATACTTTTCGATTGTGTCCAATTTTATCATTATACTTTGTTTGTTGCCACAAATATCCCTAAATTATTTACAACCGGCAAAAAATGTACTGGGGTCATTAACTACTATTAGACTTAACAGAAGTGACCCCATGTGCCTTACATGTGATTTTTTAAGGGGTAATTTTGTCTATTTACTATTTTTTTTCCTTCTTCTCCAAAATTACTGTTCATTGCCTTCCTAAAATTCCTCCATTCCCCCACGCCTCCTCTGCCTTCCGCCTACCGCCTCCCCTCCCCCCTCCTCATAAAACCACCACCACCATTCCAACCCCAACAATAATAAAATCACCACCACCATTTCAACCTCCCAATCAGAGGGAAAAAAAAAAAAAAAAAAACACCATGGCCATCCAAACCATCACCCAGAAGTAAAAAAAAAAAAAAAAAAAAAACACCATGGCCATCCAAACCATCACCCACCATAATCTGTGGCCATCCAAACCCTCACCATTGCCATCCAAACCATCATCATGGCCATCCAAACCATCACCGTGGCCATCCAAACCATCACCAGATAAAAAAAAAAAAAAAAAAAAAAAAACCCATCACCATGGCCATCCAAACCCAGAAGTAAAAGCCCAAAAACCCACCGCCACCGTCGTTCCCACAACCCATGAATTGCCACCACCATTGCCGCACCGTCAAATCCACCAACCTCCGCTGTTGTCACAGAAAGATAAATCACCACCACCTTAGCTATCCAAACCCATAAATCCCGCTAGCATATCTTGCCGCCGTTCATCTTCTCCTTTCTAGAACCATCGCAACAACACAACAATGGTGATGGGTTTGTTTTTTCCTTTCTTTTTTTGATTTTTGGATTGAGGGGTGAAATGGTGATGGTAATTTTATATTTGTGAGGGCTGGAAGTGGTGGTTGGTGGTTTCTGAGTTTGTAGGAGGGAGGACGGAGGGAGAGGGGAGGTGGACGTTGGGGAATGGAAGAATTTTAGGAAGACAATGAACAATAATTTGGAGAAGAAGATAATATATATATATATAGTAAATTGACAAAATTACCCTTCAAAAAGTCACATGTGGTCACTTTCGTTAAGTCTAACAGTAGTTAATGACCCCAGTACATTTTTGGCCTGTTTTAATTAGTTTAAGGACATTCGTGGTAACAAAAAAAGTATGGTGACAAAATTGGATACAATCAAAAAGTATAAGTATTTTTTGGGCTGTTCGCTTTTTTTAAAATTATATGGACTACTATATGATTTGACTAAACTTCGAAAAAAGTAAACGTAATTTACCTTTTTAAATTTTTTGTTTTACTTTTTACAATGGCCTATGTAATAACATTAATAATAACTAATGCATCCTAATTCCAATGATATTATTAAAGGATTAAACGGTTTTGTAAACAGATATTTATGAATTGTGGGAGTTTTTCTTTTTTTTTTGCAATAATAGTTATGGCTTTCTTTTCTTTTTTTTTTTTTTCCTTTTCATCTACATCTTTTGGAAAATGTTTTAGTTTTTTCTTAAGAATATTCTTATATATTTATAAAAGAGCTACTTTTAGCCTTTGCTTAATTTCTAGGTTAAATCGCTTAGCCTATTGGTCCCTTAAGTTGTAATGTTTCCTTTATCTGGTCCCTGAAGTTTAAATTATTTCATTTTGGCCCCGTAACTTAAAATCTATTTCAAAATGGTCCCAAATCCAAATTCTGATAATATTTCAGCTATTTTTGCTAACACGTGACTTATCTCAAGTTAAATTAGGGGAGAATAAAATAATTTAACATTTTTTAAAATCTTTTATCCGTATTAATATGTGTGAATCTTATAGGTTAGCCGAAAATAGCTTAGTTATTATTGAAATTTGGATCTGGTCACCTTTTTGAAATAAAATTTCAAGTTAAGGAACCAAAATGAAACAATTTCAAGTTAAAGGACTAAAAAAAGATAACATCCCAATTTAAGATACCAACAAAGTGAAAAATGTAAATATTTTTATGGGTTGCAAGATACAATACCTAAAATAAGTAATTTGTCACAATTTTTTTCACTAGTGACCTTACTTTTCAAAAAAGTGAATCAATTGTAAACCACATATGATTTTATTAATAATAGTATGAGAAGTAAAACAATCCAAACTTGACCTTTCTAATGGAATAGAAAAAGTTTTAGAAACGAGAAACAAAACCAAAAAAAAAAAAAAAATGAACATGACCTTAGATTACTTGCTTGAGTAAATGTTTGAATGTAATTTTTGTGGCTTGTGGCAGTCATATTTACCGTCAGAAACTCCAAACGGGCTGCAGAGGTATAGGGAAAAAGAGTTGGAACTTCTCCGAGGAGATGGAACCGGAGAACGGAAGAAATCCGATAGAATTTACGATTACGACGTGTACAATGATCTTGGAAACCCAGATCAAAGTGAGGACTTGGCTAGACCAGTTCTTGGTGGTAATAAAACCTATCCTTATCCTAGACGTTGCAGAACTGGTCGCCCCAAAACCAAGAGAGGTATACGAACCCTCAAACCCTTTATAAACCTATGGTAATTGTGTTATTTTCTTATCCAAGTTTGAGAAATTAATAAGGTTTACTACTCAGCCCGTCCCAAAAGTGTCCATGCATTTTCAAAAAATATTCTTGTCCCCTTAAAAGAGTACATTTTGGATTTGTTTACATTGCAGCATACTTTGACTAATATACAAATATGTGGTTTATAATTAATCATTACTTATAAAATAAGGATATAATTAAAAAATATGATGTCAAATTACTTATTTATGTATTGTACACTACAACCCATAATAAGTTGTATATTTTTCAGGGTGAACTCTTCATTATTGATTGGTCTGCTTCGTTAAAAATAAAGTTCCAATAGAAACAAGATATATATTTTTTTTGTTTCAATCCTGATATTTGTCGAAACTAACACAGTACTGGATACCAAAGTTTTAAAAGTTATCAAGTGGCCCTGTAGGTCGAGTGCAACTTTGAGGTCCGCTTGATAATATTTTTCAAACCGTTGGATTTGTTTCACATAGTTTTGAAATTTCAGAGTTGCCTAGGTGATTTAGACAAATTTAAGAGTATTTTGCATCTTAAACGTTCTCTTTAATTAATTGTGACGGTTGAAATGAACACAGAAATTTCAAAAATTAATAAATTAGCAAATTTAATCTTAATAACTTTTGAGGAAAAATGAGAAATGCAAACTAATTCCATTAGATTTGAACCAAAAAAAAAAAAAAATTTAGCTGACGTTAAAAATGCATGTTTAATTAATATTTGACGATCAAATTATTCATGTTCCGTTTCAGATCCATTGTCTGAATCAAGGAGTTCATCAGTGTACGTGCCGAGAGACGAAGCGTTCTCTTCCGTGAAGAATTTGCAGTTTTCAGCCAACACAGTTTCCTCAGTGTTGCATGCTGTGGCGCCATCCATCGAGGAAGCCATCAATAACACAGGCTTGGGATTTCCATATTTCACCGCCATCGATTCGCTATTCAATGAAGGGATTCACATTCCAGACATTGATGAGAGTGTTTTGGATGTCATTCCCAGGATGATCAAAGCCGTTGCAGACACTGGAAATAATGTATTGCTGTTCGAAACTCCTCAATTTCTCGACAGTGCGTACTCTATTCTTTATCTATCGATCTTCTTAATTTAATTTCTCGTGTTTCACTAACATATTGCCTTTGAAGTGGGTTAAAAAAAAACCCGAAATGGATCACCTGTCCAAATTAATTACCTGTATTATTATATCCATGTTTCACTAAGTTGAACAGGTGATCCATTTTTTATAACGTCTTAATTGAACTCAAAAATGGTTGAGCATGAAGAATTATAGAACATTATGCCTTCGATCCTTTTTAGATGTTTGCATATATTCCCATTTTACAACACAATTAATAAATAGTTGGATTCCTATGGCCCTCGTCGCTCTGGGGCCGATTAGTACCCAGGGGTGGGGGACGCGGCAGGGACCATTATGGCGGTTCGCGTAGCTGAACCCTTCATTTATCTCTCAATCGCTGCTGAACAATTTTCAACGCATCCAAGATAATATTTTTTTCTCTCAATATATATATATATATATATATACATATATATAGTTAAACTTCTATGATTTTTTTGTTAGGGGATAAATTTGCTTGGCTGAGGGATGTGGAGTTTTCTCGTCAAACCCTAGCAGGCCTAAATCCATACTGCATCCAGTTGGTTAAGGTATGTGATCAGGCACAATTTTCTCATACATATTAAATTATTGAAATCGATTTTAAAAATTTTCCATATTTTGAATGGATGCTCAGGAATGGCCCTTGAAGAGCCAACTAGACCCTGAGGTTTTTGGACCTCCAGAGTCAGCAATCACCAAGGAAATCATTGAGCAACAAATCAGAGGTTTCATGACCCTCGAAGAGGTAATGAATTCATAATTAGTCTCTATTTTTTCCGATGTCATTGGATTGATTTATTGATCAATGAATGCAGGCCTTGAAGCAGAAAAAGTTGTTCATGTTGGATTACTACGATATACTCATACCGTATGTGGAGAGAGTAAGGAAACAGAAGGGGACGACGCTTTATGGATCAAGGACATTGTTCATCTTGACCCCTGATGAAACATTGATGCCATTAGCCATTGAATTAACTCGGCCGCCTATAGATGGCAAACCTCAGTGGAAAGAAGTTTTCAGGCCTTCTTGGAACGCCACGGGCGCCTGGCTTTGGAAACTTGCTAGAACTCATGTTGTTGCTCATGACTCTGGTATTCACCAATTAGTCAGCCACTGGTATGCCTTATAGTAGTTTTTCAGCCATAGTCTGTTTAATAATCTCACGCTTGGAAACATGACTTTTTTAAAGGAACAGATGGAATACCACACCTTCTATAACTTATAATGATGTGCTATTTTCATATGTAAAATGTTTGCAGGTTGAGGACTCATTGTTGCACAGAGCCCTACATAATCGCAACCCGTCGGCAACTTAGTGAGATGCATCCAATCCATCGACTGCTACATCCTCATTTTCGGTACACAATGGAGATCAATGCTTTGGCTCGTGAAGCCTTGATTAATGCTGGTGGAATCATTGAAACTTCGTTTTCCCCTCTCAAGTATTCTATTGAGATTAGCTCTGTTGCTTACGACAAGCTGTGGCGATTTGATCACGAAGCACTACCAGCAAACCTAATTAGCAGGTAATTTAGCTTAATTATCTTCTTGCTAAATAAATTGGAAAGAAAAGGTAGGAGAAAGCAGTAGATTATACAATCCTTTAAAAAGGGCTTCTTTTCCATTTCCATTCTGTTTGAAAATTATTAAGTGTATTAATTGCACCGCATAGGATAAATTAATGACAATAGTTTAATTTTCTTGTGAAAGTGTGAACAAATACTAGGTCAAGTTTAATGTATTGTTCCACTACACTGAAAAAATGGGTGCAGCAAATGCATAGAATAATTTTTTCTACTTGTCTTTTGAAGCGTTGGCTATTATATATATATGTATATATATGTAGGGGAATGGCTGAGCCAGATCCAACAGCTCCACATGGCTTAAAGTTGGCAATTGAAGATTACCCTTTTGCAAATGATGGATTGATCCTTTGGGATATCCTCAAAAGTTGGGTAACAGATTATGTCACACACTACTATTCTGAATCAGAATCTGTAAAATCTGATGAGGAGCTGCAAGCGTGGTGGACGGAAATCCGAACAGTAGGCCACGCCGATAAGAAAGATGAACCTTGGTGGCCTGTCCTAAATACTCCCGATGATCTTATCGGAATCTTGACAACCATAATATGGGTAACTTCCGGTCACCACGCCGCTGTAAACTTTGGGCAGTATGACTTCGCGGGTTACTTTCCAAACAGGCCTACCATTGCAAGAACTACAATGCCAACTGAAGATCCAAGCAATGAAAGATGGGAACTATTCTTGAAACGACCCGAGATCGAGCTGCTTTCTTGTTTCCCCACACAAACTCAGGCAACCATTGTTATGGCGGTTCTCAGCATTTTGTCAACTCATTCCCCTGACGAGGAATACCTCGGAGAGTTTATAGAGCCTGCTTGGGAACAAGATCAATTTATAAAAGCTGCATTTGAAGAATTCACAGGGCGGTTGAAGGAGCTTGAAGGAACTATTGACAAAAGAAATGAAGATAAAACGCTGAAAAACAGAACTGGTGCGGGAGTGATTCCGTATCAGCTTCTGAAGCCGTTTTCTGAACCGGGTTTGACTGCACAGGGGATCCCATATAGCATCTCCATTTGAAAATGTGAAATAAATCTGTGATTTCCGTGCTCAGTTAAGGGGCTGATATGTTGTGGTTAATAAAAGCAGAGTTTTGCTTCGGTTCTTTGAGGTTAATATATTGTGCTGCTGGCTAATAATATAACGACACGTCATTATTAAGTTTAGACTCTTCCGATGAAACGGAATGGAGGTAGTATAAAATTTACTGCAACAATAAAAGAAAAATTATAACACAAACAAAAATAATGAAAACGAACATGCAGCAGTAGAAAAAAATTTTAAAAAATGCTAAAGCTAAAATGCTGGTATCATCTACTGTTCTTCTTATGAAGTATCATCTACTGTTCTTCTTATGAAGGAGGCATCCATTTCTCGAATTATTGGTTGGGTAAAGTCAGGTCTAGCCTCCCACTTCTATATATAAATTTTTGGGCCAACATTAACTTACCTCCTTGGTTCTTGGCAATTGTTGCTCATATGCTCGCCTGAGCAGAGACTACGAGCCAGTCTTTTGTATCTCAATCGTACCTTGATGATTTTCAACATCATTAATATAAAATTTTGCATTTTGACTAAAAGAAAAGAAAAAATTGCCCCCGATCACTTTTTTTTTGTTTCCAACCAATTTGACTTATTGACTACATCAATGTTCATTTTCATTTTCAATTTCTTTTTTAACTTTTGAATGAATTCCAACTATTGAATGTGTAAAATAAGGTGAAATCATCCCTTAGTAGCAACAAATGAATTTTGTCGAAAGAGAAACAATATTGTGTTTATGGTCCCCAAAATTTGCTCAACTAACAAAGTTAGTCCTTAAACTTTGAAGTGCAGGACTTTTAGTCCACAATCTTTGTGAATGTTACAAAAAAAGTTAACCTCTATAACTGGAACGATAGGTTGGGTAATTTTCTAGTTTTTAATTAGATAATAATATTACTCTTTTATTGTCCCGTATAATGATTTATGTAGAAATTAAAAAAATAAATAATACTTCGTCCCACTAATTAAGAAAGTTATGTTTCTTAGAAAGTCATTGTTAAAAATTATGACTTTTTTAGTGGACAGAAAGAGTATTATTTTTCCCTTTTCTAATTTTTTTTTAATGCATATTAAGTGAAAAAAACAATCAAATTTAAAACGTAAAAAGTAGCTTGTTAATTGGCCTAATTTCAATTTTTTCTAACTTTTGATCATATAAACTACTTTAAATTTGAAGTATTGAATATTCTTTTAATTTACATACATCAAAGAAAATATTAATTTCATTGAATTAATAACTAGGAAATGATCCATTTAACCTCTTATTTAAAAAATTGGAGACAACAAATGACGTTTATCTTCTATTGAAATTACCTTAGATATTTTGGGTAATCAATAATGAGAAGTTTATCAAATTAAAATTCTCTAAAAGAGTGAAATGTCATTGTCACAGATAGGGCTGCTCAAATGGAGAAATCCGATCCGACTCGACCCGATCCGACCCAACCCGAATGGTTCGGATCGGTTGCGGATCGGCAATCCGATATTTCGGATCGGTTCGGAGCAAGTTATCTTCGGATCGGTACGGATTGGGTCGGATTGGACCCGATCCGAACTGCCTTCTTCTTCCTTTTTTTTTTCAATTTTTAATTTCTTTTACCATTTCTCAAAGAAACCTCACCGTTTCTGCAGTCCTTGCACAAACAAAACAAAACTAATCTAGAAAATTCAAACCCAAATTAAATTTCCTAGATCATAACAACACCACCAAGCCCGAGAGTTGGAAATTGAACAAAGAACCCAAAAATTCAAACTTGCAATGAGAAGAGTTAGAGAGATTCATAGATGATTGAAGAGACTGGAGTTTTTTGGTAATTGGGTTTGTTGGGCGTTGGGTTATGAAGAAGAAGAAGAAGAAGGAGAAGGAGAAGTGACGAAGAAGAAGGAGGAGGAGAACTAAGAAGAAAGGGTTGGCGGCCGCATGAGATAGGCTAAGGAATGAGAAGATTAGGGTAGTTTTATTTTGATTTTTAAAGATAAGTTAAAACAGTTTTTTTTTTTTTTTTTTTTTATGAAGGTTTCGGATCAGATCGGATTATGATCCGATCCGATCCGATTTGACCCGAAAACCGCGAACCGATTCACACCTGGTGATCCGATCCGATCCGATCCGAAATTTCGGATCGGATCGGATCGGATCAGCGAGATCCGACCCGATCCGCGGGTCAAGTGAACACCCCTAGTCACAGATCTAGAATTTCGGATCGGATCGGATCGGATCAGCGAGATCCGACCCGATCCGCGGGTCAAGTGAACACCCCTAGTCACAGATCTAGAAGTACACACGATCACACTCACACTATTGCAATTCTAACCTTCTCTTGTCTATCTTTCTTGTTGAAAAACGAGAAAGTGTTTAAGCAGTTGTGACGCATATACAACGAGTCACCCAAATGTCAGTGTTCGATTCATACATCTGTTGATTTTTGAGGAAAAATTGCCAGGACTGTAGCGAACTCCCTAAGCCCTGTGTAATAAATACACATTGTCATACTTGTGTTAAATATATAAATATATATTTATACTAGATGGGAACACTGTGCGTTTGCACAGTGAATGCCCTATGATATCATTATGTGATAGTGTAAAAAATTAAAATTATGAATAATAATCAATTTATTATAAATACATGTTTAAAAAGAAGAAATATATGTCAAATATAATACAAATACTTGAAACTTTTTCTCAAATATACAATTGGCCTACTCTACTCAATTGGCCTACTCAAATATATGTCAACTTTTTCTATTTCGATGTGTGTTATAAGTAGATACCGACAGAATGAGAATTTTCGTTGTCAAATGAAGTGAATCTGGATACATATTTCGAAGCTTTTGATAGGGAAACCTTGTTTTTTTATTGGAGTAGAATATGAACAAACCTGCAAATTTGAAGAAGAGATATGAGAAAAATGCATTTTAATATTTCTCTGAACAAAAATATATTAAAATGGATTTACATATATTACGAAAAGTTGCACCGTAAGTGTGAATTAAACATGCACATAGGATTCTGAAAAAGAAGAAAGTTGTCTTTGTTTTTAATGGATTGAAGATATATATAGATTTTAAAGTGTCTATTCATTTTCTTTTATATGAATTACCAAGAGTTTTCAAATAATTAATCATTTACTAATTGTATATTAAATAAAGGAAGTTGATGTGAACAACGTAAATAATCATAATACAATCAATAGCCTTTACAAATATTGAAACTTATAGAACAAAAAAAGTCACAAAATTAAAAAAAAAAAAAATTAGTGAATGACAATAATAAAGAGTATAAGAAAAAAAAACAAATTTAAACAACTAATATTATATTTCACTCACCCTTACATAAACACGAACATGCATTAAATAAAAATTTATTTATTAATAATAATATATTTATTTGTAACAAAATAAACTTATTTATCAATATAAACTTCTACTATTTTACAAATATGTCTAATCCAAATTTTACATATAGGTAAAATAGATATGTATACACACATACGTATTATATATATCTATATATAAGTGGAATACAAAGAGTCTAATGCTTATATAGTATGAAGGTTAATCTAAGATAAAATTAAAAAAAAAATAACTTAAGAAGTTAAAAAAGAGAAGGAAAAATGTTATTTAATTAAAAAAAGGTTTATGCACTCAATAAATTTAAATGCAAAATTATGGAGAAATTAAATTGTGAGAAGGGCAGCCAAGTGGCAAGTAATATTAAGGAGTAGATGATGTGGCAGCCAAGTGGCAATAAATTACATTAAATAATAGGCTTACGTGGCAACCAAGTAGCAAGTTAAAATGAATCTTATGTTAGTTTCTATTATATAGGGTAGATATAAACTCTTCTGGGAGCTCTTGGCGGCACTGGAATGAAATTGAAATGAAAAGCATCTCATATATGAGAACCCTAAGGGCATGTTCGTTATAGAATAATTTTGAAAACATATTTTTGAAAATTAATTTTTTAAATTAAAATGTGTAATTGAATAATAAAAAGTTCTATAGGAAATGATGAGAATGTAATATAATATATCAAATTTACCGTCAAAATAGAAGAAGAAAAATTATGAAAATGAACACGGCCAAAATCATTTATCCATTTTCATTTCCTCACAGTGCAAACCCACCCTCTGGGATTTCTCCTATAAATATAGATATATAGAGTTTGTGCCTCATCACCAGCTTTCATACATAACAAAGCCTTTCTGAATACTTTGTCAAAATGCTGAAGCCTCAAAGTACATCTCATCATCAACTCTCATACACTGCTATAACGCAGGCCATTCTTCCCTGGCACAAGCCGCCCTTCCTCTCCCGCAATGGATGCCACGGCGCCAGTTCTATTGCTTCTTTCCCCACTCTTTTTGGCAAAAGGGTTTCAGTCAAAAGGTCGACAAAAACTGGCCGGAATGACATTCGGACCATTCGCCAGAATACCGGGAGCATTAGGGCCGAATATGGGAGCTCCACTGAGACGGTTACCCGGGTCAAGGCGAGTGGCGGAGCCAGAAGTAAAAATGAGGGGAGGCTCAACAGTACAAGCAAGAAAAAAGAATTCCATATCAGTAAACAAATATATGTTTAAAATGTCCTTATATAAGCAACTGTTAAAACATCAAATTCCTTAATTGGCTTGCGTAGTCCTGGACTCCTGGGTCACTGACAACACCATTCGGATCGAACTCCATACGAGACTGTTTTTCCCTACCATTCTCTTCGTTAGAGGTACTAGAACCCTCAATCCTCCCTTTTAAAATTTTATCCATAGCCTAACATAATTGATCAATATTACATAAATTAATAATTCTCTAAAATATAATTGGATCATATACATAAATTTTCATTACTCACAAAATAATAAAATATAACAGATATTTAAATTCAATAACATACAATTTAATACAAAATAATAAACATTTATCAAATATAATTTCATAATAAATCATATAAAACATACCCAAATAATAAACATTTATCAAATATAATTTCATAATAAATCATATAAAAACCCAATATGTTTTAAAACTTATAAATACATTATATGTAAAAAAATGTAAATAACTAAAAGAAGAGTCAGCTCACATTAAAAAAATCCGGAAATTCAATTTATGAGGCTTTGATGCTGCCTGCTGCCTGCTGGAACTGGTCCGTCGGACTGGAGTCTGTAGCGAATCGAGCGATGGAGCAGCAGCTTAAAGGCAAGCTGCGGCTGCCTGCGCAGCTGCGGAGCAACGCCGGCGGTCGGAGAATGGAGAAAAGAGATGGAGCAGCGCTGCTGCAGCTTAGGCCTTTTGCGATGCAATCTGATTTGGGAATTTGGGGAATTTTACCTTCTCGTTTTTATATACTGAGTTACTGTTGCTTCTTTGTTTCTTTTTTTTTTTTTAACTCTATTTAATAGAACGACACCGTTCTATTTAGTAGAGGAAAAAAAAAAACATAAAAAAATGTTTCATCTTCTCCAATCTCCATGTCGGGTCTTCTCCCTCAAAGTCTTCATCGCTGCAAGCCTGCATCTGCACTTTTCAACAACCCAGTTGCAGACTTGCAGGTGACGGCAGGGAGGGACAGGTTGGTGGCTTCGGTCCTTCGGAAAAGGCAGGGAGGCGCCTTCTGGAGATGGATGGTGGTTGTTGGGGTGGCGCTGCAAAGGAAAAAAAAAATTAAATACAAGTAATACCTTTGCTTACCGGAGGAAGGGGAGGCGCCAGCACCCCATCGCCTCCCCCTAGCTCCGCCAGTGTGTCACCGTGAAGCCGGCACTGGGCGGAGTGATGGGGGCTTTGACTAAAGGAATTGATGACGTAACTGGGATCTGCTCGGCAGAGGGATCCGGTTAGAACTTGTTGCTGCTGAACTTGATCCCAGCAAGTATTGACCAAATGAACAATTTTTTCTTTATTTATTTTCTCTCCCAAGGCACAAGTTTCGAATCTATGACATCGGAATTATAAAATATTTTTCTTACCATGGTCTCAACTCTCAACTCTCCCGGACTTGTGAACAAATGTAGACCATGTATAACAACATATAAATTTTTCTGCTCTTAAAATATATTTTACATTTTATAATCAGATCTTGCAAGTTTTGAACACTTAACTTTTTATTATTCAAATACATCTATTTATATTATCAAAAAAATTTGGTGTTTAAAAATTAACTTTTGAAAATATATTTCAAAAAACGGATGTATGTATCAAGCATGCCCTTAACCATATATCTACATTTCATTTCTCATTTTATGAATAAGTTTTTAATTATAATTAGTCTTTTCAACCAAATTAAGTAATTAAGGGAAATATATAAGAGAAAATGAATTAAAGAATAATAACTTAAACCTTAAACAACCAAGAAAAGTGAGTGAATTTTTTTCTCATGACTAAGCTCATGTGTTCGGACCAAAAAAAAAAAAAACATTCTTAAATTGGTATGTTTAGATCTTTACACTATACAATTAATTAACTCTTGGAAAACATGGTAAACAAAATTATCCCTATTAATTAATTATGTAGAAATCCTGGAAAACTTGCGTGGCCATATATAAAAATTCTGTGAACCTCAACCATTTCATAATAGTATAGGCTTTGGTCTAAAAAATGGTTTTTGTTTTATCTTTTTCATTTTATTGTATATAAATTTTTACATTTACAGTACAATTTCGTACCTGATTTCCAACACGTATATATATTTTTTTACAATTTAAAGACAAAAATAAAAATTAATAATAACTTCTAGTCTATTCGTACAGCCTTAATTGAAGACTTTTATTCAAGAGGCATGTTATATGCAGTAACCAATTTGCTAAACGCAGTAATATTTCCTTGTAAAAAGACAAAAATGCCCTTGGAGACAAAATTTAAAAAAAAAAAAAAGAAAATGCACTGTAGCGAACACGCGTTACTGTAGCAACGCGTGTTGCTACAGTGCAATGATTATATGTTGGCTGCTGTAAAAAAAATTTTAAAAATTAAAAAAATGAACAAAATCATACTGCAACAGAAAACTCTAAATTACCCGGAATTGGATTTTCTATTTACTGCGAGTACGATCGATTAAAGGTTAGTGCCTCAATTTAATATTTCTTTCGGTATTGTTTTATTTGCGAGATTATTTATTTGTTTCATTAATTTAGTTAGAGGCATATCGAAATTCTGTTATAAGGTATAATATATCCGAATTTGTTAGTATAGAACACGAAAATATTTTTTTTTCCAGTTTAATATTAATATTTCTTTCGGTATTGTTTTATTTGCGAGATTATTTGTGTGTTTCATTAATGTAGTTAGAGGCATACCGAAGTTATGTTAGAAGTTATAATATATCTGAATTTGTTAGTATTGAACCCGGAAATGTTGGTTTTTTCCCCGAATCGTCGTATATCTGTGAAATTGTCCCCGGAATGGAAGGGAAACCGTTACTGCGAGCAGCAGGCGGAATCCGGCGGTACTATCCGATCGGTATTTTTACCGGAAAATACCGCTGGATCCGGCGGTATTTTCCGGTAAAAATACCGAAACCGGCCGGCGGTATTTCCCGGCGAAATACCGCCGTCCGGCAGCGGTATTTCGCCAGAAAATACCGCCGGAACCGGCCGCCGGTATTTCGGCGGATTCCGGCGATTTTTCCGGCCACCTCGGCGGCGGCCGGCGAGCACTTTCTCCCCGGTCCGAAGTTTATTTTCGTTTATATTGTACGTTTATTTGCGACGATACTTTAGAATTTCTGTAACTATAACCTTTTTCTGGTTCCTGTGATGTTAGCAATTATTTTCGTTTATATATACATGTGTGTTTATGTAATTGCAGATGGGAGAAACATTCAAAAAGCTCAAATTGAAATTCACCAGAAGCAAAACCAGCAGCACGGATGACAGTATGCTAAATGTTGATAGCAGCACTGTGGCGAGGCATTCCGTGTCGGAGGGAGTAGGCATTCGGAGACATCCGACTGTATCCGAACGGCAGAGGAAAGTGGCAAGTCGAGCGGAGGGATCTTCTCGCTTATCAAATGCGACGAGGGAGAGTAACGTCGATTATCGCGACATTCCATTTACTCCCCCATACATTGGAAATGCGAAGGATGAGGAAGCTAGGGAGAACGCAGAAAGATTTGAGATGGACATGTCCCAGTCGCAGGGGTACATGGGCGGGAACTCGGGGCGGTTGGGGGATGAAAATGAAGAAGAAAATTATTCCAACCGACGGAGGAGCGAAAAAGGCAAAGAAATAATAGGATCCGGGCGTAGGTCGGTGTCAGGGGCTGGGTCCGGTTCTGGGTCCAGAGGGGATGGCGGGTGGAGGGCTTACTGGCCTCTAGATGGGCCGCTTGACGGTGGTCCGTCAGATCCGGAGTTGCTACGGAGTTTTAAAGGCCATGTTGCCTATTACGTATGGAATCGACAGGTATCGTTTTCACGATTTGTGTCATATTTTTTTTCATATGTATTACTGTTTATTTTTTATGTATGATTACTATGTTGGATTAGTAAATGTGTTATGTTATTCATTTCATTGCATAGGACCGTGGTGCATTGTTGTGCCATAATGGCTTCAACAATCTGCAGAAGTGGCGTTTAGAAGAAGGGGAAATGAAAACGCTGGTTGACCAGTCCGGGTTGGCACATTTGTCCTGGGCTACGCATCCAGAGCTAGACGCTGCACTCCTAAGTGCATTTGTTGAGAGATGGCAGCCGGAAACTAATACATTCCACATGCCATTCGGGGAAATGAGTATCAATCTCCACGACGTCGCCTACATCCTGCGGATTCCGATTGGCGGACAGCCAATTGGTTGGAAAATTAAGCCGGCCGAGATGAAGCAATTGCTGTTGGAGATGCTGGGGATTCATGAAGAAGCATTCGGGGATCGAGATTTTGCCTCTGTGAAAATGTCCCTCCTCCGCGATCAATGTATGAGTGGTCAGGTGGACGACGCCAATGCTGCCGCAGGTTATCTGCTCTGGTTAGTTGGGAACACATTATTCGTGGATAAGAAAAAAACCCACGTCCTTGGGCACTTCTTGCCTTACCTGCAAGATGTAGAAAGCCTAGGCGGACTTGCGTGGGGGGCAGCCTGTATCGCAACCTCGGTCGGGCCTCTAGAGCGGACGGTGCCCAGTTAGCCGGGTGTCTGACTTTGTTGCAAGTTTGTAAGCATCGTTTATAACTGAATTCATTACTTATACTTGCAGGGAAAAATTAATAATTTGCTTTTACATTCAGTTATTAGAGCTGGATATACGAATACTTCCCCGCGTTTAGTCCGGCACAGAATAGATCCTGGGTTGCCGATTGGCCAGCATCGGCTAAGTGGCAAGTCGGAACCGTGAGCCAGACTGGGATCTGTTGAGGTACAGACATGCCCTGGACGGAATGAAATCCGAAGAGGTAATACTCTACTGTCATTTTAATTTTTTCATATGTTTAAAACTGTAATTTCCTTACTCTCGAGTAGCCACTGACTGTGTTTCACATGCATTAGATCAATTGACTTCCTTTTGGGCCGAATCCCGCAGGAGCGCACGGAATAACCTTGTATAGGGGTTTTATTCATTGTCCTGGTGTCGCCGAGCCGTACATGCCAGATCGTTTTCTGCGGCAATTTGGATTCATTCAGGCGATCCCTCACCCAGTTCTACAGCCTAAGAGCTGTTACAGAGGCCCCGAAATAAAAAGGTACATCTGCGTCCATGATATGAATTTGAAGATCCCCCAAATGTACCCCAAGAATAAGGTGTTAAGGGGGATGGCGAGGGCTAATTGGCCCGAGCAGACGTGTCCTGAGTACCTTGAGTACTTCCTTCTGCGGACGCACGTTCGTGTGAGTCCCGACGACATTCCTTCGGCTGAGCCAATTGATCCGAAACGGCTATCTGCGGTTGCGGTAAGAACTACACATTTATGTTTTGCTTATGTTGATTAATTATATAATTGCGCCAATCTTTTTAACATTCAGTCCATATGTATTCCACACGCAGCGCTTGCAATACATAGCCGGTAAAATGTATTATGCGCATCCTCGCAATCGGAATACCGTGATAGCCGAAGAGAGGGAGAGTGCTATAGAGGAGGTGTGCCTTCATTTGGAGGATTTGATGCCGGCACTGTAGTACTCTTAGGCCGAGTCCAAAGTGATGTAATTTTTGTTGTGCTATCGACTAAAATTGCACTGTATATGTAGACATCGCCAATCGCATAGAAGTTTATATAATTTATTCAAATTCTGTAATGATAAAATGTATTACACCTTTTATACTGAAGTTGCAGATCTTTTGTTTTCTAGACTAAAAATGTACAAACAATAAATTGCTTCTAACGTGTGGACGTACATAAGGCCGTGAAAAAAATATCACACACTAACATTCAGCAGTCGCTTTATTCCGGTATGCAGCTAATTTTCCATCCAAGTGCGATTTCCAAAGCTGCAGTTGTTGGCCGGCCCGGCTACTCCACGTCGGATAGATTGGGGGCAACAATACCTCTCCTGTAGTTAACAAAGCAATGAAATGATTCTGTCTTATTAACCCCATGTTGATGTAACTGCTAGGATCAGTTGAGACGCCGGCCCCCCGCCACAGGAGCGGAAGGAAAGTATTACTCTGCTGGCCATATATTGTAACCACCCTCTGGTACTTCGTTGACAACAATGACATATTAAAAGTTGCCTAAACATATTCGTACCTCGTTGTATCACATTCCTTTCGGCGTGCTCGTACCTTGATAAATCTCGTTGGGTCGAATTGTGTCTGGGACGTCCCCTGTGTGGCCTACTAACAGGTTCAGCTACATCAACAGTTTCTGGATGAAGCGCCGAATGCACAACACCCATGACCCTGTATATCTCAGCGCTCGGACGTGACATGATTTCCACAAACATTTCATGCAGTCGGCCTTCAGCGGTCTACCTCTCCTCCTGGGTTTCGGGAATTTTTGTATCTCCTAAGTGCAGGGTCTTCCAGAAGGCGTCAACGTCGATAGGATCAATGGGTTGGTACGCGCGCACCAACTGTAGCATCTCATATGCACATGGCAGCCCGCAACTTGTTCGGAGTTCGCAACCACAAAGAGAACCGTCGTCCTCGATAAGGCCAACTCTTTTTGTATATTCGTCCTCAACCATTGTAATTCCATCGGACGACATTCTACCGTTCAAACGACTATAGAGTAGGTAGTCGCTCTTTCGGTATGTTTTGCTGCGCGAAGCTTCCATATTAGTACGAATTTCACTGAGGTGCAACTCTATCATTTTATGAATGTCGTGGAAAATACTTGGGAACGCCTTTCTATCCGTACCAATAGCCTTCTTCACCATGGCATGAGCACTCTCAACCTTGAAATACTTTTGACATTAGCATTCTGCATATAACATAAATCCATATATAAAACATCGCGTAAGTATACAACGTACGAATCATAAATGAAATCAATAAATAACTTACATGTTCGTTGTGCGGTCGCCGTAATGCTTTATGTTTTTCGTCCAGTAAGACACGAACTTCTCCTTGTGAGGATCCAACCATGTATTCTTCAAGTAGGGAATAATATGCCTGAACCTGGATTTATTCTCATATTTTGTATCAATAAAATCCACAGCCGCCGTGAACTGTTCATATGTCAGGGCTTTCACAACTTGTCCCCAACGATATAGAAAGACATCAGTCGTAGTTTTGTCATTCCCAGCTGACACTACATGTTTCTTGACATCCATTTCAATGTGTCTCCTACAAAGTAGCTGGGTAGCATGTGGGAATACTAGTGCCACAGCATTCAGTAATGCGGTCTCTCGATCGGTCATGACCACGTGGGGGAATCTGTTTTCCTCGAATAAAGTGCTCAACTGCGCCAATCCCCAGTAATAACTCGGAGTTGTCTCATCCATCATGAAAATGAACGCGATATGAACATACTGAGCTGTAGGTACATGAGCAACAATTTGAAGCAGAGGTATGTCTTATACGTTGTATCCATGAATAGAACGTACGGAAACAGCTCAAGTAGACGACGCGCCTTCTTGTGCTCAAAGAAGATGTGGCCAACTGCATTGCTTTCGTCGTCGCCTGAGTACGCATAGAAGTATTCGTGATCATGCAGAAGTTTGAAAAAATACTGCATGTTAGTCATACCTCCCCTCGCGTCCCTTTTAGTTTTTGCTGCTTCGTTGTAAACTTGCCTTATGTGGCTCACAATTTCCGGATCATCTGCGCGCAATTGGGCCAATATATGCTTCGGCCTGATGTTGATACCGGACATTTCTGCAATCTTCTTCTTCTCCGCTTCTTTTAAACGTGTCTGCGACGAATGCCAATTTCTCGCTCCTTCTAATTCATGATTGTGCGTTCCGTTTCTGACCTCTAACTTCCACTTTCCCCTTCAGGTGGAATCGACAATTTGTCTTCTTGCTGCTTGTATTGCCCCGTCTACTACTCCCTTCCGGTATGGGTGCCTTATCCCTAACTTTTCCTCCCCTATCGCACCCAATCTCAACTCTACCGCTTCTCCCTCTTGTTAGGAACAACCCCAACATTTTCGCTGAAGATTTAATTATTGTCGTCATATTATTTTCAGCTGCTCGTGCTTTAACCCATGCAAGCATACCTTCTTTACTGATAAACTCTTGGGCCGTCCGAAATACCCGCGTGCTACAATACCTTTTTACTTTTTTAAAAAAATTTTTTGACTCCAGGGGCATTTTAGTCTTTTTACAGGAGAATGTTACTGAGTTTAGTAAAATCGTTATTGCGTTTAACAATTCTGTTATTCAAACATCTCATACTATCATTAGTTAAAGACTTTCTTTGGTCATGAGTGGTTTGGACATTGGTGGAAAAGATGCCCTTGTACTTCCTTGTCCTTCTTTTGTTTTCTTTACTGCAAATCTATAAAGGGCCTGTTTCTTTTTTATACCTTTTCGGAAATGATTTTTAAATATTAGAAACGTATTAGAAATATAAAAATGTGTAACTGAAAAGTAAAAATATCTATTAAGAATGATGAGAAATTAGTCTAATATTGAAAACTACAAAAGCATATTTTCGAAAACACTGTAAAAAATAAACCCTTGCAAGAATTCCCCTAACCAAACAATATCCCACTCCAAACTTCACATATAATATATTCCCTTTCACAATATTGTTTATTTATTTGAATACATAATTATGTAAATTAAAGGAGGAATTATTTTGTACAGCGATTGTACCATGTAAGAAGATCTCATTTAAATATTTGCAAGATACTATAATGTCAATGATTAATATTATTGTTAGAGTAAAAAATTATTATATGACTTATTGTAAGGGCAAATTACGTGATATATAAAATTACTTTCACAATAGCATCACTCTAACATCAATATATAGCTTTACAAAAGTGACTTAACATTCGGGAAAAAAAAACACAGCATTATTTTGATTGGTTCACTGAATATAAATGCAAACTCGTGATTTAAATATGTGAAACAGATATAACAAATGGTTTAGTATCATAAGAAAAAGTAGCATCACATGAAATTAATCACTCAATAATTTTAATTTTAAATATCTAATATTAAATTATTTCTCATTTCATTATTATATTAGCCGCAATAAGAATTTATTACGAATTTTAATTTTACGTAACATCACTATTTTTCAATGTTTTCACAAAGACCATGAAACGCATTCCCCACAACAAGGCAATGCCTCCTCCTTTATGCATGGATGATGCATATGGCGATGCATGTTCATCCATCATCCCATAAATTTGTGCATACCTCTAAAAAGAGGTTTTTTTTTTGGAATTGATATTTGCAGCGACGGTTTCGATATTTGCAGCGACATTTTTGCGTGAAAAGACCGAAATGCCCTTGGGGTAAAAAATATTTTAAAAATCAGAAATTTTCCAATCTAATGGAATAATTTTTTTAAAAAAAAAACCCAGAACCATCGCCGGCGTTTCTGTAAAACCATCGCCGGCGATGGTTTTCCCCAAGACCATCGCCGGGCGACGGCGATGGTTCAAAACCATCGCCGGCGATGGTTTTCCCCAAAACCATCACCGTCGCCCGGCGATGGTCCCCACCCCCCCCCCCCCCCTTCATTGAGATTTTTGATATTTGCAGCGACCACCGGAGGATCTTCCCCATTTCGGTAAAAAATTTCGCAATTTCGACAAAAATACTAACAAATTCCGACATAATAGAACTAAAAAAAAAATTTAAAAATAAATTTAGCCGCAGCCGGCTGCTGCAAAATTTTAAAAAATAAAAATAAAAATAAAGAAAATTGTAAAGCTGCAGCCCTAGGGCTGTAGGCTGCAGCAGAAAAATAAAATAAAATAAAATAAAACTCAAAAATTGGTCTATAAATGAAGCCGAGCGAAGGAGTTGAATTACGTAAAATTGTAATCCATAATTGTTGCAGAGCTGATCCGAGTGAAATCACAGAATCAGATAAAAATCGAGACGATTGGGATCAAAAAAAGGTTAGTGGCTAAAGTTTAAATGTTTTTAGGTATTGTTTTAGGTGGTTGTATTAATTATTTTAGTTGTATTATGTCCGAATTTGTTAGTAGTTTTGTCAAAATTGTGTAATTTTTATTGTTTTACGTAGTTGTATTAATTATTTTAGTTGTATTATATCCGAATTTATTAGTAGTTTTGTCAAAGTTGTGTAATTTTTATCCGGAATGTGAAAGATATGCCCGAAAGATCGGGAAAAGTTAGAGATAAGCCAACCCTACCTGAAGGGAAAAGCAGGCGGCCTAATACAAGCAGCAAGAAGACGGGTTGTCCTTTTCACCTTACGGGCCGACAAAGTCCTGGGGATATTTGGAAGCTACAGGTCATAGAAGGCAAGCACAATCATGAATTACAAGAAGTCCAAAATTGGCATTCAGCCCATACAAGGTTAACAGAAATTGAGAAGAAAAAGATTGCCGACATGTCTAGTATTAACATCAGGCCGATGCATATCTTGGCCAAGTTGCGAGCGGATGATCCGGAAAATGTCAGTCACATACAACAGGTGTACAATGAAGCCGCAAAAAGTAAAAGGGAAGCTAGGGGAGGTCTGACTAACATGCAGTATTTCTTTAAACTTCTGCATGATCACGAATACTTCTATGCGCACGAACGTGATGTCGACAGTAATGCAGTCGGGCACATCTTCTTTGCGCACAAGAAGGCGACTCAGATGCTTGTTTTGTTTCCGTACGTGTTGTTCATGGATACGACGTACAAGACGAACAGGTACGACATGCCCCTGCTACAAATAGTGGCCCTACTACCGACAGACCAGTATGTGCATATCGCATTCGTTTTTATGAGGGACGAGACCACACCGAGTTATTATTGGGGTTTGGCGCACTTAAGCAGTCTATTCGAGGGAAACAGATTCCCACATGTGGTCGTCACTAACCGGGAGCTTGCCTTAATGAAGGCAGTGGAATTGATATTCCCATGTGCTACCCAACTACTGTGTAGGCGACACATTGAAATGGATGTGAAGAAACACGTACTGTCTGCTGGCAACGACAAAGAAACATCGGACGTGTTTCTATATCGTTGGAGCCGCGTTGTTAAAGCTCTGACCTATGAGCAGTTCACGGAAGCTGTGGAATTTATTGATCGAAAGTATGGAAATAAATCTAGATTCAGAAATATTATTCCATACTTGAAGAACACGTGGTTGGACCCCCACAGGGACAAGTTCGTGTCGGTTTGGACTAAAAGTATAAAGCATTACGGCTCGCACACCACGAACATGTAAGTAATTTATAACTTTGATTTATGTTCTGTTTGTTGTATAAGTACATGCTCTTCTATGTAATTCTGCTTGCGACATGTTGAAATGTAATGTTACTTTTCTTTTTAGGGTGGAGAGTGCACATGCACAGTTGAAGAGGGCAATTGATACGGATCGAAAGGCATTTCCAACTATCTTTAACGACATTAACAGGATGATTCTTATGCACTTTGCTAAAATCCGCACTGCAATGGAATCGTCTCGCAGCAGAACTTATCGGAAGAGCGACTACTTACTTTATAGTAGGCTCAACGGTAGATTGTCTTCCGCTGCCATTACACTTCTGCAGCAAGAATATACAGCAAGAGTCGGACTCATCGGGGAAGATGGTGAGGGGTGTGGTTGCGAACTCCGAACTAGTTGCGGGCTCCCATGTGCATGTCAGATGGTGCAGTTGGTGCGAGCGTTCCAGCCAATTGATCCTATCGACGTAGACGCCTTCTGGAAGATGCTGCATTTGGGAGATGATGATATTCCGGAAACTGTTGAGCAGAGACAAACCGCTGAAGGCCGATTGCATGACGTGTTTGACGATGTAGCATCGGGTCCAAGCGCAGAGATATATAGGGTGTTGGGTGTGGTGCATTCGGTGCTTTATCCCAAAACCGTTGACCTAGTTGAGCCTGTTAGTAGGCCGCACAGGGGACGACCGAGAAACAATGCCACCCAACGCGATCTATCAGGTGTCGAGCATGCCGAAAGGAATGCGATGCAAAGGGGTGCGAATATATGTCATTTGGTGTAGATGTTATTGTGGGTACTTACATATACTAATGCCTAATTTAATTTCATTTAAACTTGCAGGTCGGCGATCCACAGGCGGACAGAGAAGACGAAGGGTTATGCGTCCCCATAATTCTGACTGGCCCTACGACCTTCCCGTATTTCTGAAGCAATTTGTGTTCGAATACATCACAGGGCACTGTAATGTAGAGCCCGATGGACATTGTGGGTTCAGAGTAATTTCGTACTTCGTACACGAACGAGATGAGTCACAGTGGTCCCAAGTCCGTCGAGCTTTGCACCAGGAACTCTTGGATGAATATGCTTTGTGGAACTTCGTCCTTGGGCCGGTCGATTACGCGTTAGCACTGAAATTGATCGATTTTTATTCAATCCCGGCACCATATGCATTCTGGTTTGATTCCCACCTGCTGGGAATACTTGTTGCAACGAAATACCAGAGGGTTGTTACGGTATATACCCAGCAGAGCTGCACTTTCCTGCCGCTTCAATGGCGGGGTGCCGGCGTATCGACTGATCCGGCCAGTTTCATAAATATGGGTTTAATAAGACAAAACCATTTCATTGCTTTGTTAACGTCCGGGGAGGTATTGCAACCGCCAATATATCCGACGTGGAGACATAGGGCCTCAAATGAAATGCAGCTTTGGCAAACCCATTTGCAAAGGAAATTGGACGCATACAGGACGAACTCCACTGCGGAGTGTTAGTTTCAAATTGGACGCATACATTTCATTCATTTATAATTTATACAAGTTATAATACCGCGAATATATTACATTTCATTCTTTCATAATTTATACCACGAATATATTACATTTCATTCTTTTATAATTTATATAAGTCATAATACCGTGAATATATTACATTTCATTCTTTCATAATTTATACTGCGAATATATTACATTTCATTCTTGTATAATTTATACAAGTCGTAATACCCCGAATATATTACATTTCATTCATTTATAATTCCAGTTCCGGCATCAAATCCTCCAAATGGATAGCCGCCTCCTCTATGGCGCTCCTTCTGACAGAGCTTGGAAAGTTGTTCCGATTTTGGGGATAAGAATAATACAGTTTCCTGGCTATATATTGCAACCGCTACAATTGTTAGAATAAGATAAATACAATCAAATTTATTGACCGCAATATATATGTAAATAACAAAAGTGTCAACAAAATTTGTATTGCTTACCGCAGCATCGGACATAGACCTGGGGTCCAGTCTGTCGTCAGCTTTCACTGGGTCTGGACTGACACGGACGTGCGTTCGCGGCATGTAGTATTCGAGGTACTCAGCGCAAGCCTGGTCGGACCACTCAGCCCGCTGCGCCCCCCGCAACAAATTTCTCTTGTACGTGTGCGGGACATTTAGATTCGTATCGTGTACGCAGGAGTACCTTTTTATTGCAGGTCCCCTGTAGCAACTCTTTGGCATTATAGCTGCTTGAGGGATCGACTGCACGAATCCAAATTGTCGCAAGAACCGATCAGGCATGTATGGCTCGACGACACCCGGGCTATGAATGAGACCCCTGTACAAGGTTGTTGGGTGAAGTCTCGCAGGATTTGTCCCAAAAGGAAGCCAATTGACCTAGTTTATGGGAAAACCCAGTAAGTGGATGTTCGCAGTACATCGACTGTTACCCTAATAAAAATTACGAAGTTTACATGACATACAAATATTACCTGTCCAGATTTCATCCCGTCTAGTGTGAGCCTGTATGTCAGCAAATCTGCCTCAGGATCCCGCTTCCTTCCGGTTCCGATCTTCCACTTCATTGCAGCAGGGTACCTGTCATCCCATGAACTGATCTGGGGCGGACTAAACGCCGAAAAGTACTCGTATATCCAGCTCTATTAACAGAAATGGAAAATAAATTTTTAAATGGTTATGAAATAAAATAAAGTATTGAAATAGTTTATGAGCGCGTCTTTCGAACCTACAATAAGGTCAGACAACCGCCTAACTGGGCTGCGTCCGCCCTTGAGGCCCTTCCAAGATTGCGGTACAGGTTGGCCAGACACGCTGCACCCCACGGAAGTCCTGCTGCGCATTCTGCATCGCGGATGTAAGGCAGGAAATGCCCAGCAACATGGGTTTTTTTCTTGTCCACAAACAGGGTGTTTCCTACCAACCACAGCAAATACCCTGCGGCAACATTTGCGACGTCTAACTTTCCGCTCCCACAGTGCTCTATAATGAGGGACATTTTTACTCTTGAAAAATCTTTATCCCCGAGCTCGTCTTGCTCAATCCCCAACACTTCTAAGAGCATATCTTTCAAATCGGCCGGTTTGATCTTCCACCCGATTGCCTGTCCACCAATCGGAACCCGTAGTATGTGGTACACGTCGTGGAAAGTGATACTCATCTCTCCGATTGGCAGGTGGAATGAATTTGTTTCCGGATACCATCTCTCAACGAAGGCGCTAAGTAGAGCAGAGTCTAACTCCGGATGCATGCTCCATACCAAATGGGACAACCCGGACTGTTCAACTATGACTCCTACTTCCCCAACGGGTAAATCCCACCTTTGCAGTCGCTCGTGACCATTATGGCACAGCAGTACACCACGTTCCTACGCCGTTTAGTATATTAATTCATATTTCTTCGCCACAAACGTAACAAGAATTTAGCCAAACAAATAACAATTATATCACAAAATATATAATACAGCACAATACGATACCTGTCCGTGCCATACGTAGTATGCAGTATGGCCCTTAAAACTCCGTAACAGCTCGGGCTCTGCAGGTTCACCGTCAATCGGACCATCTAGGGGCCGGTATTCCATCCACCCGGCATCCGTCCTGCAACTTGAACCGGACCCAGCACCTGACGCTGTGCTACGCGAGGACACCATTATTTCTTTCCCTTTGTCGCTCCTTCGTTGGGACCCGACATTTTCCCTATCGCTGTCATCCCCCATCCGGCCCGAATACCCTTCCACGTACCCATGCGATTGAGACTGAGACATGTCCCGCTCCAATCTTTCCGCATTTTCCCTAGTTTCGTCCTCCTCTGGATTTCCAATGTATGGCGGGGCAAAAGGTGTATCGCTGTGTTCCACGTTACTTTCCCCCGCCGCAAAAGAAAAGCGCGCAGACCCTGCGCTCTTACGGCGACCCTTCTCATCCGCTCGGATGCGGTCGGCGGAATTCGGCCACCTCCTTCCCCAGCTGATGAATGTCTCGCCTCAGTGCCTCTCTGCACCAAATGCACATTATCATCTTTCTTGTTTTTGCCCTTGCTGAATTTCAGTGCGAATTTCTTAATTGCTTCTGCCATCTGCATTAATATGACCACGAATTTATCAATACGATATTTATTTGATAACATGTAAAAATTATTTGGATAGCCGACTAAAACAATAAAAATTGCACAATTTTGACAAAAATACTAATAAATTCGGACAGAATACAACTAAAATAATTAATACAACTACCTAAAACAATAAAAATTACACAATTTTGACAAAACTACTAATAAATTCGCACATAATACAACTACAATAATTAATACAACTACCTAAATAAAAACAAATTACACAATTTTGACAAAACTACTAATAAATTCGGACAGAATACAACTAACATAATTAATACAACAACCTAAATCAAAAAAAATTACACAATTTTAACAAAACTACTAATAAATTCGGACATAATACAACTAACATAATTAATACAACTACTAATAAAGTCGGACATAATACAACTAAAATAATTAGTACAACTACCTAAAACAATAAAAATTACACAATTTTCACAAAACTACTAAAAACTTCGCACATAATACAACTAAAATAATAAATACAACTACCAAAAACAAAAAAAATTACACAATTTTGACAAAACTACTAATAAATTCGGACATAATACAACTACAATAATTAATACAACTACCTAAAACAATACAAAATTTCACAATTTTGACAAAACTACTAATAAATTCGAATATAATACAACTAAAATAATTAATACAACTACCTAAAACAATTCATAACATATCACAAACAACATAACAGAACTAAACATAAAATGATTTTTGCCCGAAAATCCCCCGCCCTTTGCCGGTACATCGCCCCCCCCCCCCCACCCCTGGCCGGATTCTGGCGAGTTTTTCCAGAACAGCGCCGGATTCCGGCGATATTTACCACTTCATATAGCGCCGGATTCCAGCGACATTTTCCGGCGACAAGATCGCCGGAATCCGGCGCTCTTTTACGTGGTAAATATCGCCGGATTCCGGCGAGAAGTTCGCCTCCCTTAAATACTGTCGCCGGTTGCCGGCGACATTTCCGGCCGGAAATGTCTCCGGCGACCGGCGACTGTTCGGACACCTCCCTTTCTTATTTACAGTAAACACCGGGCATATTTTCTCCATTCCGGTACAAAATTTCACAATTTCGACGAAACTACTAATAAATTCGGACATAATGCAACTAAAATAATTAATAAAACTACCTAAAACAATACGTCAAAACATTTAAATTTTAGCCACTAACATTTTTTCCGAAGCCAATCGCCGCGAGTTTTATCTGATTTTGTGCTTCCACCCGACTCTAATTTGTAACTATTATGCAAAAAATTTTGGTTTGAAATGCAAACCTTCACTGCCTGGTTTTATAGCCAACAAATTGTGTCCTTTTTTTTTTTTTTTTTTAAAAAAAAAGTGGGGGCAGCCCGTGAATCACGGGCTGCACACCCACTTTCACTTACCTTTTTTTTGGCCTTTTTTTTCTTTTCAAAAAGAAGACGGCTGCAGCTTTTTTTAAATTTAATTTCTTTTTCTTTTTTTTTTTATTAAATATTTTAGCATCTCTCACGGCCTGCATAGGGAAATTTAAATTTATTTTTTTGGGGTTTAATCACAAAATCGGATAAAAAGCGAGACGATCCGGATCAGAAAAATGTTTTATTTATTTTATAAAATTATCATCAGCCCTCACGGGCTGCACAGGGGAATTTAATTTTTTTTTCCCGGATGTAATTACAAAATCGGATAAAAATCGATACGACTAGAATCGGAAAAATGTTACTGGCGAAAGTTAAACTGTCTTGCAGTATAGTTTTAGATAGTTGGTTTGATTATTTTAGTTGTATTATGTCCAAATTTGTTAGTATTTTTGTCGAAAATTAGAATTTCTGCAAATATCCGTCCGGTGGTCGCTGCAAATATAAAAAATGACAACGTTTAAGGGGGGTGGGGGTGACCATCGCCGGGGTTTTACACAAAACCATCGCCGTCGCCCGGCGATGGTAAAACCATCGCCGGGCTACGGCGATGGTTCTGAATATAACCATCGCGGGGCGATGGTTTTCCAGAACCATCGTCGTCGCCCGGCGATGGTTTTAGCCAAAACCATCGCCGGGCGACGGCGATGGTGCTGGGTTAATTTTTTTTTTTTTCATTATTCAAGCACATTGGAATAATTAAAAATTTTTTAAAGATTTTTTTTACCCCAAGGGTATTTCGGTCTTTTCACAAAAAAATGTCGCTGCAAATATCGATTCCGTCGCTGCAAATATCATGCCCCTTTTTTTTTACTGTTTGTGAATTTGGTCAAAAGCATGTCAGAGGGTATAGTGTTTTTTAATTGTTTCTCCCTCTCTTCCCTCTATAATTGAAGATGACCGAGTTTCCCTAAGGAACTCCTCAGGCAGTGAGTTAATTTTTATTTGTTAGGGAAAAAGGCAAAAAAAAAAAAAAAAAAAAAACCAACGGCAGCAAAAAGAACGAAACAATGGCTAGTTCGTCTTCTTCGAGCACTCCATCATATGCTTGGGCAGAGGCATAGTACGAAGGGGGTGATGTGTATTGCTTTTGCGGGCTGAAAGCCTACCGGTCCACAAGCTGTCCGAACATCTGAACCCTCACAAACAAACGGAAGAATTAAGTTTTTGGCTGACGAGGTTGCAGATCTGAGAGAAGCTCGCACTACTACAGAATTTGGCTTTAACACCAGTTATTTAGAGCCTTCAACACTTGTTTTTTGAGTTTTTGAATAGCTATGATAGCTCTAGATATTAAAAGTCAATAACATGTGTTAAAAGTCATTAAAAAAAACACCTGTTTTGGAACAGGTTTTAAAGGTAGAAATAAAATATGTTTTGAAATAGGTGTTAAAAGTATAAATGAATTCTGTTTTCAGAACAAATGTTAATAATATAATTGAAACCTGTTTTTTAGAATTTTTGCACCTGTTTTGGAATAGGTATTAAAATATAAATGAAATATGTTCCAGAACAGGTGTTAATAGTATAATTGAAACTTGTTTTTTAGATTTTTTGCACCTATTTTGGAAAAGGTGTAGAAAATACAATTTAAACTAGTTCAAATACCAACATGTTTAAAAAGAACGTTGACTTTTAAAACCGGTTTTGTTTCAAACTAGTTTTAAAAGTGCTAATATTTATTTTTAATTAAAATTAATTATTTTAAAAATTAATTTCTTACCAAAACCAATATTAAGAGTGTTAATTCTTTTACTTATTCACTGTAAAATTAACTGGTGTGCATGAAATTGAACTTCCATTGGGCCTGGCCCAATGGATTAAAGCGAAGATAAACAGTAAAGATAAAAAGATGCGTAAGAAGTCCAGAACCCTGCTTAGGTCGGATAGATCCTTAAAACCGAGCCAAATAGTAGATCGGTCAAAGGTTTAGGTCGGCCAACAGTTTCAATGTGCCTTACAAGATTTCTCATACTTATATCATGACACTCCGCCTAACCGAGCTAAGATAGTTAGGCCGGACTAAAATATTGCACTAACACAGTAGGTAAAGATCATCATAGGGCTAGGTATATATTTTGAATATATACAGAGATTTTCCAGATCTTCGAGAAGGAAGAAGCCCATGAAATCCGGTCATGATAACACGAAACGTACACGCCATGCTAAACAGAAGGGAGCAGGTGAGAATGCTAATCATGAAGATTCAACGGGCATATCCCAGTCTTGAGGTACATATACTAAGTCTTCAGACTTAGTGAGGTACACAACATTTACCGTTTAAGCACTTTGTCAATACTGTTCATCTTCTTCTACCTCTCTAACTTGACCGTCGGAGCCTATACAGGAGGGAAAGCCTCGCTCTTCTCTTGATTATTTACAGTTATTGCCGGAACAGTTTTCAGTTACAGTTATCTTCATCATTCGTGCTGATCCGAGCTACCCAGCTCGGTCTCTAGTTCGGCTATCTCCCTTTTCGGTGAAGTTTCTACAAGTTTGGGCCTTGCAGATCAAGACATCTCTTTGGGCCGGAAAGAAGCGTTCATTTACGAGCATTTTTGCGTCACATCAACTGGTGCCGACTGTGGGGAACGTTTGATCAAATTATTTCATCAAATTTTCTCCATATTTAAAGAAATTTGTTGAAACCATGACGCAAACTCAAGATTGTTCGGGAGTGGATGCTTCTTCTTCCAACACCGCCACCGATTCCACCGTTACGGCCGCGATAGTGCCAACCATCACTGTAGTTTCTATCACCCCCAACGCTCCACCAACTACCGCCACCGCTGTTGAACCTCTCACCCCCCAGCAAGAACAAGCTGAAAGAGAAAAGTTTTACCGTTTGTTTCCATAATTATTTTACCTGATGAACCATGGCCCTCCGGTCACCTCTACTCCCAATTTGGAACTCCCCGTCTCAAATATTACAACCACTATCTCAGATGTAGTTAACGTGGAGAATCCCCTTAGTTCCCAAGCTATCCCTACTATTCCTCTACCAGGAGCTCTGTTCAATCCCATGACCAATCCTTCCGTTGTTTTGATTTCTAGTCTCCTCCCCCCCCCCCCCCCCAGTCTGTCGCTGTTTCGGGATGCCCTCCCCACTCTGGGGGGGCTCATCCTTTTTCGGGGTCTAACTACGTAGCTGGTCTCCCTACCTTTTCCACTACTCCTCCTGTTTACACCACCTTAGCCCATACCCAGGTCACCCCTACCTTTCCAGCTCCTTTCATGGTTCATATCGCTCAGCTCAATACTTACCCTTTCATGTCGGGTTTGCATTTTCCTATTTTAGGACAGCAAGTGACTCAGTTAGGTCGGATTTCTTTTTCCGATCGAACCCACCGAAGCCACCTGAAAACAAGAAAGACAGACAAAGGTCAGAATCATCGATCTAGGAAGCTGACCTAAGATCGGGAAGACGATAATTAAAAGTTCAGAGACAGGTATATACGTTCTTTCTCTACATCGAGGGCCTGGCTCAGCCCGGCCCAGACAAGAAGGCCCTCTGAAGGATACTTCACCGAATATTTCTCCAAACTGGTGAAGGATCTTAACGCCTTATAGTTCGACAACACTATGGGATTGGACTTATCCCGGGTTTGATCTGCCGGCACAATAAACTTTGACCAGCGGCAAAGGAGATTTGCTTCATCGGCTTTCACCATAAAAAATCTTGCCCTCCAGTGTTTATTTGTATCTGGGGAGTCAGTTATAAGGACGGGTCCATTCCTACGTTTTTGGAAAGATACCCACCCCGGTCCGTAAGGATATTGACGGACGGTGTAAAATTAGAAAAACAGATCCACAGTGGGTCGGATCTTAGCCCCGAAGCAGACACACATAAACCCCACTAAAAATCTAAAGGCGTTGGGTACTAACTGGCTCAGCCCGATTTCTAAATAGTCGCATAGCTCGGTTAAAAAATCTGGGGCAGGAAATCTTAGCCCGAATTTTATGTGGTACTCATATATACCGACCCAACCCCCAGAAGTACTAGTTATTCTTTCTTCGGATGTGGGCAGACGGGTTTGGATGGCCGGGTCAAGGTAATGGGTCGATCCTAGGGTTTCTAATTCTACCCTAGTAAGCTCGGAGACTATCTCTTCGAGGTGAAATTCATACGATATGGCAGCCGTATCTACAGGAAGCATTACAAAGAGATTCATGCATCAAACTTGCCGGAAAATTATTCCTATGCCGGCGAATCAATTATAACTATTGGAAGAAAGGGGAAGATCAAACTAACCTGAGGATGGGTTCTGACGAGACGCGCCGGTACCAGAGCTCCTTTCTTCGGCCATGGAATTCTGCAAGGTAGTGGCGTAGAGGCAGCGAAACAAAGCGGCGGCACAAACTGGAGAAGCGACACCAATGAACACGGCGGAGAATCAACAACTCGAACAGTTACGGCAAAAAGAAGAAGGATAGAAACTTTTTTTTCTCAAAAAGCGCAGAGGCAACGATGATGGTTTCTTCGTATTTCAAGAAAGATTCGGGAAGACGAAGTGTAGCAGACAAGCCAACCGCTGGACCACCGCCTCGAGAAACGAACGAACGTGGGAAGTCGTACCGAGCGCCTCGAAAGTTGCTGAGCGTGTCCTGTCATGTCACGACTCCTCAAAAACCGAGGTACACCTTTATTGATAAATTCAGTCTTTTTGGGTCAACACCACATTATTTACTTATGAATCGGCTAACATATTATTTTCTTTGGATCGGATTTGTATTAGTTTTTGGCTCATGCTTTTCTTTTGATAGCTATGATGTTCGGTAGGTCGGTAACCATTTTTACTACTTCACTTGAAATAGTTCAACACTTCTAGTAAACTTAAGTCGGAACAATCCACATTTCATGCTGGCTTAGGTCGGAAAGAAAATTTTAAAAAGTATTTTGGACAGATATCAAGGGGGTGCATGATAAATACCTTAGTCAAATTTTTGGCTCAGTAAAACACAAAAAGTATTAAGTTTTAGCTCGGTAAAACCTAATACTGGGGGGACTTGTTGGTGTGCATGAAATTGAATTTCCATTGGGCCTAACCCAATGGACTAAAGCGAAGATAAACAGTAAAGATAAAAAGATGCGTAAGAAGTCCAGAACCCTGCTTAGGTCGGATAGATCCTTAAAACCGAGCCAAATAGTAGATCGGTCAAAGGTTTAGGTCGGCCAACAGTTTCAATGTGCCTTACAAGATTTCTCATACTTATATCATGACACTCCGCCTAACCGAGCTAAGATAGTTAGGCCGGACTAAAATATTGCACTGACACAGTAGGTAAAGATCATCATAGGGTTAGGTATATATTTTGAATATATACAGAGATTTTCCAGATCTTCGAGAAGGAAGAATCCCATGAAATCCGGTCATGATAACACGAAACGTACACGCCACGCTAAACAGAGGGGAGCAGGTGAGAATGCTAATCATGAAGATTCAACGGGCATATCCCAGTCTTGAGGTATATATACTAAGTCTTCAGACTTAGTGAGGTACGCAACATTTACCATTTGAGCACTTTGTCAATACTGTTCATCTTCTTCTACCTCTCTAACTTGACCGTCGGGGCCTATACAGGGGGGAAAGCCCCGCTCTTCTCTTGATTATTTACAGTTATTGCCGGAACAGTCTTCAGTTACAGTTATCTTCATCATTCGTGCTGATCCGAGCTACCCAGCTCGGTCTCTAGTTCGGCTATCTCCCTTTTCGGTGAAATTTCTACAAGCTTGGGCCTTGCAGATCAAGACATCTCTTTGAGCCGGAAAGAAGCGTCTATTTACGAGCATTTTTGCGTCACATCATTTACAAATTTCACTTTCAATGATAATATAAATATATATAACATAGAAAAACAACAAATACATAAACACACACAAAAAATAGCCAAAAACATCCAAAGATTATATACCAACGACGATATATTTATCCAATGCAAAAAGTATTCAATACATTAATTACTTTAATATATAATTTATTTAAAATAATGACTAAATTAACCTAGAGAATGTTAAGACGTAGAGCATAACCATCCTAGCTTTTCTGTCCTTGCGCAGCCATAGCAAAACTGTCGCGGCAAATTCGCATTTGATGTAGCCAACCCAATTTAAATGGAGCTTAGACAAAACAAAAGAAAATCAGTCTACAAAACAAAATATAGTACAAAAACCAGTCCTGAAAAACAAAATTAAAGTGCAAAAAACTTTCTGAAAGATTAACATGCAAGAACCAGTCCAGAAAACAAAAAATAGTCCAAAAGAAATTACAGTGCAAAAACTAGTCCACAAAATAAAATACATTCCAAAAGACCAGTCCTGAAAAAAAAAAGAGCACAAAACAGCAGTCCAGGGAAAAAATACAGCACAAAACCCCAGTCCAGAAAAAAAAAAAAAAAAACAAAATACAGCTCAAAACAGCAGTCCAGGAAAAAAATAATTACAGCGAAAAAACTATCTAAAAGATTTAGAGTGCATGAACCAATCCAGAAAACAAAATACATTCCAAAAGATCAATGCTGATAAAAATTGCAATGCAAAAATCAGTACAGAAAAGAAATACTGCACAAACATCCGCTAGGGGGGTGCCAGCCGGCGCTGACGCCTCCCCTTCCACCGGAAATCATGGGTATTATATGTATAAAAAGAAATTTCCTCTACAAAGCGCCTCCCCAACCGACAGCCATTCAGCCACCTGTTTTCCTTTTGCTGCAACTGGAGACTGCCGAGGAAGAAGAAGACTTAGAAGAGAGGAAGAAGATTTAGAAGAGCAGTAAGGAAAAGACAAAACATTTTTTTTTTTAATAGAAAAGGTAAGAATATTTTAATAGGAGAGAAGTTGAAAATTTCCCCCAAATTCTGCAATTCCAATTCCCCGAATCACTAGCACCTCACAATTTCACATAAGGCAAAAGTGACAAATGATTACCAATTTCCATCACTATCGTGCGAAAATTTTCTGTGAGGTATTATTTCTAATTTTAAATAGCTTCTCTATTTGTTTTCTTTGAAAAATATTTTTATCATTCGTGTTTTTATTGTTGCAATTAGGTTCTTGATAGGATGATTCAAGAGATGAATGATTGCTTTCCAGAATCTAATACGGAGTTACTCATCTGCATTGCTTGCTTAGATCCAAAGAATTCTTTCTCTCGATTTGATATTGATAAGTTACTCCGTCTTTCTGACCTTTATCAACAGGATTTCTCATGTAACGACCGCCTAATACTCCGAGATCAACTTAAGTCTTTTATTCAAAATGTGCGAGATGATGAAGAGTTTGCTATGGTAGAAGATTTGGGAAGTCTTGCTAAAAAGATGGTTCAAACGGGCAAGAATGTATTTTTTTTTATTAGTATATCGTCTCGTAGAGTTAGCATTAGTTTTACCAATTGCAACTGCTTCTGATGAAAGGGTTTTCTCTTCAATGAAGATTATTAAGACTGATTTGCGTAATAGCATGGAAGATGAGTGAATGAATGACAGTTTGTTAGTATACATCGAGAAAGAGGTTTTTGCGCAGGTTGCAAATGAACCAATTTTGCAACATTTTCAACATATGAAGGAGCGTATGATACAATTGTCTCCTCTGATTCCCACGCCATATTGTAATAGTTCAAATGTCAAAAAATAGTTGTTTAATCATTGCTTATATAATGACATTTTAAACATATATTTATTTAATGATATAAATTTTATTTTCTTGCTTGTACTGTTGAGCCTCCCCGGTTTTTAGTTCTGGCTGCAAACACCAGTCCAGAAAAAAAACTACAGTGCAAAAAACCGTCTAAAACATTTACAGAGCAAGAACCAATCCAGGAAACAAAATCCAGCACAAAAAACTATTCCAAAAGAAATTACATTACAGTGCAAAAACTACAAACCAAAATATCAGTCCTATTAAAAAATGTAGTGCAAAAAACGGGAGAGAAAAAAAAATACACCACAAATACCAGTCTAGAAAACAGGGACAAAGAGGGGAGCAGAGGCCAATTATTCCCACGATCGGGTGAGGAAGAAGAGTGTCCACCAGTGAGAGTTTTAAGCATCATTGAATCCTATAATTCAATTTTCAATCAAATAGAAGCCAACAACAAACCACTGAAAGGACGAAATTGAAAAAAAGAAAACGAAAAGGAGGAAGGATGGTGAAGTGGCTGCAAGTGAGTAGAGGTGGAGGCAGCGGCAATCGGTTGATGGGTCGCCGTGGTGGTTATGTGGCCGCCGCAGGCCTAATTACGGTGGATCTTGCAGGGCGACGACTGCGCCATTCCGGTCGGAGTCGCACAGCATTAGGAGAGGCGGAAACGGATTGTAGCTGCGCCAGTAGTGCTGGTAAGGCGTTCGGATGGGATGACGGAGGTCAACGGGGGGATAGGAAAGTGGGCGGCGGTAGCGGCAGGTTTTGAGAAAATCATAACCGCGCCTAAGAGAGAATTGGGGATAAAAGTGGGTTTTCATTTTTAACTCTAAAATTAAACTAATATTTCCATAAAAGAGTAAATCGGTTCTGCCGTGACAGGTACGGAAAAAGGGCAAAAAAGAAAAAAAAAATTTAAAAAAAAGAAAGAAAGAGCAAAACCTGTTTGCGCGAACAGATTTTGGGGAAAAAAAAAATTTTAAATAACAGAACCTATTTTATCTCACGAGATTTGGAAGAAATTTTTTTTTAAACAAAACCTATTTTATCCAAACAAGTTTAGAAAATATATTAACAAAATCTTCAAAACCTGTTTAAGTCAGACATGTTTCGGGAAAAAATTAAAAAATTTGAACATATTTTATCCGAACAGGTTTGAAAAGTCATATTTCCAAAAGGCTTACAAAAAAATAAAAAAATATTCAAAACATTTTTTTTTTTTTAAAAAGGTTTAGATTTCCAATCCTGTTTTAGTTAAAATTGTGTAGAAAAAATATTAATCAAAAGTTTAGAAAGAAAAAATAAATAAAACTTTGATTTTCTAGATTAGGTTTAGAAAATAATTTCTAATCCTATTATCCTAAAACAGGTCTTGAAAAAAAAAATCAAAATCAGTTTTTTCAAAAAAGGTTAAGAAAATAATTTTTAATCCTGTTATACTAAAAAAGGTTTCCAAAAAAATTTTAATAGAAATCTGTTGATGTGACGCAAAAATTACAATAAGGGAGCGATGCTTCTTCACGGCCCAATGAACTCTTGAAGACAGTAATAGCCCAATTTGTATGAAGTTGTGCTGTGAAGGGAATGAACAAAATTGAAAATGATGGAATAATCTGAGTTGCTGAGCTCGGCCAAGATGATGAAGCTTGATGATCTTGCACTCCTCCTTTCACCAATTGATAATTAATTCAGAAAAGGAGCGGGGCTTTCCCCCCTGTATAGGCTCCGACGATCAAGTCAGTAATATGAAAGAGATAAGCATTATAGAACAAGAGTGTTCAAAGAAATTGTAAATGAGAGAATAGCTTCAGAATTGCTAGTGAGAATTGCCAGAAATTACTTATTGGAACCTACCAGAATGAGGCTTGTGCCTGAGTATTTATAAGCTACTCTTGATGGTTCCGTTGAGTAATGGAGACATACGCTCCTAATTATTCCTTTTGCAATGATGTTTTTTGCTTTTCCGGGAAAACTGGCTTTAACTTTGGCCCCTTTGTCATAATTGATCTGCACACATTAAAATAATGGCCCTACCATGATATTTTATATTATTATCTTTATTTCAGGTCGGCTTCACCGATCTAATCTTACATAAATTACCGACCTAAATAGGGATGAGTTATAACATTTGACCGATCTAACTTCATTAAGCTTTTACCGACCTGAGATTCTTGAATAATACTGACATAATCATACCGATCTGGGCTATAAGGTCTATCGATCTAAGATTAGTTTATTCCGACCTAAGCTTTAGTGAGTTTTCTTGTTCAATTCTTCATGACTAATATAAGATTATATGACCGACCTAACTTTGTAACAGAGACTCATTTTGTGTGATCTTTCTGACCTGAACATGGATCTGGGCTTCTTTATCTTTTACTGTTTCTTAGTTTTTAATTAATAGGGCTAGGCCCAATGGGGATTTCAATTTTATGCACATCAACAAGCCCCCTCAGTATTAGGTTTTACCGATCTAAAACTTAATACTCTTTGGGTTTTCCGAGCTAAGACCTAGCATAAAGGATATGATTTTCTAGATTAATCCGAGCCAATTTTCCGAACTAAGCAACATACCGTATTTTTACTAACCGTATGTGACTAAGGCGATTTTCCAGTATTTATCCGACCTATACTTCATATAAAAACATGAAATATGAAATCCGACCTACAAAGAAGAGTCTCCTCCGACTGTGTAATAAGTGTAATTTCGATCTAAAGAATTTGAACAGTTTTCGGACAAATAAATGTAATCATAAATACGTACCTTTGCGTTACCCTAGGTCGGGATTTTGAAGAGGCGGACCGGTCGGGACACGCCTTTACATTTATCAATCGATACGACTTCCAAGGCCATTTTGTGTCCTCAAAGCGTCATTAATGAATGCAGCTTTTGGTCTGCCCACGTCTCTTCGATTTCCCCGAGGCTCCATTATAAAAACCGTGATAGCAACACACATTTGGCACCCTACATTATTTGCTTTCCTGAAAAGAGAGAAATTTGTTCTTACCTTCCTTCTCCTTCCCTTCGCCGGAATTTTTCGAAATTTTGCCGGAGTTCTATCGTCGTGTCCTAGTTCCTGCAATCTTCGCTAAGATTGTTGTCCCGCCGCTGTTACCTTCCGTTGCCATACCTTTTCTTCCTTTTATCAGTCTGCAATGGCCTCCGAGAGAAGCTCAGGTACCGGAGCATCGCGCCAGACTCCGGCAGCAGGTTAGTATCCTTGTACCTTTCCTTTCTGATGATTTATTTTCTATCCTGTTTGAGCATAGGATTGATTTACCTATGATTATTTGTAGATTCAGCTGCCACACACGAATTTAAACCCGAGGAAATAATTTCACAAATGACTATGGCCGATTTAATAAACCTTAGGTCGACCCATTATATAGATCCTTCTGTTCCTATTCGTTTACCCGAGCCTGAGGAGAGGATAAATACTGTTTCTGAAGGTTGGGTCGGGGTGTATGAATATCATATTAACTTTGGACTGAGGTTTCCGACCCTAGACCTGTTGATCGAGATATGTGACTTTCTGAATATTGGGCTGAGCCAACTAGTACCCAATTCCCTTAGGTTTTTGATAGGGTTCATGTATATGTGTTTCGGGGCTGGGGTCCGACCTACAGTAGACCTGTTTTTTCAATTTTATACAGTCCGTAAATACCCCTATGGTAAATGGTGGGTGACCTTCCAGAAGCGTAGGAATAGTCCTGTAATAATTACCGACTCCCCCGATACCAATAAACAATGGAGGGCTAGGTTTTTTATGGTAAAGGCTGAGGAAGCAAACCTACCCTACCGTTGGTCCCCATTTATTTTACCAGTTGAACAATCCCGGGATAAGTCCGACCCCAGAATTCAATCGGACTATAAGGCGTTAAGAATCCATAGTAGCTCGGACAAATACTCAGTTAAATTTCCTTCAGAGGTTCTACTTGTTTCAGCCGGGCTAAGCCAATCCCCCAATGTAGAAAGTAAATACCTGTCCCTTGAACTCTTTATTTATGGTATCCTCATCTTTCATAGCTCGGTAATTTTGATTTCTGCAAGTTGCTTATTTTCAGGTGGTCTCAGTGGGTTCGGAAGGAAGAAAAAAGCCAACAAACCTGTTGCTGCTTCGGGGTCTTCCAAAAGAGCAGCTGAGATCGACCTTACTGAAGAGGTCGAAGTGGCCGATCCTCCTAGCTCGGCATTGTTAACCCGGGTCTCAAAAAAGAGCAGGCCGACCCCGGAAGAAATTCAGGCAGCTAAAGCTGCCAAAGCTCCACAAACCCTGTCCGGCCCTACTTCTAGAGCTGAGCTGCCAAGTCCAGAAGATCTGTTAGGACCTGCAGACCCGGTGACCAAAGAAAGGGTCCTGTTTCTAAGGGATCAAAAGGAAAGACCGATCTCCTTAGCTCGGCCAATTCACCAGGTTGATTCGTTGGAGCCACCCCCGGAGGACCTTATGCCATTTCAAGAAGTGGCGGTCGAATCTTCTCAATCTTTTGAGGAGATTATCCGAGCTGGCGACAAACTCCGGGACCATTTGAATGGAGCGGTGGCGCAGGAGGCCCTTATAGCCGCACACATCAAAAAGGTCATTTTCCAAACATTAAGGTTTTTCTGAAATAAATGGTTTCCTGGGACATTATTCTCATAATATCCTTGTCTCGGATCTTTGCAGGTCTTGTTCAATTATGCGGCCACAAATAGAAGAATAACAGCTTTGGATGTCTTAGCCCAAAGCTATGAACTGGAGAGATCAAAGAATCCGAACAAGGCCGTGGAGGAACTAGAGTTTCAGCTGGGGCTTGAGAAAAGCAAGATTTCAGGTCTTGAAGTTGAAAAAACCGGGCTAATGCAGCAAAACCAAGACCTGAGCACGAAGTCCAGCCAACTGGTGACCAAAATCCAGGGCCTAGAAGCAGAGATAAAGGCCCTGAAAGAAGAAAAGTCTTCTTGGGGGAAGGAGAAAACTGCCCTGGAGAAAGCTGCCGATGAAGCTAAAAAAACTGCAGAAGAGGCTACAAAGAGAGCTGCCGAGATGGTTAGCCCGGATGATGTTGAAGCAGCTCGTCAAGCCGAGCTAAAAACTTTCAAGGAAGGGACCCTGCTGGAGTTGATGAATCGGCGCTTTTTTGAGTTAATCCAGTGCGGGTATACTCTGTGCTGGGATGAGCTAAAGAGCTCCAGGTCGGTGGAAGGTGCTCCAGAAGACTCCATAGCCCAGGGTTCTTTGCTTCCGGAGGGACGCGATCCTTACGACCTAGTAGAAGAAATCAAGCAAGAATGCCGAGACATCGGTGTTCCAATCCCAGAAAAGGTCGAGGAGGATCCTGTGGTCGACCCCCAAGAGACAGCAGATGAAGCTTCTTCTCAAGCTCCTCCTTCCTGAGATCGGCCTTTCTTTAGATCGGGCTTGCTCTTCCTTCCAGCTGTGTGAGGAATGTAGGTAGCATGCCTAGATGCAGTTGCAGTGATGTACTTGGTTTTATACTTTGTAGAATTTTTTCTGATTCTGATCCCTTTCGAAGAACTTTTGTACTTTTCAGATCGTCTTTGTAACCGAGCTGAATTATTGAATGAGAATGATCTTTTCTATTTCCTTCAAACATTTGAATGAGAAGTTGACTCGAACTGCTTTATTGATAATATTTTCTCAAGTGTACTGCATTCCAAGTTCGTGGAATCAATCGTCCTTGCAAGTCTTCCAAAACATAACTTCCGGTAGGTCGGGCTTCGATTATCCGATAAGGCCCTTCCCAATTAGAAAATAACTTTCCTTGTTCTTGTGGTTTGCTGATAGATCGGTTTCGTAAAACTAAATCTCCTGGTACAAAGGCTCGATGTTTGACCTGAGCATCATAGTGTTGCCGAACTAAATTTTTGTAATTTAGTTGATGTACATAGGCCGAGTCCCGAACTTCTTCTATCAGATCCAGACCAAGCTCCAAGTTTTTCTGATTTTGATCTCTTTCGAAGTGCATAACTCGCGGGGCTCCACTTTGTATTTCTGGAGGGATGACAGCATTGACCCCGAAGGCTAACTCAAAAGGGGTCTTTCCTGTGGCTGATTTTGGAGTAGTCCGGTGGCACCAAAGTACATGGGGCAGCTGTTCTACCCAATTTTTACCTTTATCTTCTAGTCTGGATTTCAGCCCGTGCAACAAAGTTCGATTTGTTAGTTCTACTTGTCCATTTGCTGGAGGATGGGCTACCGATGCGAAACGTTGGGTGATGCCAAGTTTTGAACACAAGGCTGTGAACTCCTTAGATTCGAACTGAGTTCCATTGTCCGAAATAACCGATCTGGGCACACCGAAACGACAAATGACTTGCCTCCAAAGAAACCGAGCTACGGTTCGCCCCGTAATACTTGTAAGTGCCTCGGCTTCTACCCACTTTGTGAAATAATCTATGGCCACAACAAGGTAATGGCATGAACCGACCTTAGGAAACGGGCCCATAAGATCTATCCCCCACTCTGCGAAAGGCCATGGGGCAATTATCCCCGTAAAGCTGGAGGCCGGCAATTTGTGAATTGTCGCGTTGTGTTGGCAACTGGAACACCGTTGAACATACTCTACTGCTTCTTGGAATAACCGAGGCCAATAAAACCCAGCCCCGATTATTTTTTTAGCCAAATTCCGAGCCCCAATGTGAGACCCGCAATCTCCTTCGTGTACTTCCTTCAGCATGGCCTTTGCTTCTCCCGATCCCAAGCATTTCAGCAAAGGCATCAAGAAACCCTTTTTATACAAGTCTTCTCCAATTATTTGATAGTATTCAGCCTTCTTTTGTATCCGTTGTGCTTCCTTCCGGGATTCTGGTAAAGTGCCATCTTGTAGGTATTGCCATATAGGAAATTTCCAATCCTGTCCTTCACTTATAGACAATATTATTGGTTCAGCTGTACTCCTGTTATGTATTTCTTCTACTAGGACGGTTTTAGTCAGGTGAGAAAAAACCGAAGAAGCTAATTTGGACAAGGCATCAGCATTTGTATTTTTGCTTCGCGGGACCCGCTCTATAGCCCATTTTTGAAAGAATTTTAGTTGCTGTTGCACCAATGTTAAATACTCCTCCATTTGTCGATCCTTAGCCTTATACTCCCCCAAAATTTGTTTAACCACGAGCTGAGAGTCTGAACAAATTTTTAGATTTTCGACTCCAAATTTCCGAGCTAGCTTCAGGCCGGCTATCATAGCTTCGTATTCTGCTTCATTATTTGTGGCTGTGAAGCAGAATCGTAAAGCATACGTGTGAATTTCTCCTCCCGGGCTGGTGAGTACGATCCCTGCACCCGATCCGGACTGGCTTGAAGCCCCATCTACATAGAGGATCCACGCATCGTCACCCTCGGCTATAGCTAAAAGCAGATCGGTTTTTTCTGACGGGCTAGATATGCTCTCTTGGCTGTCTGGTACTCCTTCAGCTATGAAATCCGCCAACACCTGTCCTTTGACTGCTGTGCGTGGGGCAAAGGTGATGTCATAATCTCCTAATTCAATGGCCCATTTGGTGAGTCGACCTGAAACTCCTGCTTTTTGCAAGATGGCTTTGAGGGGTGCGTCAGTATAAACGGTGACTCCATGCGAGTTGAAATAAGGTCTAAGACGCCGTGTGGAGTGAACTAGAGCCAGGACTAGCTTTTCTAGGCTAGAATAATTTTTCTCTGCGGCCTGCAAAACTTTACTAACAAAATAGATGGGTCTCTGGACCCGGTTATCTTCTCGGAGCAAAACCGAGCTAATGACAGATTTGGTAGTAGCTATATACATGTACAATTGTTCTCCATGAATAGGCATAGTCAAAGATGGCAAAGAAGCTAAGTATTTTTTTAATTGTTCAAAAGCATTTTGACATTCCGGGGTCCACAAAAACTTATCAGTTTTCTTTAAAATGTTAAAAAATGGTAATGCTCGTTCTGCTGATCGGGCTAAAAACCTATTCAAAGCTGCTAATCTACCCGTTAATTGTTGTACTTCCCGAATTGTCCTAGGCGGGTGCATTTTCAATACAGCTTCTACTTTCTTAGGATTAACCGAGATACCCCCCTCAGAAACCATGTATCCTAAGAACTTTCCTGAAGTGGCTCCAAAAAACATTTTTTTGGATTTAACCTTAATTTATATTGGGCTAGTGTTTCAAGGGTTTCACGTAAATCAGATAAGTAAGCAAGTTCATTTTTACTTTTTACAAGTAAATCATCAATATATGCTTCCATATTTCGACCTAACTGTTTTTTGAAAATTTTATTCACTAAACGTTGAAAAGTAGCTCCAGCATTCTTTAAACCGAAAGGCATGGTTATGAAGCAATATGTACCTTTGTCTGTAATAAAAGATGTTTTTTCTTCATCTTCTTTGGCCATGAAGATTTGATGATATCCCTTATATGCATCCAAGAAATTAAGGAATCGAAATCCAGCTATAGCGTCAACCAACACGTCGATCAAAGGCAATGGGAACCAATCTTTGGGGCATGCTTTATTTAAGTCGGTGAAGTCTATGCACATGCGCCATGAACCATCTGGTTTGGAAACTAACACGGGGTTAGCCAACCATTCCGGATAATCTACTTCTCGGATGATACGTACTTCCAACAGGGCGTTGACTTCGATCTCCACGTATCTATTACGTTCTCCCCCGAGATTACGCTTTCGCTGTCGGATCGGCCTATGATTGGGATCAATGGATAACCTGTGTTCAATGATATTTCGAGAAATGCCAGGCATATCCTCCGGTCCCCAAGCAAAAACTTCCGCAAATTCACGCAAAAGGTTAAGCAAATCATATTGTAATTGAGGGGGCAAATCAGCCCCAATTTTTATTACCTTGTTTGGATCGGCCGCGAGGGGAATAATTCTTACCTCGGCCCCTGCTTCAATGGACAGGTCCGAGCCACCTGTTAAATCGGTAATGTTAACGGAGGTCGGCCTGATTGTAGAAGTAATTTTTGATTTCAGATCTACGGGGGTCGGTTCCTTCAAGGAAGCCATGTAGCACTGTTTTGCCTGCAAGACATCACAACGAATAGAAGCTACCCCACCTATGGTGGGGAACTTTAAAAGCATGTGTACAGTAGATGCTATGGCCTGGAACTGATTTAGTCCAGGTCGTCCCAAATATACATTGTATGGTGATGGCTCATCAATGACCACGAAGTCTATGGTTTCCGTACGTTTTAGCTGTCCAGCCAGTAACGTGACGGGAATACTCAAGTGTCCCACAGGTATAACATGGTGATTGCCGAAGCCAATCAATGGTGTCCGAACTGGACTTAACTGTGACTTGTGTAATTGACAACCAGCCAGTGCATTGGTTGTAATTATATTGCTAGAACTACCCGTGTCTAACAATGTCCTACGTACTTGGTAATTTGAAATGTAGCAATCGATCACTAGTGGATCGTCACAATTGAAAGACAGAAATGTATCCGTGTCATCGAAAGTAATGCCTGGTGTCATGGTATCTGATTTACGCTTACCTAGAATAGAGTTCCTTTGCCGGTATACCTGTTTCCTTTGGCGGTTAGAGTCGCCTTGGGTTGGTCCTCCTGCTATGGTGTTTACAATCCCCGCTATATTCAGGTCGGTGTTACCCCCAGTATTTGGGGCTCGGGAGTCGGATTGGGGACATTCGCGGGCAAAATGACCGGTCTCTCCACATCGGTAGCATCCGCTAGGTCGTTCACGGATTGCTGAAGTCACCGGTTTAGGTAGAGGTGCTACTTGTGTATATTGTGGTAGTTTCCCAGCTTGAATTAATTTAGCTATTTCTGCAGCTAAATCACGACAGTCATTAGTATTGTGACCAATGTTTTTATGGTAATTACAATACCTGCTCGGATTGAGCCGATCTGTGGGACCCGTCATGGGTCGAGCTGGGGGCAGCAGCCCTTGACTCTGAATGGCAGCATATATGTCAGCTCGGGGGACTGAGAAGGGCTCGGCTACCTGCACAGTGTTTACACTTACCCCGGCCTTTGGAATGGAATTAGTGGTATTGGCAAAGTTTAATTTCTTATTTCCTCCCGATGTAATAATTGGGGAAGAAGCTTTCCTCTTACCATATAAATCGGAAAAACTTCTTTCCCTTTCCTGTTTTATAGCTGTAGCATCTTCAACAACAGCAAAGTTAACAGCAGTAACCATCATTTCAAAATAAGAATGTGGGGGTCGAATGGCCAATTCAGTAGCTAAAGGTCCTGACCGTAACCCATTAATAAATGATCCCATCATTATTCTATCATCTTTTTCATGACATTGCCTAGACTCTATATTGAACCGATCTATGTATGCCTGTAATCCCTCTCCCATTTTTTGTGTTATGTTCATTAAATGTGAAATTGGTTTAGACAATATCTTATTACCCATGAAATTGGCTAAAAACAGGTCACCAAACTGATCTAAAGAATGAATAGAATTTCGGGGCAAAGTACAATACCAATTTATGGCCTGACCTTTAAGTGTCAGATGGAATGTCATGCATCGGTTAGCGTCGGACAAATTGGCAGCATCCATGACGCTCATGCACTGCATCCAGTGAGCCGTGGGGTCGGTGGTACCGTCATACTTGTCAACCTTACCTAGGCCTCTGTATCCAGGGGGAAATTGTGCCATTTGAATCTCCCATCCAAAAGGATGAGACACGCGAGACGTGGGGGCAGTTCGTCCGATTTGAGTATATCCAGATCCGGGTAGGCCGAGCTGGGGGTATCCGGACTGACCTAAGGGGTGTCCCCCCAGGCCGAGGTAATAGTTTCCTAGGCCGGGCCCGGGATAATAATTTGGATTAAGTAAAGGAATATTTTCTAAGGGCGGCTGCATGACTCGGTTATTGCCTAAACCATAATGCTGAAACATTGCAGGGTTGGCTGTAGTGGTGTATCCGGGGTAATAACAGGGTTGATTCATTTGGCCGATTTGTATGCCATGGCCAGGTTGATTCAATTGACTTATTTGTTGTCCTAAAGTGGAAAAGGGCAGGCCTGACATAAGAGAACCGTTATTGAACTGAGCATTGGGGGCCATAAAGGGATCCGGAAAAGTAAGATTAGCCTGAGTATGAGCTACAGTGGTATAAACAGGTGGTGCCACAGAAGGGTTAGGAGGACCAGCAATATGACTGATTGAAGAAAAATTAACTCTCCCAGGTTGTGGAGGACATATAGATTGTGGGGGGAGACTAGACATTAAAGCAGCAGAGGGGTTGGACACAGGGTTGATGACAGCCCTAGGTGGGGGAACGGTTGGGGACCAATGTAAACCATAGGGGTGTTCTGTGTTAACTGCTTCTGTGGTGGTGGTTGTAATGGGAGGTTCTGTATTAAGAGTAGAGATGATAGGAGCAACATGGTTTATTAAGTGAAATATTTCTGGAAATAAACGGAAGAACCTATCTTTTTCTGCCTGTTCCTGTTCGGAGGTGAGAGTTTCAACAAGGGTGGTAGTAGTTGGTGGATCAGATGGAGGATTAGAACTGGTGACAGAAACGGTAGGGATCAAAGCGGTTGTAACGGTGAGCCCATTGAGGTTGTCAGAAGAAGAAGCACCCTTTCCTGAACGAGTTTGCGTCATGGTTTCAACAAATTTATTTAAATGAGGAAAATTTGATGAAATAATCTGATCAAACGTTCCCCACAGTCGGCGCCAGTTGATGTGACGCAAAAATTACAATAAGGGAGCGATGCTTCTTCACGGCCCAATGAACTCTTGAAGACAGTAATAGCCCAATTTGTATGAAGTTGTGCTGTGAAGGGAATGAACAAAATTGAAAATGATGGAATAATCTGAGTTGCTGAGCTCGGCCAAGATGATGAAGCTTGATGATCTTGCACTCCTCCTTTCACCAATTGATAATTAATTCAGAAAAGGAGCGGGGCTTTCCCCCCTGTATAGGCTCCGACGATCAAGTCAGTAATATGAAAGAGATAAGCATTATAGAACAAGAGTGTTCAAAGAAATTGTAAATGAGAGAATAGCTTCAGAATTGCTAGTGAGAATTGCCAGAAATTACTTATTGGAACCTACCAGAATGAGGCTTGTGCCTGAGTATTTATAAGCTACTCTTGATGGTTCCGTTGAGTAATGGAGACATACGCTCCTAATTATTCCTTTTGCAATGATGTTTTTTGCTTTTCCGGGAAAACTGGCTTTAACTTTGGCCCCTTTGTCATAATTGATCTGCACACATTAAAATAATGGCCCTACCATGATATTTTATATTATTATCTTTATTTCAGGTCGGCTTCACCGATCTAATCTTACATAAATTACCGACCTAAATAGGGATGAGTTATAACATTTGACCGATCTAACTTCATTAAGCTTTTACCGACCTGAGATTCTTGAATAATACTGACATAATCATACCGATCTGGGCTATAAGGTCTATCGATCTAAGATTAGTTTATTCCGACCTAAGCTTTAGTGAGTTTTCTTGTTCAATTCTTCATGACTAATATAAGATTATATGACCGACCTAACTTTGTAACAGAGACTCATTTTGTGTGATCTTTCTGACCTGAACATGGATCTGGGCTTCTTTATCTTTTACTGTTTCTTAGTTTTTAATTAATAGGGCTAGGCCCAATGGGGATTTCAATTTTATGCACATCATCTGTTTTTCTGAAATAGGTTTGGAAAATAATTTCTAATCCTGTTATACTAAAACAGGTTTTGAATAAAAAATTAAGCGAACTCTTTTTTTCTTGAACAAGTGTAGAAACTAATAGTCAAACCTGTGTTGGTAAAGTAGGTTTTAAAGAAAAAATTAAGCAATACCTTTTTTTCTTGAACTGGTGTAGAAAATATTTTTCAACACTGTGTTGGTAAAACAGGTTTTGAAGGAAAATTTAATCGATGTCTTTTTTTCTTGAACAGCTGTAGAAATTTTTTTTTCAAACCTTTGTTGTTAAAACAGGTTTTGAAGAAAAAAATTATTCGATATCTTTTTTTCTTGAAGAGGTGTAGAAAATATTTTTCAACACCTGTGTTGGTAAACAGGTTATGAAAAAAAAAAATCAACAACTATTTTCCTTGAACAGGTTTAGAAAATCATTTTCAAGGCTGTGTTGGTAAAATAGGTTTTGAACAAATTTTTATCGACATCTTATTTTCTTGAACAGGTGTAGAAAATATTTTTCAAACCTGTGTTAGTAAACAAGTTATGAAAAAAAAAATTTACATCTATTTTCCTTGGACAGCTGTAGAAAATCATTTCAAAAGCTGGGTTAGTTAAACAAGTTTAGAAAATAATAATAATCAAAATCTATTTTTTTTGAATAGGTGTAGAAAATATTTTTCACACCTTTTCCATCAAAACATGTTTTTGTAAATAAAAAAAATTTTGAAATCTATTTTCATTTAATATGCGTAAAAAATATTTTTCAAACCCGTTTTACTAAAAGAGGTTTTGAAAAACCTATCTTTCATACCTGTTTTTGTATAACAGATTTTGTACATAATTATTTAAACCTGATATTACAAAACAACTTTTAATTAGTAGGTGTTAAAACTCATTTCTGTAGTAGTGTCGCCTGCGCGAAAGAGCTGAACGGGAGATTGAACGTATCTGGATGAGGAAGAAGATGCAGATGTTGGTATATTTATTCTTTCTTAGTTGGTTTATTATGCTTTGCCTAGCCGTATTAGTCATGGAATGTATGCCGGATAAGTAAGAGTTTGTGTAAATCACGTTATATCTTTTAACAATTCCATCCCAGTATATAAATAGATGAATAAGAACAGAAATAAAAAAAATAAAATACGATAATAAAGAAAAGGAATCTTGTAGATGCTGAAAAATGCCTAAGATTGATAATGTTTTAATAACTTTGTAATGTTTTTTCTTCACCCTCAAATATAGAGTTTCCTCTGTTTTTCAAACTCAAAACTCGTGGATAGACGTATGTTTTTCTGTTATTTATCCGTAATTTAATATTAAGTGGTTATGTGTAATAATGTAGTTATTTAAACTATATGTTTTGGTATCCATTTTCCAAAAACTGGGGAAAAACCATAAATGTATGTAAATTCTGAAACAATGGGCCACCTGAAGTCATAAAAAGAATTTATTTTGTTTGAGTTTGGTTGACCCGCAAAAATTCACTTTACTTTGTAGAATACCTTTACCATTACCCTATCAAGTCTGATATAATTTTCATATTTTATTATATTAAATTAAGATTGATTTGTTTATGAAATGGAGTGGGATTTGGTATTTCTCCTTAATTTAATGTTAAATACGTATTACTAATAATTTTATAATTTAAACTAAAAGTTTTCTTCTCTAGTTTTTAAAAGATGTTTGAAATCCAAATTTATTTGGAAATATTGAAACAGTGGCATATATTAGAATGCAAAAAATGGCATACAATGATACGAACAAGTATGTTAAAAAAAAGGAAGAAAAAAATGGTTTATTTACCGGCAATATTTGACACTTTTTATTAGTTTACGAAAACAATAGGGTCATCTTAGCATAATTTTGGGATGGGGAGTATGAAGTTTAAGGACCGGGAAGAAAATATAATTCAAGTTAACCTTAAACAGTGATACAACTTTTCCGTGGATACAACGCGAGCAATACACCTATCGATAAAAGGAGAATCCAAGCTGTGCAATACAAAAACTGGAAGGGGCAAAAAAAAGAAAAGAAAAACCAAAACACAAAATTTCCTTAATTTGCACACACAAATCAATCCCTAATAAAATACAACCGATAACCAATGAAGACAGAGGGATCAACCCGTAATACTTGCGCTGCTAACACTGCTAACATAGAAGACAAGGAAAAAATAGGAAACGAAAAACATTTATGAGCAAAAGGAAAATCGAAATTGATTTTTAAACGTGGATGTTTTCTACCAAACATTATCGCAGAGGAGCAGAAATTGGGTAATGATTCGTAGGAGGCTTCAGTCTTGGACATGAATAGAAAACATTGGATGGTCAAATTTCTTTTTTGAGGGCACATTCCAGCAACCACATGAACAGAAACTGCAAACGAGGCATTTATTTTTAAGGAATGTCATTCAAACGCACCAAGCGTTAAGAGAACTACATTTTGCGGTTTCAAATTGAGGACCAAATGTCCGGTTCATTTTACTTATGCTATTAAATGGAGCACAATCTAATGGGAACACGGCGGACCGAACCACAATCTAAAGGGAACTCGGTGGACCGATCCAATATATCCGGCGAGGTTAAAAAAACATAATTATGCGTAACGGTTAAGTGCACTGTTTTCAAAATCGAACCAGATCGGTCGGTTGAACCGGTCAGACCACGAACCGGCAACTGGTCCGGACCGATTTGACACTTAAAACCGGAAAATCAAAAAACTGGTCAACGGCAGTCAAAACTCGGGTTTGACCGGATTTTTTTTTAATCAAATGGGCTATTAATTTTTTTTCAAAATTTTTTCAGCCCACATTTTGTTTTGGGTTGAAATTTATTAATCTTTTAAACATAGTTTCATCCCTATAATAAATTTATTATTGGGCCTAAGACAAAAAATAAACAATAGTGTGTCATAAGGTAAAACATATCATTCTTTTACTCATTGAAGACTACTGAAATCACGCAGTCGTATTTATACATATAGGAAGCACAAACTTTACAAGAACAAATCAGGAACGAAAACACAAAATTAGAAATTAATGAAAAGATTACGTAACTCACCAGAATCAGCAATAAAACGTACCATAGTTGTTGAAGATATAAACGAATCGAAGGGGAAATTACGGTAGCCAAACGGAAATCGCATGGAAGAACTTCCGATGTAATAACCAAAGCAAAAGTACAAAGAAAAGATTGGAAAAAAGCCGAAAGTTGAACACTAGATTAATTGACAATGGCTTAAAATTGGAACCAAGCCGAAAATAATCATCTGTGGAAGTTTTTTTTAAAGACCGAGTATGGAAACTAGGAAGAGAATTATGTACAATGCACAAAACCTTAATTCCTTTTAAACATGTGTAACTTAAGTAAAACAATAACCTATCATGTGGAAATCCTTGTTAGCCTGTTGGACTTGACCGAATGTAATGTCGATGGACGTGATGGAATTCGGCCCACTTGATGTTCATCAGGATGTAGTTGTAGGAAGCTTCTGTAAACTTATGTCTTCGTTTTTGGAAAATGGGCAACATTTTAGTCACAAATTTCTTAATATGTGTTCCCCGTTCACAAATTTAATAACTACGGTTTTGCCCTTATGTTTCCATTTATATCCTTCCGCCCTTATGTTTCCTTTTATATCCTTTCTTCCCAACCACCGAAAACGATCACAATTATGGTAACAATGTTATATACGTGGCACTATGAAAAAGATAAATAAATAAATTCCGGACTTTAATTTATTTGTACTGTTACACAATGATATGGCTGTATTATGTGTCATTATTTTGGGTTCGATTATTCTAAAAGTTATTGATAACAATGCAATGTCCATTTTTTATTTTTCGTAATTATAAGCAAATATAACAAAATACTTGGTTATTTTCTACGGGTATGAAATTATTCTTATCTCCATATCTACCTAACAAAATACCAACTGTCACATTGCAAAGTATATTATAATAGTAGTTCATTCATCATTAATAGTTCAATACAACACACAACAGGTACATAACTAAAACAAGACCATCACTATCCGTCATTAAAATGACTACCCGCAAACATTTTGCTTTCTTTTCCTTTTGAAATTGCTTTTCCAAAGTACTTTTACTATTTTTCCTCCTGCCTACCGTAAGCCATTGCCACTCCTGTGACTTCGTCCTTCACAATGGAAAGGTTAACATGTGGGATCGCCACCATGGGTTTCCCACTACAGTCCAGCGGGATCAAATCTGCCCTTCCAATCATTCTGAGGTGGATACCCTTCTCTTCCTCGTATAATGATTTTATGGTGGCCATGTCCCCAACACATTCAGAAATGAGCCATGCAACACCATTGATGCCAAACTTTGAAATCATAGTCCTCATTAGGATACGCATCTGTACGCTATCCCGGACAATGTCACACTTGGCTGTTACTGCATCCTTACGCATGGATCGGTCGCGAAATTTTCGCACTCCCAACGTACCCCCTATATGTTTGCAATCTGTCTTGACGAATTTTTTCACTCCCTGGAATGTTATCTTCCCGTTCACCATGGCTGCAACAAACCGATTGATAAAGGAATAATTTGTTTGGGTATGTGAACTCCCGTCCCGTTGTGTGATTGATTAGTTCGGCTTTCAGCACCTATAAGCAGAGATTTTTATACCCACCGTACAATATTTCCCTCCATTTTTTTCACCTAATTTGGCGCCAAAACAAACCACTATCAAAGGAAGCTTTAACAGTATGCCCATATTCGTGAGCCTCTTCTATTACATTATAAATGTCTTATATATTTTATGGTTTTCAGTATTTGCGCGTAAAACCAATCTATATTTCGGATCTAAACAAAACGTAATACGTCATTGTAAACTATAATACATTTGAATAAATTAACTAACCCCTAAACCCGACCAACCTCCCCCAGTAAGAATATGATTGTATTTTTATAAATATGTATAAAAGCAACTTGTTACGCAGTGTACATCGAAATGTTACCCAATTCCCCTTACTGAAACTAAATGGATTCTAAAAAATGTAAATTCGTTGTGGGTAATACTTTTGGTGTAGCCATGATGTCAATACTGCCATGATATGTATTTAAAAATATTTGTTTCCACTGATGGCCCCGACTACGTGACATAAAACCTTCGATAGTGTTGTAACGGGAAAATTTTTAATTGACATTGCCCGCTGACGGATAAACATAACAATCGTTTGTTAATATTGAATATTTTCTATCTCCCAAAATGGGTGTTCGAACTTGATGTTCATCGGACTTTTACAATACCCTATAACGGAAAAAAAAAATTGTATTACATTTTATTGACTTTATTACCGTACGTATTAGTCATTTATCATTATCATTATCCACCGGCGTTTAAAAACAATTATCAAAGTTTTCTTTTTGAGCTGAGTTTATTGTTTGGCGTTTTGGACAGGGACAATGTTCAACTGCACCAGCTAGACATTGAAACGTCCACAAAAGCAACGAACAACGACATACTTTGGGTGCATTACAGAATAAAAATAAAAATTCGCAAAAAATTATAAGCTTATTACCATTATTTCACCTATTTTGATCGATGTATCCGTCAATAGAGTGATGTGTGTCAGCTTTTCGGTAAAGAGGAAAACCAACGTTTCCACCCATTTTCCCAATTGTGAGGTCATTCGCGTCATTCTATTTGATCGGCACCCTCTTTGCCAATAAGGTAAAAATGCAGTAAAAATGTTTGTTCTAATCCACTTTAATGACTGCTTCATAATGTAAATTTGTATATTTCAAATATTATTTCTTGCTATCCGTTTTGTAATTATCATTAATAAAGCGTAACATAATAAATTCACAGAGAATATCTTGTGCATATATGATTCGTATAAAAATATGGACTTATAGTAGTTTATGTGGTCAAGTATAATGGTGTTATTCAAAAATATCTTTATTTGTTATACTTATGTCCTTTCCCCTCTCATCTCTATACTACAATCAATATTTCTCAAAATTTTCCGTAACAATTATTTGTTCTCCACTTTCTTCTTATTCATCCTACACTAAATATTTTCAAATTTTATTTGTATAAGTTTTTAACTTATGTCATGTTTTGCAGACGTTTGCAATTGCATAAGTGAAACACATTTCACTACAAACCAAAGCATCTAATGTTATATCTTAATTTTATGTTCGAATTTATTCATGTTGTTGCATAATAAACATAACTTTAATTTTATGGGAAAAAATGTTGTGTCGAAAAATCTTAAGGCCGAAACCCACAAAAGATGACGTTCCCTTGTGTTATAGAAATTTTTCCCCTCTATGGAAAAACTCCTATAAGCGCCTCACCCTTCCCGTGAGGACTCGGCCAAACACTCGAAATAACCGAGGTTCCCGTAACCCAGCTAAACGACGAGCAAAGCGAAAGACTTTAAAAACAAGCACAACGGCACGCACTAGAACACATAGCCAAAATTAGTCCAACCTTGCTATATACAGTTCACCAAAAATCTATATACACAAGTACTAACTCACTCCGACATCACTCGCACAAGGAAGACACAAGCCTAACTCACCGTAAGCTAGACTTTCTCTCTCTAGCACTCGAGTTTCTCTCTCTAGAACACTCAAGCAAGCTACTCGATTCTAAGTGCCTTCCCCCCAAGTGCCCCTTTGCCTATTTATAGGCAAAGATCTTGGATGACAACCCTATCCAAGTAGGTTCTAGAGAACTCTAGCGCCAAGCCTTGCCCGCACCTTTTAGCCGCGCTTAGAAGCTTCTCCGCACAAGCCCGCACTCTCATCTAGAATTCTCCAGCAACATCCAGCATCCCCGGGCCAAGTCTATAGCATTCCGGTCCCTTCTCGTGCCATCACACCCCTTCGTGACCCATCACGGCTCTTCTTCCAGATGCTAGACTCTTCTCAAAGATTCCAGACTCTTTTAGAATCTTCTAGCGCGCACCAGACTCGCCTCGTGCAGATCACCGACGTGCAACACCCTGCTCTCAAACGTCCTCGTAACGTCGAGCATTGCCTAGATCATTCTCAAATGTTCTAGGACTTCCCCGAGCCATCCGTCACCATCTAGGTCCCTCCGGACCATTCTAGAGAATTCTTCTTTATATATAGTTACTGAGATCCCATTATAATATTGTATATCATCATAACGAGCACGCGACATGTAAATATTATGACATAACTATATATAAAGGTCCCGTTTAAGAATGAGTGAACCACCTTTAATATACTTTAACTTTTTTATTATCTACGCTTACCAACCTTTTCTTTTTTTTTTTTACCCACGAATGTATCTGAACTAATTTTAACGGGCCGATAATATACTTTCACTGTTAATTAACGCTACAGGTGACAGAATCAACATCATTTGCATATACATGCATTTTTTGGAGGGTATTTTTGTCCCTTCAGGGTTCATCATCTTCTTCATTCTTTTTTATTTTTATTTAAGTTTTTTCTTTTCTTTCCTTCTTCTTGTCCAGATCGGTTCTTTGCTCCGATTGATTCTGATCTGAACTGCTCCACCAGATCTTTTTTGGGATCCAAGGATGACAAAATTGCCTTACTCCCATTTTTCCACTACACACTACCGTGATGATGTATCTTCAATTTCACACCTCCATGATTTCCATCCTTTCTTGTTGGACCGAAAATTATCAAACCCACAAACAAAACAACAGTCACAAGCTCCGACTTTGAACCAGCAAAATCAATAAACATAAGTTTGATCAAAGCTTCAAATCACTAACATGAAAATCAAGAGCAAAAACTACTTATTCATTTAAATATATATGGCACATTCGCAGTATAGAAACACTAAAAGAAATTGCCTAGTCAATCAACAAATTGATGTGTCTGTTTTAAATAGAACTAGAATAGGGTTGGATTTGATTTTCATTCCCAAAAAAACGTAAAAACAGAGAGAAAAATAAGAGGGGAGAAGAAGAAGAAAATCGGGGCCGTTTTTTATCTAGGCGGTGCTCGTTCGCGATTTGAATGGACGTCGATCAGCTCTGAAATCTTAAGTTGTCAATCGCTAGCACAAAGCAAAGAAATTTGGAATAATCAACCTTCTGCACAGAGGAAAGACTTTCTTGGCAATGTCTTCTGAAATCAAGAACAGTATGGATAATCAACCTTCTGCAATACTGCTATTATCAACAATAGTTGCAGTGGGTAGTGGCGGTGTTGGGTGGAGAGAGTAGGGAAGCAGGAGGCGGCGGCAGTGGTTGTGGGTGGTGGGTGAAGGGGGTAGGCAGAGAAGTGACGGGTGACAAAAGGGGGAGGGAGAATGATGTAAATTTTGAATGAAAGTGCAAAAATACCCTTTAAATTAGGCATGTGAGACTCACGTGGAGTGATTTCCCGTTAGTCCCGTTAAGATTTAACGGCTCCAGTATATTTTTTAGTTGTTTAAATTAATATAGGTACAATCATGGCTAAAAATATATATATGTACCAAAGTGAACACAATCGAAAAGTATAGGTATATTAAAGGTAGTTCACTCTGTAAAAATCTACGAAACTAAACACAATTACTGTGTCTTATTAATAGGTATTAAAACTTTGGGGGTTATAATATAATTAGTCTTATTTCCTTAGTGTTTTGAGTTTGGCAAACTACCCATTATAATTTGACCCATAAAGTATTATTTTATTAGTAAGACACCCTAATATTTATAGTAATGACCCTTAGCTTTCCATATTACGACTAGGACACCCTAGAAATTATAATTTCACCTTTACTGTGATTAGACTAGCAATCAAAAATAATAATTGCATCTCCTACGTTTAAATGTTATTCTAATTAAATAATAATTATATACATAAACATGCAACGCGATTTTTTCATCCTGAACCTTCACAATCGCAATAACTGGGTTGATTTTGAAAGTGGAACAATATTCTATAATGGATAGAGTTGTATACACAGATTTATTTATTGATCGTACACTTTTGTCAAAGTTACTAATTCATATGATGTACCTTACCCATCTTAACAATGCGTACATTAGTTAACGCTAACTCATTATAATATTTCGTGTTCAGTGTATTTATTCACAATAATATAATTACATGACTAATAATTTTTATACATTGGTTAAAGTGGGCTCTAATGACATTTCACTGTCAATGTGTTTGCTCACTATTATATAGTTAAGCAAGGCCCATGAGTAGTGCGTCCTTGATGACTTTGGATATGAAGGGAGTAAATGTTGGCTAGTTATGTATTTTAAGAGTTTACAACCTTGATTCACATAATAAGTTGTTCATTGATGCTCCCCATCTTGCATGAAATTAATTACATATTTGGCATCGTTTATTCTGCGTGCAAGTTTATGCCGATGTTTCGCGTTTTACATGCCTATCTATATATAATTTACTGTTTCACTTGCACCTCTATCTCTATAAATTAAACACAGTAAAAGAATATTATATTTTTGTTCTACCATACACAGCCTTATAACTTCAATTTTAATAACTGTGTACTATTTAGGTTATTAAATGATCCTATGCATATGCGTCTATTATTTACTGTTTTATATTTTTTTACATTTTCATATATCATTGTTTGTATGTATATTATTTGATAAATTATGTTTAAAAAAAAAACAACGACTAACTAAAAAGTAAATATCTTCTAATTACATGTTCAATAGCAATTAATTTTATTAATCTGTTGAAATTAAACACCTACCTAAATTGGTTTTTTGATCATTCACTTTGAAATATAAAAAAAAAGTAAATTAAGGCCTAACATGTAAATAATTAAAATAAGTAAAAATTAAAACAAAACTGTTGTATCCCTGAACACAGATGGAGGTGCACTATTAAATTACTTATGGGATTGCTGCTGGAACACAAACAGACCTCCAAACCTTCAACTATGATGTAGCTGCTGTGGAAAAGTGGGGGGAAATGAAAATTACAAACACTTACATTTTCCCCCATTTTTTACCCGCTTTTTTTTTTTCATCCCCCGCCTATTTAATAAATTTTCCCGCCGTTTCCTTCCTTATATAAACAACATTTGTTTTCCATCAACATTCCTGCAAACAAACTTTATCATTAAATCACATGGGGGTTTTAGTTAATTTACCCATATTAATATTACTAGTAAGACACCTTCGAAAATTTAATTCCACCATTACTATCATTAAACCACCAATTATTTTATAATTTCCCCTCAAAAGTTTAAGGACCTGTTTGGTATTGAAACTAAAACTATGGTTTGAGTTTTATTTTGATTTTATAATATTAAAATTACATTGGGAATGTAAAAAGGTGTGTTGAAAATGTAAAAATATTTATTGAAAATATAAAAAAGCTTATTAGGAATGATGAAAAACTATTATAAAATTAAAATGGTTTGAGTTTCAATACCAAATAGGGCCTAAGTAAATCCATTTCAGGAAAATCATCACATTTTTCTCAAAAATATTACACAAAGAAATAACATCATTTTTTACTTAATTCACAATTCAAAATTTAAAATTCCCTTTAAATTCTCACTCACATAAATTCAAAAAATAACATAATCATTACACTTTTTTTTCTTTTTTCTACAAAAATCCTCAAAAAAAATTCCCTTCAAAACAAATTTCTTTCCAAACTAAAAAATTTCCTATCCAAATTACTAAGAAAACAAAGCCAGCCATACTAATGGAAGTAAGGGATTAACATTTTTCAACCGTAGAAAGGATGGGGATGACTCCGGGAACGGGTGAAAAAAACAATATAAGTATCTAATGGCATGCTTTTGAGTTTTGACCACATTCACAAACAGTAAACAAAACATCTTTTCAAAGGTATGCAGAAATGATGGGATGAAACCCACTTCCATTGCTTACTCAATTCCAAATTAGCATTCACAGAACTTCGTTAGCCAATGAACTCATGATCGAGTGCTACCGATCGATCATCCAACCATGTTCTCTGATAATATGCAGTTCATCAACCTTTAGCTTACTCAAGAAAAAGATTGCAAGTCGCTCCTTCCGTAGACTCTTTTTTTTAAGAGAAGAGACAGCTGCAGCAGCGGACGCCGAAGCCATCTTTTCTTCTTTCTTAGCTCGACTTCTGAAAGTTGAGCACCGTTCGTCTCATCAAGAATCCAATTCTTTCGATCAGTGGACAAGGTTTCTCCCTTAAACCAATTCATTATTAAGGTAAAAATCATGAACCCATAATGGCGCCTGGGAGGTGTTCGACAAAATGCCCCAGCCACCAACATGGCTCAAGCCCACCTTCTTTGAGTATTTGGCTGTTGCTGCCTTGTTTTGCTTGAACTGCTGCCATGCTGAACCTTCGCTGTGGAGTGTCCGTGCACACCATTCCCGATTTTCTTCTTGTTCTCAGTCTCAGCTAAATAAAGTTTCAGCTAAGTATAACCTCCTTGTTTGATTGCATATTTTGACATCTTCATTAAATTTCTGGTTTCCATTAATTGCCATGCCCTAGTCAAGTGTTCTGTTTGGTTTTTCTCATTTAATTTTCTATTAAGTGTGCTGTTTGCAATTTCTTATTCCATTTCCTAGCGACAAGAGAAAGGTAAGTGTGCTGCTTGAGAAAGGTAAGTGTTCAATTATTAAGTTGGCTGCTGGTGTTAGGCCATTCCGTTGTGTATCTGGCTGCTGGTGTTAGGCCTTTTTTCTGTTTTGGCTGCTGAAGTTAGGCCTTTTTTGAGTATTTCGCTGCTGCTGCCCTGTTCCCTTGAACTGCTATCATGCTGTTTTAATACCTATTAGGCTTTTCTGTGCTGCTTGTACGGTTTCTGGTGTGCTATTTTTACTGTCTTTGTGTGGATACAAAGTGGCATTCGGTCACAAATGGCCACTCTACCTCGGCAAGAAAGGGAAATCCCACCACAGGGTCCAGTCAATGAAAAAGAAAAAACTGAATCGATCAAGACTCCGTGGTTGAACTTATTCAAGGACAACAGGAAGTTTTCAGAAGATGTCAGGGTTCAGTATTTCCCGCAGGAGGATGGTCCTTTGCACCTTGGGGTGGAGGATGTAGCGAATGTAAATGAAGTGTGGCAGAATGCTCTTCTTGGATGTTTTACGGGGAGATTTCCTGGAGTGAAAGCTGTGATGGACATCATAGCAAGATGGGGTGTAAAGTGCCACCCGGTTCCGTGCCAAAATGGGTGGACCATGTTTAAATTTGATACCAATGAGGACAGGAACAAGGTGCTATCGGCAGGGCCACATTCCATTTATGGAAGGCGATTACATCTGCAGGAGGTTCCTGAGGAATTTTTATTTGAGTCCTATGTTTTCTCTATTGTGCCTGTGTGGATTCAGCTGCCCAAGCTTCCACTGGAGTGCTGGACGACAAAAGCCTTGGGAAAGATTGGTTCCAAGATTGGGAAACCGATTAACACTGACAGGGTTACTCTCAACCATGGAAAGTTGGCATATGCAAGGGTGTTAGTTGAAATTGATGTGTCCAAGCCTCCCCCGGCATCTCTCGTGATTACCTTGCCTAAAGGAGCCACTTTTGAGCAGCAAGTGCTATACGAAGAAGTGCCAAAGTACTGTAGCTATTGCAAAAGATTTGGGCACTACGAAGGAGATTGCAAATTGAAAACCATCAAGGTTCCTGATGCCATGATTGAAGAAGTCATAGGTGAGGGAGGAAATCAGAGGCATTCGGATGAGATTCAGGAAGAAAGGGAGCAGCAAATCAATGATGAGGAAGCTATCATAGTCCATCAAGTGGATGACGAAATGGAGGAGCGGGTGGCTCCCTTAGGGAAGGACAAAGGTGTGGAAGATTTTCCAACCTTGAAGGAAACCCTTGACATTTCTCAAAATCATGGGAAAGGGTTACAAACTGAAAGTATTGTTGAGCCACTAAATCTCAGACCGAACAAATGGGAGGTCAAGAAGAAAGGAGGTAAACAAAAACCACCTATGCCGTCAAGTGTCTTTATCCTTACGGAAGGTGTGCAGAAACAAAAGCATCTAAACAAGGGAGGCCAACATCAACAGAAGAAGGGAGACAAGGAGAAGGATGTGGGAGGGAAAGAAATGATACCACAAGAAAATGCTATGCTACAAAAGGAGGCAAAAGGGACGAATCAATTTGAGCCGCTCGCTAAACATACTTTTATGGAGGCATGTGATGGAAGCCAAATAGATGGGGATGATGGCCACAGTCAAAGGTCAAGGAGGAAGGATAGAAGTAGAAGTCGAGGTCGGAGAAAAGGGGAGAGTAGGGAGCGTGAGGCGGCCTCTTCCGTCTCATCCTCTACATAGATGAGAGTTGCTTTTTGGAACATAAGGGGTTTAAATAAACCCCTTAAAATGAAGGAGGTAACAAAGCTTATTGAAGGTAATAACATATCCCTCTGTGGGATATTGGAGACTAAATTATCAACATATAGACTGAGTTCTTTTGCATATAGATATCGCCCTGGGTGGAATTTTGTTGATAACTTTGATGTTGTCAAAGGGGGTCGAATTGTAATTTTTTGGGATCCCAAAATGGTCGAATGTGTTGTACTTCATACCTCGGAGCAGGCCATCCACTGCAGGGTTTTTTGTAAATCCTCTGGATTAAATTTTATGTGTACTTTTGTTTATGGGTTATATACGGTTGTAGAAAGAAGACTTCTATGGAATGAATTGAGGAGGTTGGGAGATAACCTAAACCTTCCTTGGATGGTTTTAGGTGATTTTAATTGCTGCAAAGAAGTGGTGGAAAAGAAAGGGGGAGTGGTTCCCTCAGATTACTGTCTTAGAGATCTGAGGGAGGTTTGTCAAGAACTAGGATTGAGAGATGCTAACTCCACTGGGGAATATTTCACTTGGGCTAGAGGGGGTGTGTTTATCAAGTTGGATCGTCTCCTAATCAATCAAGAATGGCAGGATATGAACTTACATTGTCACGCAGATTTCAGAGCAAAAGGGCCATTATCGGACCATACACCTGTCATTGCTTCTATACTGCAGAGGGATTTTAAAGGCAACAAACCTTTCAAATTCTACTATATGTGGATGAAGCATTCTGATTTTCGGCAATTGATTCAAGGGGTTTGGCAGAGGTGGGAGAGAGGTAGTAAACAGTATATTCTTTGCAGGAAATTAAGCCAGCTGAAGATTCCACTGAAAGGTTTGAACAGGTTGCATTTCCACCACATTTCAGAGAAGGCTAAACGTGCGGTGGAGGAATTGGAAGTTGCAAGAGAGAGGTTGGTCAGTAACCCGACGGACAATCATTCTGTCGTAAGAGAAGCCCAACTTCGGAAGAGAGCAGAGTTTCTAATGGAAGCCGAAAGATCATTTTTAGCACAAAAAGCTAGAGCAATGCATTTGAAGCTTTCAGATAGATGTAACAAATATTTTCATGGGTTGGTCAAAAAGAATAACCTGAAGAATAATATTGTGGCGGTGGAGAAAGAAGATGGCACATTAACTTCCTCACCGCAAGAATTGGGAGAGGAGTTTGTTAAATTCTTCCAAAACCTCTTGGGCCAATCGGATGGAGTGCAAGACATTGATGAAGACATGATTAGGGCTGGAAAATGTGTACTAAATGATGACAAGATAAGGTTGGCAGAACAAATTACCTTGCAAGAGATAAAAGAGGCTGCTTTCTCTCTTAATGATGATAAAGCTCCAGGGCCTGATGGTTACCCGGCAGGATTCTTCAAGAGGAATTGGGATGTTGTTGGTAATACGGTGCAAGAGGCGGTTATGGAGTTTTTCCAGAATGGAAGGTTGCTCAAACAGATTAACCATACTGTGGTAGCTCTAATTCCAAAAAAGGTTCATGCACCTAGTGTTTCAGATTTCAGACCCATTTCTTGTTGTAATACAGTGTACAAGGTGATCACCAAGATATTGGCAGGCAGACTGAAAAGAGTACTTCCCCACATTATTGATGAAGCACAGGCAGCCTTTGTTGGGGAAAGGAATATGTCAGACAATTTTTATCTCGCGCAGGAGATTATAAGAAACTATACAAGGAAAAGGATCTCACCCAGGTGCATGATGAAGATAGATATACGAAAGGCTTATGACACTGTGTCCTGGGACTTTTTGTTTAATATGCTAAGGGCACTTGGGTTCCCGAATGTGTTTGTACAGTGGGTCTCTCAGTGTGTCACAACTACCTCTTTCTCGATCTCAGTCAATGGAAACCTACATGGCTACTTTAATGGGAAGAGAGGCTTGAGACAGGGTGATCCTATGTCGCCAGCGCTTTTTACCATTGCCATGGAGTATCTCTCAAGGCTAATTAAAAAGAATGTTGAGCAAGACTTTAACTATCACCCGAAGTGTGGGAACTCAAAGATCTCGCATTTGGCCTTTGCGGATGACCTGCTTCTGTTTGCAAGGGGGGATGAGCAATCGATATCTATCCTCAAGAATTGCTTGGAAAAGTTCAGAACGGTGTCTGGTTTGGCTTTCAATCCGGACAAGTCAGAGATATTCACTGCAGGTATGGCAGGTACGGAGTTACAGAGATGCCTTGATGTTGCTAGATTTCCTATTGCTACATTTCCTGTAAGATATTTGGGGTTGCCACTTGCGGCCCATAAGTTGAACACTGTACATTATGATGCTCTCTTGAATAAGATTTCTAATATCTTTAATGCCTGGAAAACAGTGACCTTGTCATATGCAGGAAGGCTTGAAGTGATTAGATCTGTCATTCAAGGAGTTGAATGTTTTTGGCTTCAAAATTTACCTGTGCCCGCATGTATCTTAGATAGAGTTAAAAGCCAATGTATGAAATTCTTTTGGGGTGGGAGACGACCTTTGGTTGCGTGGGAAAATGTGTGTCTGCCACAAAATGAAGGGGGTTTGGGGATTAGGAACCCGACATTCTGGAATAAAGCTTTAATGTTTAAGAATTTGTGGGATATACACATGAAGAGGGATAGTTTGTGGATAAAATGGGTTCATGGTTCATATCTTAAAGGGACATCGGTTTGGGAATGGAATCCTAATAAGAATGATTCTCCTATGTTCAAAAATTTGGCTAGTATTAGGGATATACTTGTTCAGAAATTGGGGGGGACTGATGCATGTATTAGAACTATAACTCAATGGTCTGTAACAGGAAACTCTCTTACTGGTAAAATCTATGATTTGTTGAGATACAAAGGTAATGCTTCATTTTGGGCAGGGCACATTTGGAAAAGTTTTATTCCCCCAAAATATTCTGTTATATTGTGGCTATGTTTCAAAGGTAGGTTGTCTACATGTGATAACTTATCCTTTTTGGACATAAATACAGATTGCTCTTTGTGTGGTAAGGAAAAAGAGACTATTCAGCATTTGTTTTTTGCCTGTGATTTTACTAACTATATTTGGTGCAGAATTAGACAATGGTTAGGTATTCCAAGAAGAATGACAACCATCCAAAGTACTCTGAAATGGGTGACGAAAGAGGTCAGAAGGGACAAGAAACGGTTTAAAGCATCTCTCATTGCATTTGCTCTAACCGTGTACCATGTTTGGAAATGCAGGAATAGTCTTATTTTTGATTCTGTGTCTACTAGACCGGAATCCCTTATTGTGATTATCAAGACTAACACTTGTAGAATTATGTATGAATTATACCCCGAACTGGGGATGTCAGGAATAACGCAGTAGTTGGCGGTTAAGCAACTACCTAGCCCACCTATACCGGTAGGTGGTAAAGGCAAATCAATTCCGGAAATAGCTGTCCTTTTGCTAAAAAAGGAAATAGTGGTACAAACCACTACGTTGGAGTCCACGGTAAGGGCTCCCTAGCCCACCTCTACCGGAAAGTGGTAAAGGCAAGTACCCGGTAACAGCTGCCCCTTTGCTTAAAAGGGGGTTGGTGGTACAGACCACTACGTAGATGACTACGGGAAAGTCATCCTAGCCCGGCTGACCGGTGTCCGGTAAAGGCTTATCAAATCCGGTAATGGTTGACTACTTACCAAAAGTAGTTTTACATGTACTCATGATCCTGATATTTTTCCTATGATGAGTGTGAATGGCTACCCAACACTTGGGCAGACTTACCTATTTTTCAGCTGATGAAGACAAGGAAGAACCTCCATTAGAATTTGGGGCTAATGTACTGATGATTGTAATAGATAGAAAATTTGTCCCTCCCTCCTAGGGTTTGAGAGTTTCTCTCACTACGAATTTTCGCCCTCTGGGGAAGAAATTCCTAGCGCCCACTCATGGGTTGTATTATGATGTGAACAGAAACACCATCACCTTGTGGTCCGATCTTTACCGGTTTTTGAGCCGGAATTCTTGGTGGAATAAATCATTTACCTTTCCTCCAAAAAAAAAAAAAAAAATGATGGGATGATGGGTGCACGTGAATCGTCATATACATCATCCATGCATAAAGGGGGAGGCATGCCTGTGTTGGGAAATTAAAACCCCCACCTAACTTCGGCCACAAATTTCCACAGATTTTTTTTATTTATTTAAATGATGTGGCATTGCTGAGTGGACTTTCCACTCGGGGGTATTTGTGGAATAGTTTTGTGGAGAGGCCCACAAAACTACTTTCTGGGCAAAAAAACTCGACGGGAATCGGGTCAATTATCATTATCGCAACATTAATTGGCTGGTTGGGAGAACTGAGAAATTATTGTTCAGCTTTTTGCTTGTCAAATCATAAAGATCAATCAAACAGTACATAGACACCTTTGTAAATGTTAAGTTATCAATCAAAAGTGTACCTTTTACACACCAAAAACAAGAAGGAAAAGAAAAAAGAGACACGTATAATTAGTACTATCTTGGTCTCCCTGGATCGCAAATTTAAAAATAGAAAAAATTATATTTTTAGTCACTTTTGTTTAAGTTATTTTATCTTTAATTATTTTTGTTTAATTTATTGTAAAAGTCATTTTTGTATGTATGTTATTACATTTTTAGCCGTTTTAACACGTTTAATTGTGAATATTGAAGATAATGGAGACGAGAAGGGACTCTCAAGTCTTATGCGAAAATGGGGAGTTCGAGCCAAGAAGCGGCGGAGTACGAGGCCGATTTCAAGCTATCCGACGACTTTGGAGAAGTCGGACCGATTATGGTTGAGAATGAGCACCACACTGAAATGTTCATCAACAAAATAGTTCTTGATGGCTTCCAATCTGCTCCTCTCATTTTTCCCTGTGAATCTTGGGTTTCTCCTAAAGAAAACAGAATTTTCTTCAGCGCCAAGGTTAGTATTTTCTTCATATTATTATTATTATTATTATTTTATTTTTGCTTCTTTTTACCCTGATTAGACTAATTATAGTTTCATTTGTTGCATTAATTTTTTTATTTTTTCTTTTCAATTTCGATATGTGTATGTATATGTTTCATCTTTTGCTAATATATATAATTAAACAAGGAAAGGTTAAGATCCTAGCTAATATTAAGTGATCAAAAGGAAAGATTTTGAAGATTGTTTTAAATAAATAAATATATATATTCACTATGTTAAAATTTTATATTGAATTATACTTTAGGACTAAAAAATAATTATATCGCTCAAGGCTTTGCTTTTGTGAAGACGGAGGAAGTATTCTAATTTGACACGTTTAGACAATCACTTCAATAAACGCGTTAGCTAAGAATTAGATGATTACCCATAAAGATGCATGAGTGATAGATATATATAGTGTTAATTAAAATATTATTCTTTCATGTCATTAAATTATTGTTTTATTTTCTTTTTGAGTTAATTACGCAAAATCTACTACAGTTTGCGAAAGTACATGATGACCCCCTATGCTTTAAAAAGCTACGCAAAAATCCCATGTGACTTTAAAACCTTTGTAAAGTACACGAAAATCTTAATTTGTGACTAAATTGCCTTATTTGGAATTGATGACCCTTTGACTGAATAAGGGCAATTTGGTCGCAAATTAAGATTTTCGTGTACTTTACAGGGGTTTTGAAACCGCAAGGAGTTTTACGTAACTTTTTAACTCATATGAGGATCATCCTGTACTTTCGCAAATCACAAAGAAGGTTTTGCATAATTAACCCTTTCTTTTTTGGTGAAACATTATGTTAAGTAGTTGATGGGTCTGACTATCGTTTTATTAAAATCCAAATAGAAAAATTACAAAAGAAAAGAAGGGGAATGTGATTCACGTTGCACTTCATAGGAAAACAACCCTTGTACATAAAGTATTGTGAAATGTATTGGCCAGAAAACTCCTTGCATCAAGAATAATCCAACCCCGTGGGGAAGAGACAATTTCGTGGGACTAAAAATAGTCTAATTAAGTGTGAGTGTTGCAAATTTTAATTTTAGTTTTAATTTTTATATGTTTGGTTGTATTTGTATAATTGTATGAGTCAATTGTGAAAAATTATCTCAAACTTTACTTCTATTGTAAATTGTTCACTGAACTTTGAATTTTTATAATTAACCCCTGATTTGTTAATTTGTTGCAATGTAAAGTAACGTTAGTCTTAGCTTTAAAATTTCTTAATAAAATTACCTAATTATCCACTTAATAACAATTTTAATATATAAATTTTGTAATTTTGCTAAAAAATTAGGTTAGTAATTAGGTATATTTATGAAGAAGTTTTAAAAGTAAGACAAACATTACCCTACATTGCAACGAATAGAAAGTTCAGAAGGTCGTTTACAAAAATTCAAAGTTCATGAGACAATTTACAATATAAGTGAAGTTTGAGTGGTTTTTTGTAATTAACTCTAATTGTATCAATGATATATATGTTGCCATTTTTTGAGAGTTACGTTTTACGAGGATTCTACTTACGTCTATTTTAGGTTCATAAATGTCTTTTTCCCAAATGCCAAACGGTCCTTTTCTTTTGTGTCCTTCGACTCGGTCCCTCCTGCTTCTTGTACGTGCTTTTGATAAGGCTTGAATAATTGTGACCTCAGAATATTTTTAGGTCCTTTCAATCTTATTTTCTTTTTCTCTTACTTGAATTGATTGATATTACTCCCCTCTGTCTCATTCAAAGAGTTTATTTTTAAAATTTTTTTTGTCCTATTTAAAGAGTTCACTTTAAATTTATTTATATTACATACCTTTACTAATATAATAATGTGTGATTCACAATCAACTCTTACTTCTAAAGTAAGGATATAAGGAAAAAATATGATGGTAAATTACTTATTTTAGATGTTGTACCTCACAACCCATAATAAGTTATACATATTTTAAAATAAACTTTTTGAGTGGGACGGAAGAAGCATTATTTTTGGAGTGAAATACAGTTTCTCTCTCGTAATTTTTGGTTATTGATAGTTGTTCTTTGGTGGTTTTAAAACATTTGTAGTAGTATCTTGTTGATGGAAAACATTCAAACTAACAGTGTGAGAATGAAATACCAAAAATATCCCTTGTTTTAAAAATAATTCACTCTTCTTCTTATGTCTTCCTTTTCCGAAGGCTTTGTTCTTTTAGACACTTGAAAATTTTTTGTTTTTGGAAAGAAGTTTTTTTTTAGAGGGAATTGTTTTCTTGCAAATTGTGTAAGAGAGATAAGAAAAAAAGTATAATGATTACGTTATTTTTTAAATTTATATGAGTGAATATTTAGAGAGAATTTTAATATTTGAATTTTGAAATTTGAATTTAAACAAAAGAAAAAAATAAAAATAAAATTCAGAACGCTCAATATGTGGATTAAATATGAAAATGTGAAGAGACATATATACGCTTTATGTGTGCACAACATTTGAAAACTAGGGCATGAATTAATGAAATAATTGGTAACAAAATGTTATTTCAAATATTGTAATTTATATTATTTCTAAAAATTGTAATTATTTTATGAGGTATAGAGAGTAATCTATACTACTCCATATATTTGAAGACTTTTTCTAAGGAATTGTTTCCTTAGTGAAGGGGGGAAAGGCGGATGTTCTAACACTCATTTCAGTTTGAAAATGTTTTCTGAATTTATTATGAAAATACGAGATCTGTTAGCCTATTTTTTGAAGACTAGTTTTTGGGTTTTTGTGTTTTATACTCCCTACATTTTATTTTATTATTTGCACTTAAAGGATTTAATACCATTATTTAGTTTTCAATTTTATTTATTTTTTAATGTTTCCGACTATTCTTTATTTATTTATTTATTTTTGTGAATGTCACTAAACTTATTCACTTAATGGCTGTCACAGTCATATTTACCATCGGAAACTCCAAACGGGCTGAAGAAGTACAGAGAAAAAGAGTTGGAACTTCTCCGAGGAGATGGAACCGGAGAATGGAAAAAGTCTGACAGAATTTACGACTATGATGTGTACAATGACCTCGGAGACCCTGACCGGAGTGAGGATATGGCTAGGCCAGTTCTTGGTGGTACCAAAACATATCCCTATCCGAGACGTTGCCGAACTGGCCGCCCTAAAACCAAGAAAGGTATTTATCTTGATCCTCGTTTAATTTGAATTGTTATCTTGATTTAATTCTTCACATATTGAAAGAGAGTTTCATTTCTCTTTCCCAAGCTCCAAAATATTTTAGTAGCTCCTATTGAAATAGTATCATTTTTTATTTCTAAAGCTCTAAAATAGTTATTAATGACTTCGAACTAAAATTACGGCAATATTTCAACTATTTAAGTTTAGATAGTATGACATTCACACATGTATGCACATTAAAAATCATTTTGGTTGCTCATTAACTTAGTCTGAACAACTTACGTTCTGGGTAGAAACAACTCGGATGTTGCACGAGTTTGAATTTGTGGCCACTGAATAAATAATTTTCAACTCAAAAGAAGAAAACGAGATAGATATTTCCAAAGTTGTGAGACCAAAATGAGACAATAGTCACGTTAAGGGATGAACTGATCATTTGACCTAAAACTTAAATTCAGCAACATTTAAACTATTTCCATATATATATATATATATATAGAGTGACACTCACAGGCCGGTCAGTTTCGCCCCTTAACTTAGTCTGAATTCTGAATCAACTCCCGTGCTAGTCAAAAACAACTCGATTGTTGTCTAAATTTTAATTTGTGATAGTTGAACGACTTATTTTGAACTTGAAAGAATTGATGTTTGATTTCAGATCCATTGTTTGAATCAAGGAGTTCAACAGTGTACGTACTGAGAGATGAAATGTTATCTACGGTGAAGAATTTGCAGTTTTCAACGAACACAGTGTACTCAGTGTTGCGTGCAATAGCGCCATCAATCGAGGGAGCCATCCAAGATAGAGACTTGGGATTTCCTTTTTTCACAGCCATTGATTCGCTATTCAATGAAGGGATTCACATTCCAGACGTTGATAAGAGTTTTTTAGATATCTTTCCCATGATCATCAAAGCTGTTGAAGACACTGGAAATACTATCTTGCGGTTCGACACTCGTGAATTTGTTGACAGTAAGTACTATATATTCCCTCCATCGTTCAATTAGAAAAGTGTCGTGTCTGTAAAACTGTTTTTAATATTAAAAACTGGACTATTATGTACTATATATATTCTAGATCTTCTTAATATTTTTTCACTATGTCGAAACATATTTAAAATTCTGTTAATTTTCTTTTTTATGTTTATCTTAGGGGATAAATTTGCTTGGCTGAGGGATGTGGAGTTTTCTCGTCAAACCTTAGCTTGCAAATTTTTTTTTTCTAATGCTCAATTGACTGAATTATGTGGTTAATAAATAATAGAGATGCTTTTTTTTTTTTTTTTTTTCTAATGCTCAATTGACTGAATTATGTGGTTAATAAATAATAGAGATGCTTGGGCATATTTCATGTATTGGATTAGATACCCCCTACTTCTCATATTCTTGCACACAATCACGTCAATCCTAGACTTGATTAGCTACGTTTCTTCACTTCATACCCAATGTAGAAATTTAACAATCCAAGAAAATGAAAGTTCCAACACCACCACAAAACAGGTCTTTAGCACGGCATCCTTACATCAGGTATCACAAATTCTGGTTCAAATTATAGAAAAAACGAATCATTAGACCCTGTTGTCATATAACCGGTGTGAATGACTAACACTTACACTGGGTTTAGGAAGTACAATGTAAGATACTGACCTCTTACACTATGTGTTTTTGCCCTCCAGTGTTAATCTGGATCTCTTACACCATTTTTTCAAAAACCTCGTGTAAATTTTATGACTAAAAATTAAAATAAGGATCTGTAAACAATATTAACCCTAGCTACTATCTCCTTCACCACTTTTCTTTGAACTGTGTTGCTCTAATTTTCGCCACCACCTTCATCTTCGATTTGCCACTACTACAAAATGTGTCTTCAACACTTGTTGCTCTAAAGCACGGTGTAAGTGGAAAAAATACAGATCATTCACACCGAATGTAAGAAATCGGTTTTAAAGATAACTTTAACTATAACCAGTGTTAAGTTGTATCGAAAAATGCGAGCAAGAATTCGAACGATAAGATCTTTGGCTATAACTTTAGCGCTACAACCCATTTTCCATATAAAACCCTACTTTTTCACAAATTTGGAGATGTATTTTATTGTTTCACCTCACACCCAAAGTATGCCGGTCATTGGCATTGCCATCACCATTTGAATTGAGTCCGGCGAGGAGCAACCCGCATTCATCAGACACAATAAGGTAAAACAATTGGTTTTTCTGGTAATTTTGATTTATTTTAATTTCTAAATAGTGGTAACTCATTGTTATATTCTTATTGCAGGTTTCCATAGGGAAAAAGTGCTATTTTTGGTCCTTAAGGAAAAAGCGTGCAAGGTCGACCAGTGTTGTAGGTATACTTTTTTTATTTTTTTTTTAATTTGTTTAAGAAATTTAGTGAGTGTGCTATGGTGTAAAGTCTAAAATCTGAAAACATTTCCATGGTGTTATTTGTTTCTTCTTTACTTCTTCTTTTTAGGTTTGTATTATATAGTTTGTTTGAATCGGTTGTCATTTATTTTTCTCTATTTTTCTCCCTGGAAGTAGTACTATAAGTTGAAAAAAAAATTTATAGATTGAATCGGCACCCCTGCAGTCCCATTCGATCTAAATCCTTTATTTATTTTACTGTGAGTTATGTGTTTTTCAACTTGGAAGCAGTACAGTTAGTTCAAAAAAAATTATAGATTGAATCGGCATCCCTGAAGTCCGATTCAATCAAAAATCAACTATTTTTTTGGATCAGCAGTGATTAATTTTTCTTTGGTTTTTCACTTAAAGGCAGTACTTTTTTTCAAAATAAAAATAAAAATTTGTAGATCGAATCGACATCCTTGCATTACAATTCGCTTTAAATCTTTAATTTTATGCTCTTTGGGGTCTAAAAGCATTACAGGTTTTCTTTTTACAACTGTTTAGATCCAATCAGCATCAGTGCAGCCCTATTTGATTTAAAGCCTATTTTTGTGTTGATATTTTTAATTTCAGTTACTGATTGTGTCACACTACTATCCTGAATCCAAATTCGTAAAATTTGACGAGGAGCTGCAAGCACAGTGGATGAAAATAAGAATAGTCGGCCGCTCTAATAAGAAAGACGAACCATGGTGGCTTGTCCTAAACACTCTCGATGATCTAATGGGAATCTTGACAACCATAATATAAGTAACTTCTGGCCACCACGCCATAGTAAACTTTGGCTAGTATAACTTCATGGGTTACTTTCCAAACAGGGCTACTGTTAGACCCTTTTTAGTGGACTAATGATATTTCCTCATTTTTAAGTGTAATTGATGTATGTTCGTTATTTGAGGTTCGTTGTGTAACAGTTAGATGTTCTTTTGGGAAGAATATTAGACTGTTAGGGAAAATTGTAGACTTAAACAGGTTTGCAGATTTTTCGCATGTTGTAGTTCTAGCCGGGCACTTCTGATTTTCCTGCTTTGGCTCTATGAAGGATATAACATGGTCCAGCCTCGATGGCAGAAATGCATGGGTTTGGTTTGAGCCTTGGCTGAAGAATTAGCTGTTGGGCGAGCTAAATGGGCGCTAATTGTAAGTGGGTTGCATTTGGTGCGAGTCATGGTGCGGCAGTTAGGCGAGGTGGTGAGGAACACCGGGAAATTCGATGAGCCAAGGTTGAGCGGTTAAGGCCTTTTGTTTAGTTGGCAGTTGTGGGCAAAGAAGCTAAGGCGCGGCTATGGCAGTTAGCAAGATTGTGGCCCTAAAATGCGGAGGGCGCATTGTGCGGGAAATGCGCGCAGCTGCGCTCGAGACCGTTACTTGTCTGCGATTGTTAGCAGTTACGAGCCTAGGTGGTTGTTGGCTGTCACCCATGTGAATTAGCTATAAATAGCTGCGTAGAGCTAGGGGCTCGGGGGGACAAGCTTATGGGATAAAAATCTGTAGCTTACGAGTTGCCTTTGCGAGTATAGACTAAGTCGAGGTAGGCTAGTTTTTGGGAAAATTAGCCTAGGTGTTGTGCTTGGGGCACGAGCCTTCCTGCGAGTTTGCATGGCCTTAGATTAGGCGTGAGAATTCTTTGTAATTGTTCATAGTGTTGGCAGTAAAACACTTAAGATTGGGGTAGATTGCCCAAAACTTGAGTTACTGTACTGCGGGGAGAAACCTCAACATTTTTTTGCATGATTGCGGAGTGGGCAACGAGATCGCACGTGGGCGCAAAGTTATGCCGTAACTTTGTGCTGTGTTTGGGCTGGTTAGGTGTGAAGCCTAACACCATCGCAACCTTTTTATAGAAAGTGAAAAAGGGCGAGACTCCTACCATTGCAAGAACCAATGCCTACTGAAGATCCAAGCGATCAAAAAAGATGGGAACGGTTCTTGAAACGACCCGAGCCCGAGCTGCTATCGTGCTACCCCTCACAAATTGAGGCAATGATTTGTATGGCAGTTCTCAACATTTTGTCAACTCATTCCCACGTCGAGGAATACCTTGGGAAGTTTATAGAGCTTGCTTGGGAACTAGATCCATTTTAAAAGCTTTTTCACATGGCAGTTGAAGGTGCTCGAAGGAAATATTGATAAAAGAGGTGTTGATAAAACACTCAAGAACAGAAGGGTGCTGGAGTCATGCCGTATAAGCTTCTAAAGCCTTTCTAAACCAGGTTTTACTGCACAAGGGGTTCCATATAGCATCTCCATTTGAGTTTGGAGTTTCATGTCTCAAAAGCACAAACTTTGAGAATGTGAAATGCATATGATTTCGAGTGCAGAATTGACTCATCAAATGTGTTGTTAAGGAAGAGGAAAGGGTCTTCAAATAAATAAATAAGAGTAAATAGTAGAGGGTCTTTTTGGCAAGAATTGGACAGAATAGATTGACAGCCTTTCAAGTGTGGAATTTGTGAGGGGTAACAAGGCAGATACCTTGTGTAATTTTATTTTTCTGTCAATAAATACTCCATCTGTCACATAAAAAAGTTCAATAGTGACACTAGTTTTGAGTCGCAAGGTAAAACTTCAAACACGAATTTTTATATTGGAAGGATAGATTATATACAATTGCGTAGGTAGGGGGTTCCAAAGGGGTCTTTAAACCCCTCCAACCCCCACTTCACCCTATTATTTTGTTGATTGGAGTCATGCATATTACTATGAATTAAACCACGTTAAATAGTAACTAAACACAGCAATATTATGAAAGCCATAAGAATAAACACCAAATAATAAAACGGAAATACGAAACACTTGTATTAAGTTACTGGTCAGAGCCACCCTCTGTTTGGGCAAATGAAAGCCTAAACGGGAGCAATCCATCACAAGAATGAATTACAAACTACTGTATCAATTCTTCCTTGAATCCAAAATGGAAAACGAAAGGAAAAATTGAGATGACAACCGCGGAAATAAGAACCAAATGATGAACTATGGTAAAACATCAAAGAGTGTATCAAACCTTATGAAAACTAACGTGGAAATGAAAAACTAAGGGCATATTCTTTTTGATGGGTTTAAGACTTGTTTTGAAAACAAGTTTTGGGAAAATAATTTAATAATGTAAAAATATATTAGAAATGTAACAAAGTATCATTGAATAGTAAAAAATTATATTAGAAATGATGAAAACTGATTATATTATATTAAAGTTACTGTTAAAACTAAATCTCAAACCAAAACCAAAACTGATTATAATATATTAAAGTTACGGTCGAATAAAAACTGAGTACTTTTCTTCTAGAAATTCCCCTATTTATACTAATTAGGGAGTGCTAAAAACTAGGGAGTAGATTGCTTCTTCCAATCAGAACTCCAGCAAAAATCGATCCCACGAAATCAGCATCTGATCTCATCACTTTAATTACTCCAAATCAGCATTTCAAAACAAGGATAGAATTTTATCCTTATCTCCTTTGATGTTCCTTCTTTCTCAAGTTCTTCTCCAGCAAGGAAACTTAATCTTTCCTTAATACTGTGGTACCCGTATCAATTTTCGCGACTTGGAGGTTTCTACTGCCATCGTCCATTTGCTCAAACGGCCCCTTGTTTTTCACCTCTTTTTAGCTCTTTCTTCTCCTTCTCGGCTCAATCTATAAATACTTGCTCTTGACTTTATAAAACAGCAAATATACCCGTGAAAAGCACCAAAAAGATTCTAAAATAAAACAATTAAAAGCCACTCATCAGTAAATTATCTTTTGTTAAAGCATTTGGTGCAAGAGAAAGAATGATAAAAACTAAAAAATAAAAAACAAAAAAGAAGTTCAAAAAAAAGAAAGGAAAAAAGATTGATGAAATAAAGAGTTGCGTAGTCAGTTAGGTTTAGTTCTTGTGTATTGGTTATGGGGCTGTTCTTTAAGTTTTGGTTTTGGTTTGAACAGTAAATTTAATATATTCTAATCAATTTTTATCATTTCCATTATAACTTTTTACTATTTAGCTATACCTTTTTACATTTTCAATACACATTTTACATTATAAAACTATTTTTCCAAAACTAAAACTCAAACCAAAACTCAAACCTTCCTAGAAGAACATGCCCTATAGCAATTGATGGAAAGCTGAAAGTAGGTTTTATATTCTCTGAAATGTTGCTATTTTGTTCTACCACTAGTCATATGTAAAATATCAGACATTGAAATTGTCCAAAATTCTACATACCTCATTCTAGCTGGGTTATTATTAGAAAATTGATCTCTATTAGTTATGGTTGAGAATGGGCACAACTTTTCATGAACAATTTTAAATTGGTTCGGTAAAAGTTCAGGTTGAACTCGTTTATTTAATAAATAAATGAATATGAATTGAATTTTATACTTCGATTATTTAATAAACTATTAGGGTTTGAACACTCAAAATCTTGGCTCGACTTTGTATCAACATTGGTGTTAGTGAAAAAGAAAAGAAAAAAGAAACCAAAAATGTTTTTAAAGGTTCACAGAGAGGTATTTGTAATTTCCCAAAACCATGAGAATTAATTCGTAATTTAACTTCATACCGACCGGGGAAGGTAATTATAATTTGCCTTAGTAATTTTGTAAAAACTCGATTTGATATACATTCACTTACTTTCCCTGGCGTGAATGAAGAAAATAATAAGTGTGCTGATGAGATCTTAATTAAATAACACTTATTTTCTCATCTCTCTCAAAAGAGTCTCTCTGTGAGTTTCGAATTCTAGCATTTTCCTATTTCTTCGGCGACTTCCTATGGCTCCTCCAGCCATGGAGGTCGGCTGCCCTTAATTACGCAGCGGCAGTTGCCTCCAAACACAGGCTGTCACCACTTTCCGCTCCAATCGATCGCCCGCTTAAACAAGTTACTGAACATTGCACGAAACTTGCACTGATCTTCTCGGATGAGAAAATGGATCTACTTAAGGTGCCTCTCAACAGAACCTTCATCGAACAATTCTCAAGGGGACGCATAACGATGACTCAACTTTGCAAGAATTTTTTAACTACTGGTTTTATTGGAGGATACCACATTGGTCTTATTGATTCCCAATAGGTTCTCATCAGATTTAAAGAGGATGAAAATTACAACCGCTACTTCCTTAAAGCTGTTTGGAATTTTGGATCATATGCGTTACGAATCGTCAAGTAGACGCCATATTTTGATCCCCAAGCAGAATCCTCAATTGTTCCCGTTTGGGTGTCTTTACCAAGATTACCTTTTCATCTCTACAACGAATGGTCGCTTCTCACCATAGAAAGCATGTTTGGACGGGCATTGGAGTCGATTTTGCCTCCCCCCGACTTCCACGGCCATCTGTGGCGAGAGTCTGCACCGAAATTGATCTATTTAACCCTCTTCGTGACACGGTTTACTTGGAGATATGAGGTAAGGGATCTATTCAGAAATTGGAGTTTGAAAAACTCCCTATTTATTTTACAAAAAGTATGAAGGTATGTCATTCTGTGATGTCATGTTGGAAGGATAATCCACCACCGCCCAAACATCAATGGAGGAAGAAGCCGGATGGAAACCGGCCGCTGTCTCTACCACCTCCTGACAAGGGGAATATCAAGCTTACTAGATAGGATAATGCCCCAAGAATCTCGCCCCGATCTGTGCCACAAATCGAGCCCCAATCTCTTCCCCAAATCACTCCTCAAATCGTGCCCTACATCACTCTCCAAATCACGCCCCAAATATCTCTCAAAATCCCCACCGTCGCCTCTACAGTGCAATCCCTCATCGCCCAGGAGACGAAATGCCACAGAGCGCCTTACAGCCGTTGATACTAAAACCGTACAAGAAAGTGATATAAAAGACAGTGATATTAATGAGGTGTTCTCCTAGTTGTCACCAATTTGCACAGGTTCGCATCAATATTGTTCCAAGTGCCTCTGACGATGGCCAAATTGCTGCATCACCAGCGCAGAAGCCAACTCTGTACATATAACTTGGTCCACCCCCAGCCCTGATCTGCGCGCAGCCAGCAGTTGCCTCACCCCCCACTGGCCCAATTGCTGCACCAAACGCTACAATCTTAGGCTCGTAGGACCTCATCGTTTTACGCTTGGAAGCTATTCGACCTAATGACTCACCAACCTCAGCAGTGCAAACCTGGAACATATGTCTCACACAGTCTTGTTACCGGATTGCAACGTTGGGGAATTGAACTTAGTGTATTTAATAGCCATCGGATTAGCCCCACGACTCTAAAACAATAAAAATGCACTGATCAATACTCCGCCTCCTTCAATCCAATCTCCAGAAACAATCCAAGCCACGATGAAACACGTTGCAAAAAAAATTACTAAAATAGTTACCACACCTATGTGGTCCGATGTAGTCCAAGGAGAACTTGAAGTGACTCAACATAATTCTAGAAAAGCCCATAAGTCCCTCCCAGTACCTAAATTGAAGCCATTACAGACGATTTTCACTCTCGGTGAAGCACATAGGATACCTACAGATACTCAGCTCATCAATCCATGCCGACGAAGCGATATATTCCACCTACATCATCTCTGCCGCACTCACCAAATGATCTTAGGGCTCATTTGATAAAAATTAATGCTTATATCTGAATGTTTAATGCTGAAACCATAATGCTGAATTGATTAAGCATTTACCATCTTAATGCTAAAATATATTTTTCGAACCTCTGAATCATAATGCTTAATCACTCGATATTATTTGATAAATATGCTGATCTTATTGGTGAAATTCTTAAAATATGCCATTTTACTTTTATGTTAAATTTTTTATATTTATATATGCGAAATATCAAATTTTATAATAAAACATTAATTAGGATTAATGAAAAACATAAAGAAACAAAATAAGATAAAACACATTAAATTGAATGATCAAAATACAAAAAATAATTATTACAATTGATTAAAACCTTTAAAATTGAAAAATGAATTAAAATTCATATATTATTAATAAACCATGTAAGTAATATAGAACATATCGTATGAATGAGATTTATAAAAACATGTAAATGATATAATTTATTAAATAATACCAAAATATAATAATAAAAATTAATTAAATTTTATTTGACAATATTATAATGAAAAAGTTTTAAATACGTGGTATGCTAATGAAAATTACAATTATAAATACAGTTAAATCAATATAAATAAAATAAAATGGATAGTTTTGGAAATTAAGTATGAATTATTTAAAGAATTATTACGTGGAGCATTAAGCGATAAGTAATAAGCTGACTTTTTCAGCTTAATTTTTTGTAAGGGAAATAAGCAGTGTTTAAACGATTAAGAGGTTTGAGTTTTCGTTATCAAATACAATAAAAGTCATTATCTCTTAATCAAATAATTTTAAGCATTAAGTTGGGTTATCAAACAAATCCTTAGTAACGACAACCACGAAGATGAAAGGGAGGTAGCTTATGGCCCCTGGAAATTGATGACGAAGACGACTTCGAGGATGAAGCAGAGAACTACATTATAGGGCCTAAAAAGCACGAGCCAGCAACACTTACTTTGAGCATCGATTTCAGAAGCAGTCTATAATAGATTATAGAAAACTAACAAAAATAGGCCACAAAATGTAAACCATTGGGTTTGATTTCCTTTTTATTTTTATTTTTTCTGCAACCAATAAAATGTAACCAACCCCACAGTTAATTTTTATAAAAAATAATAATGAGTGTGTTGATGATTGATTAGAGCAATGTTTAACAAAACCAGATCGGATGTTGAATCGGCCAAGCTCAAGGGTTGGGGTTCAAGGGTCGAACTGGGAGTCGATCCGACAATGTTATTATGATGTCATAAATATATTTAAAATATTATATTTCTCATAATTAATATATATTTTATAATAGGTTGAATTAAAATTTTGGTCACCTTACTTTGCAAATGTTCACGTTTTAGTCACCATATTTTTTAAATTGATTTCGTAGTCACTATACCAAGAAGATGAAGGGGAGGCAGCTTATCAAATCCATAATGAGCATGCTTAACCTGATGGCTAACCACCTTTGATCAAGGTTTTATTCTTCTTCAAGACGCAGGTTGAAATTCTGATTGGGTACAATTAATTTTTACATTTGTTTCAAGTTTTCACATCCCACATCTGTTGTGGAGAGAAATAAGTTCTCATATAAAAGAAGAAGGGTTGCGAAAAAAAAAATTTTAAAAAAGAAAAAAAAAGAAAAATCGGGTTCACAGTTAAATCCCGATTTTGACCGAAGTGGCCGGGTGGTGACCATTTACCATATTTGAGCTAGAACCAAACCGAATACCTGACCGATTTCTAGTTAACCAGGTCAAACTGGCCGGTCGATCCGGTTTGTTAAACAATGGATTATAGCCTCAATATGCCCCTCCCCACAGGTACAAACTTTTCGGAATAAGGCTATGTTCATGTTTGAATTGTAACTCAAATGTGTGATTTTTTTTCTTGAGAGGAAATTCTTTTTTGAGGGAACTATTTTTTGAAAAATTGTGGAGGAATGTGAAATAAAAAATGTAATGATTGGACTGTATTTTTAAATACCGTGAGTATAATTTTAGAAGAAATTTTGAATTTAGTGATTTGAATTTAGTGCAAAATAAGACTATCTGGATATTAGCTTTTTTAAAAAGAAAAATCACACATTTGGTCACTTTTATTTAGGTCGTTACAGTTTAGCCATTTTTGTTTAAGCCGTAGCAAAAAATTTATTTTTATATGTATGATGTTACGCTTTTGATCATTTTAATCTATGATTACCTATTCTCTCCAGTCAATGCTCTAGTGAACAGTAATATGGGTTCTTTTCACAAAATGAAAAACTTTTAAGAGCTAATTGAATCCTAAAATTTCATCCCCACAAATAGACACTTTAGAATTAGCTCCTAAAATTTTTTTATTGTATAAAAAACTCATATCACCGTTAAGTGTTAATTATGTTTGAAAATGAACACAAATTTTATTCTGTAAAGTTCAGGACCGACTTGGTAAAAGGTCAGTTCGAGCTTATGTATTTAATAAATAAATGAATATTAGCAAAATTTTAAATTAGATTTTTCAATAAACGATTACAGTTTGGACACTGTAAATCTTAGCGTGACTCATCTCGATATCACTCTTAATGTTAGTGATGAAATAAACACAAAAGTAATTTTTAAAAAAATAGTTCAGGGAGCTATTTGTAATTTTCATAACCATAGAGAAAAACTTGTAATAACAGGTTAAAGTGTCCAAAATATAACATCATAGAAACATAAATTATTGTTTAGTAACGATCAAAACAAAAGTGTCTAAAAGTGTAATAACCCCAAATTTGGTAACAAAAAAAAGCCTTCTTCAAATGTGAAACATCAAAGTTGGGTTTGGAGTGTGGGACTTACTTATGAAGGCAAAAGATTTGGAGTGCTCTAAATGATTGGGTAGTATATCCTTTCACTGGAAAACTACAGAACATCCGGACCGTCCACATTTTGTCAATTAATTCCAAGACGATATATATACGGGTCAAATCACAATGATCATAACTTAAATTGTTGTTTTTATTTGTTCTTTTAGCTTAAATTATTTTCATTTTGATATATTAACTTCAAATATTGTTTCAAAATGATCTTTACCCCAAATTTTGAAAAAGTTTTTAGATGATAATTTTGTGGCGTCTGTTTTCAGGGAAGAAATTCAAGAATTCTAGTTTCTAAAAACAAATTTATTTTGTAAAAAGAACTCATATTAATGTTGCCAAAAGTGTAATATTATACATACAAAATGACTATTTTACAATAAATTAAACAAAAGTATCCAAAAGTGTAACGACTCTAAACAAAAGTAGATAAAAGTGTAATTTTTCTAGTGATTAATGAATAGTAAAGCATAGATTTGACAAATTTCTGGTAAGTATACTATCATTTGTTAAAGCATTTGGTGCAAGGAGAAAGAATGAAAAATAAAAAATAAAATCAGAAACTAGAAAAAAAAAAAAAAAAGATTGATGAAATAAATAGTTGCAGAGTCAATTGGGTTGCTGTTCTTGTGTACTGGTTAAATCAAAATTGATGGAAACCTGAAAGTAGGCTTATATTCTCTGAAATGTTGCAAAATTGTTTTGCCACTGGTCATAAGCAAAATACCTGAAAATTATAAATACTTCGTCCACGTATGGTTATAATTATAAAACCGATTTTTGTTAGTTATAATTGAGAATAAGCACAAACTTTCATGAACAATTTTAGAATTGGTTGGGTAAAAGTTTTGGTTGAACTCATTTATTTAATAAATAAACCAATATGAGGGCAATTTTATGTTCGGTTATTTAATAAATTAGTAGGGTTTAAATGCTCAAACTCAATTCGACTGTATATCAGTGTCACTATTGGTAACTTAAAAAAAAAGAAACAGAAGCCAAAAATATTTTAATGGTTCAGAGAACAGTACTCATAATTTTTCGAAAGTACAAAAACTTATTCGTAATATAACCGCATACCGAGAAAAGTAAATGTAATTATCCCTAGTAATTTTGTAAAAATTCGATGTGCGTAGATGTTATATATTTACCTTAAGCTACATAATTAATGTCTTACAAAAATAGCAAGATGCCAAGATACACGTTTCCGGTTCCAAAATGCAGTCACAATCGATCTATCTTTAGCATGGGCAATCGATCTATCTTTGGGCAATCGATCTATCTTTACCACGTGGATCACCACATCTAACACGTCACCGTCCATTCTCCCTCTATAATTGTTTGGTCCCCTCACTGTGAAAAGATCGCTTCTAAGTGGTCCGATTCTGTTCCATTTGCGTGACTGGAATTTCAAATTAAAGGTTCGTACAAAATTCCAATTATGTCCTAATTAAACTATGTAAAACAATACAGTATCCCACAATAAATAATATAGTTTCTTAGCAACAAATAATATAGTATTGTATTTAATTTCATACAATTTTCACGAATTAAAAAAATAATATGCTCTGGAGAAATACTCATCTTCCTCAAACTCCATAATTTCACTTCTATGTTGCAGACGCATCTTCTTCAAACTCCATAATTTCACTTCTATGTTGCAGACGCATCTTCTTCAAACTCCATAATTTCATTTCTATGTTGTAGACCTATCTTACGCATACTCTAGTGCCCACACCTTCACCAATCCACCCGTCACGATCCACAGTGTTCCAACAATCAAACAGTTAAGAGTATTTAGAATATTGCCAAGACTCTATCGGCGGATGCCCTATGCCCTGTGTGTGCTATCTAATGTAATAAATAGATGTTGTCATGGTTGAGTGTAAAAGAAAAAAAAAAAAAAAAGAAAAAGAGAAAAAATCCCTTCTGGTTGCTCTTGGCGCACTGAAATGAAAAGCATCTCATATATAGGAATCCCAAGGGCATGTTCGTTATTTATTTTTATTTTTTTAAAATTAAAAGTGGGGATGTTCACTATTTTATTGAAACGTAAAGAAAGTACAACGAGGGATAAAATCCTTTAAGCACCTAGTATAAGAAAGTTGGAATTGAAACCCCGACATCTAGATAGCCCTCCCTGTGTACTAATCGTTGGGGCACTGGCTCGTAGGAGGCTCGCCACTTAATTCTTCCCTTCCCCATAACCCATGCCTTCTAAGTAATAGATTAGGATTATGAATGAGAATGAAGAATTCCTTAAAAAAAGAAAAAAAAAAAAGAAAGAAAGTTGTGAAATAAAAAAGTTAGAACTATTTGGAGCAGTTTGAGTCACCGTCTAATGTTGCATAGTCTCTTTGTGGAAGTGGTCGAGTTTGATGGTTATATCAGATAACGAATGATGCTTTTGTCGTCTTGATTGTTTTGATTTCACTGGTATAAATTTTTCATCATTTGCTATGATAATCAATTCTTGTTTTGATTCAAACGCTTGTTCTGAGTCTCGATCTTCCACCACTTCATAGTCCTTCTCTACAACCATTCCACATTTCCCCTTTCCACGTAGTAATTTTTTGACATTTTTTGTGTCAATTCTTGATGGCTTCTTTTAAGTATTTTGATTTCCTTAAAAGAGTTCCCTTCAAAATCCAATGGCTCTACAAACACGCGATGTTGTGCTATTGGTGTTTTGTTAGTAATTGTGTATTCGTCTTTGATGGTGTGAGTTTCATTCAGCGCTTTGACTACTAAAATCTTATTCACAACGTTAGAAGTTTCAGGGGGCATATTTGTTAGAGAAAGGCTTTAAAAACATATTTTTTGGAAAATAATTGTTTAATATATACTTGTGTAACCAATAATAAAAAATTATATTAAAAATAATAAAAATATATTATAATATATTAAATTTACTGTAAAAATAAAAAACATAACAAAATAACAATGAATACGACAATGGCCTAAGTTTATCAATTTTTTATTGTTATGTTTAGTTCTGTACATGAGTATCATATTTGGATTCTATTTTTGTTGATGAGATTCCGCTACGTAAATGGTCAATTAATATTTTAATATTTACATTATTCAAATGCGTGAATTTTATTATCTGAAATCATTTGGGCATATTAGGTTAGCATGCTTTCAAAAATATGTTCTTAAAAATTTGTATTTTATATTAATATATCTCATCATTTTTAATGCATTTTTTTTTATTCAATTATATATTTTATATTTTTAACATAGATTTTTATATTATCAATATAGTCTTTACATTTAAAAACACTTTTCCAAAAACATTTTTTAAAACATGAAACGAACGTGCGCTTAACCATTTTCATTTCCTCACAGTGCAAACCCATCCTCTGGGAATTCTCCTATAAATAATATAGATTATAGTGTTTCGGCCTCATCAGTCCTCCACCAGCTTTCCTACATAACAAAGGCTTCTCAATAATTTGTGAAAATGCTGAAGCCTCAAAGTACATTTCATCATCGAAACTCATACACTGCTATAACGCAGGCCATTCTTCCCTGGCACAAGCCGCTTTTCCTCTCAGGCAACGGAAGCCGCGGCTGCAGCTCTATTGCTTTTTTCCCCACTCATTTTGGCAATAGGGTTTCAGTCAGAAGGTCGACTAAAATCGGCCGGAATGACCTTCGGACTATTCGCCTGAATACCGGGAGCACTAGGGCCGAATATGGGAGCTCCACCGAGACGGTTACCCGGGTCAAGGTGACTGTCACCGTGAAGCCGGCGCTCGGCGGAGTGATGGGGGCTTTGAATAAAGGATTTGATGACGTAACTGATCTGCTAGGCAGAGGGATCCGATTAGAACTTGTTGCTGCTGAACTTGATCCCAGTAAGTATTGACCAACAATTTATTTATTTATTTTTCTCTTGAAACGTACAAGTTTCGAATCTATGACATGAGAATTACAAATACATTTAACTTTTTACTATTCAAATACATTTATTTATATTATCAAAAAACTTTGGTGTTTAAAAATTAATTTTTGTAAATATTTAAAAAAGGATGTACGTATCATACATGCCCTTAACCATCTACATCAACATTTTCATTTCTCATTTTATAAGTAACCTTTTTAATTTTATTAGTATTTTTTCAAACAAATTAAGTTAAGGAGAAAATATATAAGAGAAAATGACTTGTTTAAAAAAAAAAAAAAAACAGAAACCTTAAACAGCAAGAGAAGAGAGTAATTTTTCTTATTTCATTGTTTCTCAAGGTACCCTTGCGAAGAAAAATATTTAAAAAAAAAATAGAAATGTGAAAATTAACAAACTAATATAAATACCCATATGTATTTATGTGCATGCATTAATTGTAGGCACTCCGATACAGTATTGGAGTAGCATTTATGATTGATCGTTTGGAGATTTAATTATATCTGTAAATCGAAAACTGGGAAGGGTTGGGGTCATGATAATCGTTGCCTTAGTTTATAGGTTGGTAAAAAAAGAAAAATCTAAAACTGATATTTTATTTTTATTTTTATTTTACAGTATACAATTAATTAAACTAAATTCTTGAAAAACATGGTATAAAAAATTACCCCTACTAATTAATTATGTATAAATCCTGGAAAACTTACTTTTAAAGTAGTATAGTCTAAAGTTTGATGACATACCCATTAATTATGTACTTGCTTGACCTTCATTTTATTTTATATATAAATTCCCCCAGCCAAACAATACTTTATTCACTTTCACAATATTAACGTTCATTTATTTTAATACATAACTATGATATCTTAAAATATAGGAGGAATTATTCAGAATAGTGACCATATCTTGTAAGAAGATCCCATTTAAATATTTTGTGTGACGCTAATATCAATAATTAATATTATTGTCAGAACAAAAATTACATAACTTAATATATATAAATTAATTTTGACAATAACGCCACTCGAAGGTCAATATATGGCCTTACCAAAGTAAATCAAAATATAAAACACAGCCTTATCTTTATCTTGATTGGTTCATCGAATGCAAATACAAACTCGTGGTTTAAATATGTGAAAAAGATATAACAAATGTATGGGATAAAGCAACGTCACATAAAATTAATCACTTAATAATTTTAATTTTAAATATCTAATATTAAATTAATTCAGACTCCATTATTGTAGTATTATATTATCACAAAGATCATGAATCGCATTGAGTGGAAATTTATTGTTCAACATTTTGCTTGGCTGGCTGGGAGAGTGGAAATTTATTGCTTGGCTGGCTGGGAGAGTGGAAATTTATTGTTCAACATTTTGCTTGTCAAATCACAAAGATCAATCAAACAGTATATATAGACAATTGTAAATGTCAAGTTATGAAAATAAATTGAGGGACCCATATATATATATATATATATATATATAGAACATTCAAGACACGTATACTTTTTACACAAAAGAGGGAAAAGAAAGAAAATTAAGAAAGAAAGAAAAGAAATGATTTAGACAGCTGTGAATCACAAAATATTGATTTTTTTTTTTGGCCTTTTTGAAACAAACAAATTTAATGTTGATATGCGTTGTGTTTTTATTACATTGATACAAACTATATGGGATGAAAATGAAAGTAATTCTATCTCCATCTTGCTATGACTCTTGAATTTTCAAAAATATAATTTTTTTTTATGTTTCAAAACACAATTACGGCATGTTCTTTTCGTTTTGGTTTTGTTTTTGGTTTCAACAGTAAATTTAATATATTAGAATTATTTTTCATCATTTTCAATACAAACTTTTAATATTCATCAATACTTTTTTATATTTCTAATACACTTTTTATATTATAAAATTATTTTTCAAAAACATGTTTTCAAAATTATTTTCAAAACATCATAAAAGCATCTAAAATAACTTACTTGTTATACTATCAGGAAATACTATAATCCTTTTAGGAAACAATTCAATCACTGGATAATGACCTATGACACATTATTAATATAATTGTATAAGGGTTGCATAAGCCACTATTCAGTAACTGAATTGTTCCGTAAAAGATCTATAGTCTGATCCAATCAATGATGCACATGTACACATAATCATATCAGCAAAGATATTAATTGTAAAAAAACAAAACATGATTCTTTACCTCGAACAAATAAAGAAAACATGTTAGAAACCAAAACTACATAAAAAATGGTAAAAAGTTATTTGCCACGTCAGTCAATATAAGAGTTGCCTGAATTTTTTTCACTAGACAAATTATTATATATAAACAAAGAAAAAAAAGGTGTGTTCCAAAAAAATAATAACAATAATAAAGAAGAAGTTGAGAGATTAATGATTTAGAATTAATGTTTTGAACTGTCTTAATTATGAATATTGAAGACAATGGGGACGAGAAGCCGACCCTCAAGTCATATGCGAAAATGGGAAATGTGAGCCAAGAAGCGGTGGAGTACGAGGCCGATTTCGAGGTCTCCAATGACTTTGGAAAAGTCGGAGCGATTATGGTTGAGAATGAGCACCACACTGAGATGTTTATCAACAAAATAGTTCTTGATGGCTTCCAATCTGCCGATCCTCTCATTTTTCCATGTGAATCTTGGGTTTCTCCTAAACACAACAGAATTTTCTTCAGCGCCAAGGTTAGTATTTATAAATATACACACAAATTTTTTTTAAAAAAATTTTGCTTCTTTTTTCCCTAATTAAACTAATTTTAGTGTCATTTGTTGCTTTAATTTTTAAAATTTTTTTCTTTTAAATTTCGATATGTGTATGTATGTTTCATCTTTGCTAATATAATTAAACAAGGAAGGGGGTTGGGGAATATAATGTGTGATTTATAAGTAATTCTTACTTGTTTAATCAAACTATGCCGATTTCTTATACCAATAATATAATGCACTTTTTGCCTAGGGGGAAAAAAAGGAGGAAGGGTTAAGATCTGTATTAAGTGAAAAAGAATGTGATATCGAACTAAGTCACGCCAAGATTTAGAGCGCTCAAATTAGGATTTTTTATTAAATAATTGAGTCTAAAATTCTATTCGTATTAGTTTATTTGTTGAATAAGTTTAGACTCAACTTTTACAGAGTCGAACGTAAATTTTAGTAAATAAAATTTGTATTCGTTCTCAATCATAACTAAAATAGATCAATATAGTAATTATGACCAAACTACATAGAAGTATTTATAATTTTAAAATTCACAAAAACTTGTTTGTAATTTGATCAAATCTCATGGGAGATAAATGTAATTCACCGTTTATTAAAAAAAATAAATGCAAAAAGTTAGAACAGAATACAAAGGGAACGTGATGCACGTTACCTTGTTTGTAATTTGATCAAATCTCATGGGAGATAAATGTAATTCACCGTTTATTAAAAAAATAAATGCAAAAAGTTACAACAGAACACAAAGGGAACGTGATGCACGTTACCTTCATAGAGAAACAACCACTGCACATAAAGTAGCGTGGACGTTTCAAAAAAAAAAAAAAAAAATGTAGCGTGAGATGTAACGCATAATTATATACTCATCCTCTCACTTAAAAATCTATTTTCAAAAAAATTCTTTCTATTTTATATTTGTTTACACATTAAATACATTTAATAATATAATAATATGTGGTTTATAAGTAATTCTTATAAAGTTAGAATATATGTGCATTTTTCAAAATAAACTCTTTGAGTGGGACGGAAGGAGTTCAAAATAATGCTCCAAAACATATAAGTTTTTTAGAAGGATGATACACCAGTGATAATTCAGATTAAAATAATAGAGTGACTGATGTAGCATTCGGCGACATTTATTAGACATTTAAATTAAAATTACCGAATATAATTACCAAGTGATACAATATCATTCACTTTATAGTTTTCACTTTTTTTTTTTTTTTTTTTTTTCATTTTTCCTCCTTTTATTATAAATTTATAATAATGGCTGTATCAATTAATGATATGTTGCCATTCTAGAAAAGTTACGTTTTAGGAGGACTTTACGTGTCTATTTTAGGTGCATAAATGTCTTTTTCACATCCCAAACTGCCCTTTTCTTTTGCGTCGGTCGACTCGGTCCCTCCTGCTCCTTTTACAGCACATACGTACTCTTGAGTTTAGGTAAGGCTTCAATAATTGTGATCTCACAATATTTATAGGTTTTATTTATTTTTTTTATTTTAAAAAACTTGAATTGATTAAATTATTATTTTTATAACGTCAACGAAAATACAAGTGATAATATCAGTTCAAAAGGTAAGACATACACTCAGTCGCGAAACTAGAAAAAATTTATTGATAGGCCCAACATATGAATTAATTTTTGTTTTTTGACATTTAAATATATTAATTTTTTACAGTTAAAAGGGGGAGGAGGGGGTTGGGGAATTTGGAGACCACCCCCATTGTTCTGCCCCTAATATCTTCTCCTTTTTATTTCATTTTTTTTTTACCCTTTCAGCCCTTACTAATATAATAATATGCGATTCATAATTAACCATTATTTAAAAAGTAAAGATATTAGTGAAATAAATGATAGAAAATTAGTTATTTTAAGTGTTGTACTTTGAAATACATAATAAATTGTATATTTTCGAAAATCAAACTTTTTCAATAAAACGAATGGAGTATTATATGGGCCAATATAAAGCTATTCCAAAATCACATGAGATTAAAAATATTTATACATTTTAGGCTTTTACTAACAATGTATACATGGGCGTATTCAGGGGGATGGGCCTTCGGACCCTCAAACCCACTCTTTCACCCTTAGTTAAATTATTCATATGTTGTACCATTCAAAAATTTGGTTATGATTCCGCTACTATATATATATATAATGTATATACTCTCTTTGATCCAAAATAAAAGTCGTTATAAAGGGAGTAACAATCTCCAAAATAAATAACGTTTTAGCAAAAAAATAAAACTTTTCCAATTTACCATTGTCTTAACTTAGCTACTCAAGAGTTAGTGATTATGTTAAGTACCTTAGTAATATTAATTGAATTACAAGTTAAGACTCTAAAACGACTTTTATTTGGAATCGGATGGAGTATTTAATACTTGATAGGTAACTTAGGGGTTCCAACGATATTTGCCTTCCAACTTGCAAATTAATATTAATAATCCAGAAATTTTTATTACGTACGTTTCTGTACATTTTCTTACTAACATTTTGACGGAAAAGGAATATTTTCAGCAGCTAACGAAATTTCTCCTGAATTAATTTGTTTTACATCACTATATAGTTCACTAATTTTTGTTTATGTTTCAATATAGTCCCCAAAATTTTACAAATTTTTTATATCATGAGCTGGGTGCACTTCCCTTATATCTACTTTCTGAAATACACAATAACTACTAAGACACTTTATTATATTTATATATATCCAAGTCCGCGGGACCACAGCCAATTCATTGTCTGTGCATAAGCATATTTGAACCCATTCCTTGCATGGTTCTGCACCCACCAACCGATGAGAGATCAATCATTTAGTGCATTCGGTGCACGCCGTAATATAAGCTGATGCAGTTAGATGCATTTAGAGCTGTAATGCTATTTTTGGGGCGTTGATGTACATGCAAGGGGTTAAAAGTAAATATAAATTTAAATTACTAGTTTTTCATTTTTTGTTTTGATAATGAATATCATGTTTTATTCCTCAAGAGAATTGTTGATACAACTGTGAATAATTTAATTTTTGATAATAATTAGATACAAACAGTTGAAAATAAACTAAATCACACCTATACAGATCTAAACAAGTAGTAATTCGTATGAAATCTTACTAGTAGAACAAAAAATCACCCTTGCGCTCGACAAATCATGTATCAAAGTATGAATCCGATCTTAAATCTACCACTAATCTTCTGATGAGAAAGTCCCTAACATTGTGGATCTTCATTTAATAATAATAAAATATCCTTTTTTATTTTATTTTATATGGGGGAGAAACTCTTATTTATTCGGGGAGGCGATATTTTCGACTATGAGATAACAGAAAACTCCCATCATGGAAGATAAAAATAAACTAAATAAAAATGATAGAATTTTTTTTTTATTTGTCCCTTTTCTCATGGGAGGGAGACGGGAAAAGAGAATAAAGATCGATGGAGGCTAGGGTTTGAGAGAAAAGAGAAAAAAAATAAAATAAAATTGGCGACGAAACCTTAAACCTATGTGGCATTACTTAAATTATTAGTTTATTATTGACTTGCTGTACTATTTTTCTTTTTATGTGTGGGAAAATTACCTAATTTTCTGTAGTTTGATCAAATTATAAAATGAACCTTTAGTTTCAAGAAACTACAAAACAAACCGCAGCAATTAATTAATGGATAAAAAAAGCTCCATCTTTTGTACTTGTTCGAAGTTATGTGGTTCATGTGGTATTTTGACCAAAACAGTGAGGGGATAAATGTTAGGAATTACCGAACTATATGGTTCATGTCGTAATTATTACAAATTATAAAGTGTTCGTTTTATAATTTGAACAAATAGAATTTTGTAGTTTGGCCTTTTTATTAAGATCCTCATTTTTAGTTCAAAGTGACCAATAAAAAAATTATAATACTCCCTCCGTTCAACTCAAAAAGTCCACTTTCTATTACTGTTTTTAGTACTATAAAATGGATTCTTTTAAATGAGACAGATAAGTAATAAAATAAAGCCATCTAGAGTGAAATTTTTTTCAAAGGTTTTGAAAATATGAATTAATGAATATGAAATAAAGTTTTGGTTGAAGAATATGGTAAGACTATAATCTCGTTACGGAAGTATTTAATTATGAGATAATAGTCCGCACAATAATATTTGTAATGTATCCAAGATCATTATTGTACGTGTGACTGAATATAGTTATGTAACAGAAATATAGTACTGTATTTTTTAAAAAATAAAAATATTTAAACTGTTTACAGGTTGATATTCATAATTTGACATCAACTTGTTGCCTTTTCTTTACAACACGGTAAATTCTAAAGATAGTGTAGCGATCAGCCTCTGCTTACAAGTGCTTCTTTTTTCGTTCTTTGATATATATGAATAATAGTATACACTTTATTTTATTATTTGCGCTTAAAAGATTTAATAGTAAGTACCATTATTAATTTTGTATTTTTTCTCTTATGAATGTCACCTATTCCTTTCTGTGAGTGTCCCTAAACTAATCCTACTAATTAAACGGCTGTCATAGTCATATTTACCTTCAGAAACTCCAAACGGGCTGAAGAAGTACAGGAAAAAAGAGTTGGAAATTCTCCGAGGAGATGGAACCGGAGAACGAAAGAAGTCCGACAGAATTTACGACTACGATATGTACAATGATCTGGGAGACCCTGATCGGAGTGAGGATATGGCTAGGCCAGTTCTTGGTGGTACCAAAAAACATCCTTATCCCAGACGTTGTCGAACTGGTCGCCCTAGAACCAAAAAAGGTATTCCATTTAATCATCATCACAAGTCTATGTTTGATTCTTTTATTATTATTATTTTTAAAATTTTAAATTTTGGACTGTTGTCTCGCTTTAGTTCCTTACGTTAGAAGAGTTTAATTAGTTTTTGTTTCTCAAGCTCTAAAATAGTTTAGTCCCATGTCTTGAAGGAGTTTAGTTTTTGTTTGTCAAGCTCTAGAATAGTTTTTAATGATCCTGAACTCAAATTCGGGCTACACTTATTATTAGTTAATTAATTTGTATCTATGTAGTGACATCACATATTAAAAATCACTTCGTTCTCCCTTAATATAGTCTGAAAAAACTTACATGCTAAGTAGAAACAGCTAGGATGTTGTAAGGCCATTTTACCCAAAACTTAAATTAGGGCAACATTAAAACCATTCACACATATTAAATAAAAATCACTTTGTTTCGCCCTTGATCACTTAGTATATATGAATTTTGAAACAACTCACCTGCTAGGTAGTTGATTAGAAACAACTCGATTGTTGTATGAATTTAAATTTGTGACCATTTAACAACTAGTTTTGAACCTGAAACTTGAAATGAAAGAAGAAAACGCAACATTTTCAAGGCGAGAGACCGAAATGAGATACCAACATATGTTAAAGACAAAACACTTTAACCTACAATATCTGCATAGATATGAAAGAATTGATCTCGCAATCTATTGATATTTCATTTCAGATCCATTGTGTGAATCAAGGAGTTCAACAGTGTACGTACCGAGAGATGAAGCATTCTCTGCAGTGAAGAATGCGCAGTTTTCAGTGAACACAGTGTACTCAGTGTTGCACGCAATAGCGCCATCTATCGAGGGAGCAATCCAAGACAGAGATTTGGGATTTCCGTTTTTCACAGCCATTGATTCACTATTCAATGAAGGGATTCACATTCCAGGGGTCAATAAGAGTGTTTTGGATATCCTTCCCACGATCATCAAAGCTGTTGAAGACACTGGAAATCATATCTTGCGGTTCGACACTCCAGAATTTATTGACAGTAAGTACTATATATATATTCTTTCCGCTGTCCCATTAGAAAGAGTCGTGTTTCTAATACTGTGTTTAGTATTAGAAACACGACTATTCTAATGGGACAAAGTGAGTACTATGTATTCTTATCTTCTTAATCTTCTCTTGCTATGTCTTATTGATGCCACTTAAATATGCCTTCAATTTTATATATATTTACCTTAGGGGATAAATTTGCTTGGCTAAGAGATGTGGAGTTTTCTCGTCAAACCCTAGCAGGTCTAAATCCATACTGCATCCAGTTGGTTAAGGTACATGATCATGCCCACTTTTATTGGGGCACTATACGTTACCTGATGTTACTTTTGATTATGTTTCGGTTTTGATTTTTACTTTTTCTTACTATATTTTATATCTTTTCTTATAATTTTTCATCACAATACGCTTTCTTACATTTCAGACGTATTCTTTACACTTTAAAATTTCTTTTTAAAAATATGTCATTTAAAATAAGTTAGCGTACACGCAATTATATTATATCTTCCATCTACCTTTTCCCTCTCTTCTATTCTATTAGAGCAAATTAAGCTTATTACTTTGCCATTCACTTGTTGACTGAGTGGCAAAATAGACAAAGGATCTGAAGTACAAATTTTTCATACATAAATTTGATATATATTAAAAGAAGATGATAAATTTTGATATAAAAAGTGACTTTTACTCATTCATTAAATTGTTGAAACCGATCTAAAAAAAAATCATCATCAATTCTCAGGAGTGGCCCCTGAAGAGCAAACTAGACCCTGAGGTTTATGGATCTCCAGAGTCAGCTATCACAAAAGAAATCGTTGAGGAACAAATCAAAGGTTTAATGACACTTGATGAGGTAATTAAATGAGATCTCTTAAAAAATTTCCAAAACCATTATAAGATGTTCCATCTCAATGGATTTATTGATGAATGCAGGCCGTGAAGAACAAAAAATTGTTCATGTTAGATTACCACGATATACTCCTACCATATGTGGAGAGAGTGAGAAAACAGAAGGGGACAACGCTTTACGGATCAAGGACACTGTTTATCTTGACCCCTGATGAAACATTGATGCCTATAGCCATTGAATTAACTCGACCGCCGATGGATGGTAAACCTCAATGGAAGGAAGTTTTCAGGCCTTCTTGGACCGCCACGGGCACCTGGCTTTGGAAGCTTGCTAGAACTCATGTTGTTGCTCATGACTCTGGTATTCACCAATTAGTCAGTCACTGGTATGCTTTCTCACATTGCTTTGCAGTTTTTTCAATCCTAATTCTTTCATGAACATTCATGCATGCAAACATACTCATACGCTAATAGGACAAAATAAGACAGATGAAAATGGACAGATGATTTGATCTGTAAAATTGCCAACGTTATTTCCCAAATGTAAGGCGCATTAAGCCAGCCACCCAAAGAAAAGGCAATTCTAATTATTTTTTCTGTTAAAAAAAAGAAAAAAAAAGAAAGAAGAAACATATCTTGGTTAATTAATGCATGAATTAATTAATTCCAGGCTATTCATGTGCTATTAACATACTATGTTGGTTTCTATTTGTGAAATGTTTGCAGGTTGAGGACTCATTGTTGCACAGAACCCTACATAATAGCAACGCATCGGCAACTTAGCGATATGCATCCAATCCATCGACTGCTACATCCTCATTTTCGGTACACGATGGAGATTAATGCTTTGGCTCGTGAAGCCCTGATTAATGCTAATGGAATCATTGAGACTGCATTTTCACCTCTCAAGTATTCTATTGAGATCAGCTCTGCTGCATATGATCAGTTGTGGCGCTTTGATCACGAAGCACTACCGGCAAACCTAATTAGCAGGTACTTCAACTTATTGCTAAATAAATTTAAAAGAACAGGTAGGAGAGCAGTTGTAGGAAGGATCTTCGCGTTTCAAACAGTAGATAAATATTAAATTAAGGGTTTATTTTTTCACTTCCTTTTCGATTACTCCATTGTCATTTGAACGATCCAATTAAAATAGTCATATTTCTAATACTGACTGTCTCAGGGGAATGGCTGAGCCAGATCCAACTAGTCCACATGGCCTAAAGTTGGCAATCAAAGATTACCCTTTTGCTAATGATGGATTGATCCTTTGGGATATTCTCAAAAGGTGGGTAACAGATTATGTCACCCACTACTATCGTGAACCCGAATCCGTAAAATCTGATGAGGAGTTGCAAGCGTGGTGGACGGAAATCCGAACAGTGGGCCACGCCGATAAGAAAGATGAACCCTGGTGGCCTGTCCTAAACACTCCTGATGATCTTACGGGAATCTTGACAACCATAATATGGGTAACTTCCGGTCACCACGCCGCTGTAAACTTCGGGCAGTATGACTTCGCGGGTTACTTCCCAAACAGGCCTACCATTGCAAGAACCACAATGCCTACTGAAGATCCAAGCAATGAAAGATGGGAACGATTCCTGAGAAGACCCGAGATCGAACTTCTCTCTTGTTTCCCCTCACAAACTCAGGCGACGATTTGTATGGCGGTTCTCAACATTCTTTCAACTCATTCCCCTGATGAGGAATACCTTGGAGAGCTGATAGAGCCTGCTTGGGAACAAGATCCGATCATAAGAGCTGCATTTGAAGAATTCACAGGGCGGTTGAAGGAGCTTGAAGGAATTATTGATGAAAGAAATGTTGATAAAACACTCAAGAACAGAACTGGTGCTGGAGTCATGCCGTATCAGCTTCTGAAGCCGTTTTCTGAACCGGGCTTGACTGCACAAGGGATTCCATACAGCATCTCCATTTGAGCTTGAAGTATGTTTTGAGAATGTGAATTAATGCATCTTTTTTTTTAATGCTCAATTGAATGAAATGTGTGGTTAATAAATAACAGAGATTTGCTTGGGTCTTTTTGTCAAAAAAACTGGACATAATGAATCGTCTTCCTTTCATGTATTGGATTAGATTAGGCCTGCTCAAATCCTGATATCGGTTCCGATTCGTTCGGATCAGGTCGGTGATCCAAAACTTCGGATCAGGATCTCTTCGGAAACTGCCCTCTTTTTTTTCTTTTTTTTTTTCTTCTTTTCTTTTGCCATTTTTTAATTTCAATGTTAAAAGGAATCTAACCTACTATATCACACTTAATTTAACCACCGCCGTTCAAGTCTCCGGCAGTGAAAGAGTCCCGATTTTTCTTGCACATGTGCAGTTGGGGAGATTCCATTCCGGGTTCCTTCGCCTATTGCAAAAGCAAACATGTTAGAAGAATATCCTCCGGCAATGTACAAAACATCCATGTTTATAGCCCAACCAAAGTTTGAGGAAACGCATTTCATATAATTAAAGGGGGTTTAACATTGTGAATTAATAATTATTTAATGGTTTGTTTTACTAGCCTAAAAAAATAATTCAGCCTATAATAAAATGGTTGGCAATGGTATATGAGGCTTGAAGATAAAAGATAGAAATGTATTCTTTTGCTAAACAAAAAATTAAGCATTTGGGAATCAAACATTAATAACCTTAATTTTCAAACATTTTTCTTATTATTATTATTTAAAAAAAAAATTTTCTAACAAAAATAAGACAAACAGAAGGCATGCAGTTGGGGGAAGTTTCGGCGGAATTAATCATCAGATCCGGCTGAGGGGGTCCACTTCGATCGGTTCCTCAGCTTAGACACACACACAATCTTCTTAAAGAAAGTTAAATCCCTTACAAAAATCTAAAAAGAAATTTAAATCCCTTACAATACTTTGCCAAGCAATTCTTCTTAAATTAAATGCTGAAGCCTCAAATAGTACTTAATGGCGCCATTACGCAAGCCTTACTTCCGTGGCCAAAACTTTCCTCTCTGGAAATACTGGAAGCAGCAGTAGTACTAATTCTTCTTTCCCCATTTCTGGAAAATGGATTTCAGGTAACATTCACACTCGCCGAGATGCCGGGAGAATTGGGGCCATTTTCGGGACCACTGCCGCGACAGATATGAGGGGTATGGTGACTGTTACAGTGAAGCTGGCCGGAGGAGTAAGAGGATTTCTGGATCGTGTGACCGTTTCACTTGATGATCTCATGGACCTAATCAATCGAGGTCTTCAGTTAGAACTTATTGCAGCTGAACTTGACAGTGAGTAATTGGTAAAATTTTGTTATAATTCCTTTGGTTAAATGATTCCACTAATCCATTAATTTGTGCTACAGTTTGCTTGGATCGTTTAACTTGAAAACTTTTCATTTTCATTTTTAACTTTAAAAAATTGTTTTGTAAATAGTCCCAAACTTAAATTCCTACAACATCGTAGCTATTTTGATTAAAGAAATGTTAAATCAGTGAATAGCCCCTTAATTTGGCTTGAAAGATGTCACGTTCTAATAAAAAACAGCTCGGATCCCGCCTAAATTTTCAGTTTGTGACAATTTCGAAACTGTTTTTAAAGCTGAAGGACCAAACCGAGTCAATAGCCCAACTTAAGAGACCAGTGGCAGTGGAGTGATTTAACAAATTTTTTTTTTCTAGATGAGTAAATAAGAGATTCAGAATGATTTTTTCTATTACATTTCCTTAATTATAAAGGCTTCCATTTTTAGCGTGCCATCTTAATCATGCATTTTGCAATGTTTTCACTGTCTTGACGAATTAAGCAAACGAGGAAGAGAAGACGCGACTGTTAAGGGTTATGCAAGAAAGAGAAGCGTTAAAAGCGACGCGATAGATTATGTAGCCGATCTCTGCGTACCTAGCGATTTTGGGGACGTCGGAGCCATAAGGGTTGAGAATGAGCACAATACAGAAATGTTCATCCCTAGTATAGTATTGACTGGCTTCATAGTTCCCATCTATTTTTCCTGTCAATCCTGGGTCGCTTCCAAAGATAAGAGAATTTTCTTCAGCACACAGGTCAGTTAGTATATATATATATATATATATATATATATATAGATATATATATATATATGTGTGTGTGTTTACGTATATATTATATATATATATATGTTATGTATGTACGTATATTTATATATATGTTATATATATATATATATATATATATATATATATACCAAAATTGATGAATTCGTATAGTGAAATGGTATAGGAAATGACTGACATCCTTAAAGGAACAAACTCGCATCTTTAATTGTACATTTAGAAGTACTACAATGCACATTTTTTTGGTGTACTTATATGTAGTTGTTATTTGATTTCAGAATTTCTCAGAAGATTTAGTTAGTGAATTTGGTTGAAGTAAGGTCTCTATCTCCCCTTAATATGTACTTGTTTCTTTCGTAATGAATAAAAGAGTAACCAATCCCACTAGTCACATAATGGCCGTTACAAAAAATTATTTGATTTTTTTTTTATTTTGTAAAAAATGTATATGTATAAATTCTGCCTCCCAACTATGGTCTTCTTTCTAATACTAAAAGTATTATTCCCTCCATCCCAGTAAAAATTATTTGATTTTTTTTTTATTTTGTAAAAAATGTATATGTATAAATTCTGCCTCCCAACTATGGTCTTCTTTCTAATACTAAAAGTATTATTCCCTCTATCCCAGTAAAAGAGTCTCGCTTTAAAAAATGTTTTTGTCTCAATGGAAAAATAATGTTATTATATTTTACTTATAATACATTTACTAAAATAATTATGTACATAATTAATCTGTACTTAAAAAAGTAAGGACACGAGTGGAACATATTGTAGCTGATTAGCTATTTTATATATTATACCTTCAAACTCATGAAAAACGTTATATATTCTCAAAATAAGACTCTTCCAACATTGGAACGGAGGAGTATTAGAAACAAAACTATTTTAGCGGGCTAAAACGAGAGTAATATATATTTTTGGTTGTCGCAGTCATATTTACCGTCGGAAACTCCAAATGGGCTGAAGAGGTATAGAGAAGATGAATTGAAATTTGTCCGAGGAGATGGAAGGGGAACACGAAACATGACCGATAGAATTTATGACTACGACGTTTATAATGATCTTGGAGATCCTGATGGCAGTGATGAATTGGGTAGGCCAGTTCTTGGTGGTGAGGAACATCCTTATCCCAGGCGTTGTAGAACAGGCTGCCCTAGAACCAAGAAAGGTAATTATGGTAGTGTTTCTAATACTGGTTTCAGTATCTGAACCGAACAATCGATGTTCCAATTGATTCCATTTTGGATCCATTGTCTGAATCAAGGAGTTCATCGGTATATGTGCCGAGAGATGAAGCGTTCTCCGAGGTGAAGACTTGTCAGTTTGGAGTATCCGCAATAGCTTCATATGTGCATACAGTAATGCCATTGCTTGTGGGTGGCATCCAAAACAGAGATAGGGGATTTCCCTTTTTCACAGCCATCGACTCCATGTTCAATGAAGCAATTCATCTTCCACAAATCCATGATAGTCTGAAAGATATTATTCCAAACATCGTCAAATCAATTGCTGACCATGGAAATCTTATAATGCAGTTCGACACTCCTGAACTTGTTGATCGTAATATATATATATATATATATATATATATTCTAGCTCGATCTTTTTATTCTTCTCTATTTTTATTTAATTTAGCATATACATTTAAAAGCTAATTGATTTGTATCTTAGGTGATAAATTTGCGTGGATGAGGAATGAGGAGTTTTCTCGTCAACCTTGCAGGTATAAACCCATGCACCATCCAGTTGGTTAAGGTACGTCTTCATGTAGAAATTATTCAGTACGTCCATTGCACAACGTATAATGGTGCAACCAGATACACTTGAAAGATAATTGCTATTTTTTTGGGAGGGTGATGAACACATCTACGGGGCCCAGAAATAAAAATTAATTTTAGTTTCTATTTTACGATTGACTGGCTAAACTATTTTTAACGATTGCTGTAGATGCACTAAATTTTTTTTCGTCTTCATGTATTTAGGAAATGAATTACTCACTTTGTTCCATTAGAAGAATCCTCTCTTGATGCAATCCGGCTCAAGCACCGGACTGTTTGCGCAAATAGGAGGCTGGGCGAGTTCAAATTTGCTGGATGCAATTGGAGTTATGTCAAACATGGGAGAGTTTGAAGAGAAATTTCCGAAAGGGGTCTTTAATTGTGAAGAAAATATTCCAGAATTTTCTTGATTGGTTTCAGTTATCACATGAATTAATTTGCAGATTCAAGGCTTAAATGTGCATGATTGAGCCAATGCATTTTGGGTGATTAATTTGGAGATAAGTGACATTCATGCATGCAAATTAAGGCTACTGAAAGTTAGATTCTTGGTCACTATTGCAGCTTGGAATTCGGCCAAATAATGCATGGATTAATGAGGGATCCAAGGTGAACTGATGAAGCTTAGTGAAGATGAAGGGGCGGCTGAATTTGGATCATTTGAGCTAATCAATTGCTGCACATGAAGAGATTTTGTGGCATTAAATTTCAGCCAGCCAACTCTTCCAATTCTCTCTATAATCACGTCTAAAGAGAAGCCAAGGAATGATTAAATTTATTCAGCCCTCAAGCTTCAAATTGCTGAATCAAACCTATCCAAGGAAATGCCAAAAGTTGGTCTAATTATATGTTATAGTTGATGTTCTAACAGTTTCTCGCAGTGTAGTTTTCCTCTGTTCTGTTCTGTTTTGTTTAGTTTCGATCGCAACTTTGGATTTTTCCGACGGGCAGTCTACCGTTTGGCCAAACCGGCGGTTGTCAGATCGCGACTTCTTAAATTCCAGTACAGTATTCTTTTTCTCTTTTAATGTCTTCTTTTATAATTATGTGTTTTTCGTGTTTTATCATGAGTAGCTAATTTATTAGTTCTGGTATTATGTAAGAAGCCATAATCTATGCATGTATGAAAGTCAGGAATTAATCTAAGTCTAATTAAATTATGTTTCTAAATTGCCTGTGTTTATATGTCTAATTACTAAGATTCTATTAAGCTTGATCAACTTAGTTTAATCTGGTAGAGTCAGTGAGTGGCACAACTACCAGCCGAGTAGTACAGTATTAATTGGGTAATAATTTCTAATGCATCGTCAGTAGGAATTATTAGTTTCGGGTTCTTCTAGTTCTTAGTGCTTCTATTTGTTAATTAATAAGGTTTTCGGGGACTCGCGGTCTGTTAGTTAACGTAGTTAGAGAATAATTCCTTTGCGGAGACTCGCGGGGAATTATCGAGAATCTATGGAAGAATTGGGATTATTAGAGGTAATTATATGTTTGACATTATTTAATAAGGTTAGAATAGTAATTTTAATTAAATAAGTTAATTAATTTGACGGCATGGAAAGGAATTTGAAAGTCTTAATACGGCCTTGTGTATAAAGTATGAAAGAAAAGTGTGATTCTATATGACTGAATGGAACAGCAACCAAAGACAAACAAACGACTGCAGCTTAGTGGTTGTCTCTCGCGCGCGCAGACGGAAGGTCACAGGTTCGAAACCCCAACGGAGCAAATTTTGAAGTTTTTTGAGGCCTCCCCTTTCATTTTCCTGGACGGACAGCAGAAGGTGAGGTGGCGCCTAGGCGGTGACGTGGCGACGAGAGTGGTGCTGACGTGGAGGAAGAAGTGATGTGGAGAAATGGTTTTGGAAGGAAGGGGTGGGGTGGTTTTAGGAGGGTCAAACCCGGGTTTGACTGACGGTCAAACCCGTTGACCGTTAGTCAAGGTCAATTTTCCGTTTTTGGACTAAAATTGCAACAAAATGGATACATTGTGGACTACATTTGCTACTTACTAAACATTGTGGACTACATTTGAAACAGGGGTAAAGATTGTGGACCACTTTTGCAGTTTTCCCTCTTTTTATTGTTCTCACCATCTTTCCAGACTTGAAAATCTGTTTGGTAAGGTTGAATTCCTCAAGGCCACAAGTCCAAGCTTGATAATTGATCTTTAGTTTTGGGAAGAACTTTGGGTTGAGTAAAAGAGTGGTAAAAGGCTGTGTGTGGCAAGTGATCTGCACATTTTAGGTGTTTTATTTTAGGACTTGTTATGGCAGTTCTCACGGGCTTTTGCCCAATGTTTGAATGTTTATTTGTAGTTTTAGAGATCGGGCCTAAGAAAAGAAGAGTGTGCAAAAAAGTGAAAGAATTGGAGCAGATGAGTCACGCCTAAAAAGCCCACATGATTTGTGGGCTGCACCACAATATTGGCCTGCAAATTGGACTCCATGGCTGCACCCGAAATCAGCTTCAAGTAATCCAATTCCAATTGGATTTTGATCCAACAACAAAGTCAGCACGTGGGCCTTCATGCAATTGGAGTCCAATCCAATTAAAAATCCAACGCATGGGCTGATGCCAATTAATTGATCTCAATTGGAATTCAATTCAATTGGAATTGATTCCAATCAGTTGGATAAAGCCGAATTAAGTGGGCACGCGCAGAAGGATGCGGAGAAAGAAAAAAAAGGGAAACAATGAAATTTTGAGCAATTTACCAATCCAAGAATGAATTAAAAGAGAGAAGTTAGGAGTTACCAAAAAGTGAAAAAGATTCCATGTGCTTAATTAACTATCTTTCCAAGTAGAACAATGTTTCCTTATTCAATTAGGAGATTGGTTAATTGCTGAGTTGTATCCCTATATATATGGGATTATTCCTGCACTTTTGAGAGATTATTAGATAGATAGCTTATTTTAGACAGCTTTTTAGAGACAAGCTTTTATAAAGAAGTTTTATTAGATAAATTTTATATAGAATAGTTTCTTAGTTTACAAATAATTTTCGCGCAGGATACAGTTTCGCGCAGTGTAGTTTTCCTCTGTTTTTCCTCTGTTCTGTTCTGTTTTGTTTAGTTTCGATCGCAACTTTGGATTTTTCCGACGGGCAGTCTACCGTTTGGCCAAACCGGCGGTTGTCAGATCGCGACTTCTTAAATTCCAGTACAGTATTCTTTTTTCTCTTTTAATGTCTTCTTTTATAATTATGTGTTTTTCGTGTTTTATCATGAGTAGCTAATTTATTAGTTCTGGTATTATGTAAGAAGCCATAATCTATGCATGTATGAAAGTCAGGAATTAATCTAAGTCTAATTAAATTATGTTTCTAAATTGCCTGTGTTTATATGTCTAATTACTAAGATTCTATTAAGCTTGATCAACTTAGTTTAATCTGGTAGAGTCAGTGAGTGGCACAACTACCAGCCGAGTAGTACAGTATTAATTGGGTAATAATTTCTAATGCATCGTCAGTAGGAATTATTAGTTTCGGGTTCTTCTAGTTCTTAGTGCTTCTATTTGTTAATTAATAAGGTTTTCGGGGACTCGCGGTCTGTTAGTTAACGTAGTTAGAGAATAATTCCTTTGCGGAGACTCGCGGGGAATTATCGAGAATCTATGGAAGAATTGGGATTATTTGCGGGGACTCGCGGTAATACTATAACTGAAACGGCATAAGTAATTAGACAGGTTAAGAGGTTTATTATTGCATGCATGAGATTAAGGTGGATTTACATAATACCGGAATTTTCTTCCTTTGAGAAATTCAAGTGGCAGAGCATTAGTAACTAAATAATTTACAATGGGTGCATATCATGGGTTTGGATGGGCTGCTGTTACTGCTGCAAGATAAGTTTGTTCTCCCTGAATTACAGCACTTAGAGCAAGAAGGTGCTCTCCCGGAAATTCTTCACCAATTTGTTCCTCCTGTTCAGGTAGAGTCAGTCGACTCAAGTGATCAGCTACTGTGTTCTCAGCTCCTTTTTTATCTTTAAGCTCCCAATCGAATTCTTGGAGAAGCAGAATCCATCTAATCAACCGCGGCTTTGACTCCTTTTTGTGTAGCAGGTGTTTTAAAGCAGCATGATCAGTATAAACTATAACCTTGGAGCCTAGGAGGTACTGTCTGAACTTATCAAATCCAAACACTACTGTTAATAACTGATTCTTTGTTGTGGTGTAATTACATTGGGCAGGATTAAGAGTCTTGGAGGCATAATACACAGCATGTGTTTCCTTCCCAATTTTCCGACCAAGCACGACACCAACAGCATAATCACTAGCATCACACATCAGCTCGAATGGTTTTGTCCAATCTAGAGGTTGAATGATTGGAGCTGATATCAACTTCTCTTTTAGAGTGTTAAATGCATCACGGCAGTCGTCCGTTAGGGCAAACGGAACATCGTCTTTGAGCAAATTTGTAAGTGGCCGTGCGATTTTGGCAAAATCCTTGATGAAACACCTGTAAAAACTTGCATGGCCCAGAAAACCACGAATTTCCTTCACGTTAGTGGGATAGGGTAGCTTGGCAATCAATTCTACTTTGGCCTTGTCCACTTCGATCCCTTCTTCACTGACTTTGTGGCCTAGAACAATTCCTTCTCGAACCATGAAGTGACACTTCTCATAATTCAGCACCAAGTTCTTTGCCACGCAACGTTCCAAAACCAAATCCAGGTGTCCCAAACATTGATCAAAAGAATCCCCATAGACTGTGAAATCATCCATAAAAATCTCAATGCACTACTCGATCATGTTTGAAAACATGCTCATCATGCATCTTTGAAAAGTCCCAGGGGCATTGCATAGATCAAATGGCATTCTCCTGTAGGCATAAGTTCCAAAAGGGCATGTGAAAGTAGTCTTCTCCTGATCCTTCTTGTTCACCTATATTTGAAAATATCCACTGTACCCATCTAGAAAACAAAAGAACATCTTACCAGCCAGACGTTCTAGCATCTCATCAATAAAGGGGAGGGGAAAATGATCCTTCCTAGTAGCTGCATTTAATTTGCGGAAGTCAATGCACATTCTCCATCCTGTGAGTAATCTCATTGGCACCAGCTCATTTTTCTCATTTGTAACCACTTCAAAACCTCCCTTTTTTGGTACCACATGGACTGGGCTAACCCACTTGCTGTCAGAAATAGGATAGATTATCCCCATTGCCAATAACTTCAGAATCTCCTTTAGAACTACCTCCCTCATATTCAGATTCAACTTTCTTTGAGGATCCTGTGATGGCTTTGCGTCGGGCTCTAGGAAGATATAATGTTGGCAAATATCTGGGCTTATACCAGGAACATCGGCTAAGGTCCACCCAATCGCCTTGATGTGCATTCTTATGGTTCTCAGCAAATGATCTTCTTGAGCTGGGGTTAATTCCTTGGAAATAATCACTGGCAGTGTATTTCCTTCGCCTAAGAAGGAATATTTCAGATTATCTGGGAGGGGCTTCAGATCCAGCTTCGGGGCCTTTACTAATGATGGAATGGGTCGTTCAGCACCCATCGGTTTGGGGAAACCATCGCCTGGTCCTGTGTACTATTCAGCTGCTGCAAGGTTCTGAATTGCCTCACAGACTCCCTCATCACTTAAATTCTGTATATCAGCTTCTGTGAGGCTCTGGACAAGTGTCATTTCTAGTTTATCCTACAAGAAATTCGTCTCAAGATATTCTTGGACAAGGGGGTCAATGACATCTATTTCATATACATTTTCAACATCATCTGGATGTTTCATAGCATTCTCAATGTTAAATTGCCACTTTTCCCCACAGTAATCCAAACAAATTGATCCATTGTACACATCTATAACAGCCTTGGATGTCTTAAGAAAAGGTCTACCCAACAACACCCCAGCAGATTCTTTAGCAGGATCAGTATTCATTTTTATGACATAGAAATCAGCAGGATATACAAAAGAATTAACTTGCACAAGTACATTTTCCAATACCCCTTCAGGATGAACACATGATCTATCAGCTAGTTGAATCACAACCTTAGTTTCAGCTAATTCTACCCCAGATAGAGTCAAGTAAACAGATAAGGGCATGACATTAATAGATGCACCAAGATCACACATTGCATGCTCAATAACTTTTTCTCCAATCACACATGGTAGAGAAAACATACCTGGGTCCTTGCATTTAGGTGGCAGCTTCTTTTGAATAACGGCGTAGACTGTTTCACCTAGGACCACCTTAATAGCTCCTCTTGGTTTCCCAGCCATGAAGTCCTTCAGAAATTTCCCAATTGGGGGAATTTTTATCGCCTTTAGGAAGGGAATGTTGACATCCATTTTTTCAAAAACTTCCAAGTACTAAATTGGGTCCTCTTTCATCTTTCTTGCCTTGGGGCGCAAGCTATTAGGGAAGGGTGGCACTGGCTTGTACACTTCTTTGCTTGCTGGAATTGGGGCGTGGCTCTTCTTAGGTTCAGATTCAGATCTGATAACAATGGGCTCCTCAGGTTCTGGTTGCTTTGAACTTTCAGCTTCTGGATCACCCGTCGGTTTGGGCAAACGGCCCCCTGCTGACTGTGATTTTTTTACTGCAGGCTCCGATTATTGCTCCCCATATTTGGATGTGAAGTTTGTTGGTTGGGATTCCCCAAAATCTGACCCGGAACTTGCTGATTTGCTTCTGAGGGGAAAGGAACTTGAACTCCTTCTTTTGGATTTTTCCAACCAAATGCTGGATTGTCCTTCCATCCTGGATTGTACGTATTTGAGTATGGATCCCTCCTGGGTGCATTCCGCTGCCAATTCCCATTAGAATTATTGTGCCAATTCCCTGCAGCATTAGCTTGAGCAATTGTTTCTTCATGTGCAAGATTGCAGTTCTGCGCAAAGTGCCCCAGATTGCCACAACATGCACACACCATTTCCTCTTTGTTACTACTGTTCGAGGTTGCCAGTTTCGCCACCAGTGCAGTTAATTTCTCCATATTGGCAGTCAACTGATTTAATTTCTCCTCCCCTGAATCATCAATAAACCGAACTTCAGCCTGCCGTTTGGCCAAAAGGGAGGGTTCCCCAAACTGGCTTCTTGACTCGATAGTGTCTTCAATCATCTTCCTGGCCTTGGCTACTGTATTATTATGGAACGCCCCATTGCTAGATGAATCCATGTGATTTCGATCATTGGTGCACATCCCATGGTAGAAATATTGCAATAGTTGAGCCTCTGAATACTTATGATTTGGACAGCTCTCCACCAACTCATTAAACCTCATCCAGTAATTGCTAAGGGACTCATCAACTTCTTGTTGAATGCTGCTGATCTCCTTCATAACCAAATTGGTTTTTGTCGGAGGAAAGTACTTCTTCAGGAATATTTCTATCATCTGCTTCCAGGTGGTGATAGAGTTTGGTGGCAATGATGAAAATCACCTGTTTGCTGGGCCCGTCAGGACATATGGGAAAGCCACCAATTTCAGCTGATCGAGGGTGGCCCCTGTGGGTAATCGCCCCACCTTGCAATTCTTCATATACTCCGAGAGAAAGTTGTATGGGTCATCCCTAGCACCCCCATGAAATTTTGGGATGCCATTCAGTCAACCGTTCTTCAATGGAAATCCGTTGGGCAATGTAGGAGTGACTACTGCTGACGCTCTATCATCTGCATCATGGCTGCACAAATCCTTCAGCGTGGGCTCTTCTTCTGGCCCCTCAACGCGCTCTCTGTTACCCATTGGTTATGATTCAGAGTCAGAATGTAAAAACTCTGTTTCGGAGCTACCGGCCGTTTGGGCAAACGGTCGACTGACAGAAGAAGAGCCCACGCTGAAGGATTTGTGCAGTCATGATGCAGATGATAGAGCGTCAGCAGTAGTCACTCCAACATTGCCCAACGGATTTCCATTGAAGAACGGTTGGCTGAATGGCATCCCAATATTTCATGGGATGATCCAATCATGTGGAAGTGTGGTCCTGATCAGATCATCCAACGATGTGTACCAGAATGGGAGCAAAAGAGCATTCTACAACACTGCCACTCTTCGCCTTCAGGAGGGCATTTTGGGCACAAATGCACAGCTAGAAAAATAATGGATTGTGGTTTTTATTGGCCTAGTTTGAACAGAGATAGCTACAGATTTTGTCAAGCTTGTGAAAGATGCCCGCAATTTGGAGATATTGGTACTCGAGATGAAATGCTACAAGTACCAATCAAGGTCTGCGAAATATTTGATGTTTGGGGCATGGATTTTATGGGCCCTTTTCCACCTTCCAATGGGTATGTTTACATTCTGCTCATCGTAGATTATGTGTCCTAGTGGGTTGAAGCCAGGCCTACACGGTCAAATACAGCCAAAGAAGTGAAAACATTTTTAAAGTGTCAATTGTTCCCTCGATTTGGTATTCCCAAGGCAATTATCAGTGATCAAGGGACCCATTTTTGCAATCAGACCATAGCCGGAGTATTGAGGACACATGGAATTCAGCACTGTATTGCTGCTCCACACACCGTACCCCACAGTCCAACGGCCAAGCTGAAGTGTCAAACAGAGAAATTAAAAGGATTCTGGAGAGAACAGTTAATACCTCAAGAAAAGATTGGAGTCAGAAGCTACCTGATGCTTTATGGGCATATCGGACTGCATTTAAAACTCCTATTGGGATGTCTCCGTATCGGCTTGTTTTCGGCAAGATGTGTCATCTTCATGTGGAATTAGAGCATAAAGCATACTGGGCAGTCCAAAAGATGAACCTGGATTCAACAGCAGCAGGTGAGGAAAGGCAGTACCAACTCCAGGAACTTGAAGAAATTAGGCTGGAAGCCTACGATTTGGCCAATTGGTACAAGGATCGAACAAAAGCCAGGCATGATCGGCTCATCAGACAGAAAGAATTCCGAGTTGGCCAGCAAGTGCTATTATTTAAGTCCAGGGTTCGTTTATTTGGCTCCGGAAAATTATCTAGCAAGTGGCATGGACGTTTGGAAGTAGTAGTTGTTTGGCCCAGTGGTGTAGTAGAGGTTCGAGACCCTCAGTTGGGACAGCAGTATAAAGTCAATGAGCACCGACTCAAGCAATTTTATACCTCCAGTCAAATCCAGCAAGTCGACTGCCTCTGGTTGACTAAAGCCCGCATCACATAGACTAATCAGCTCGCATCCCGTCTGGCCAAGACGTTAAAGAAAAGCGCTACTAGGAGGCAACCTAGTTTATTGTAATAGATTAGTATATATATAAAAAAAAACCTTATTTGCTTATTTTTATTCATTTATTTAAATTCTTTTCGTCTTTTCACAATTTAATGATTTTTTTACAGGGAATGGAGGAGAACTTTTGAGGCCAGAAGGGCTCATTACGAATTTTGGGGCCACAATCACACATTGAGGAAGTCCAAGGGCCGATGGTGCAATTTTATGCATTTCCAGCATTGATTCGGTAATTTCGGGGGTACAAATATGCAGCCTTACAAAGTACAGGGACTGGAGCTGTAATTCTTCGGACCAAAAGCCACAAGTGACAAATTAATGGGCCAAATTGCATAGTCATGAAACTCCAGGGACCAAATTGCAACATGGTAAACAATTCATCAATTCACCACTTCCAGTACACTCCCCGATTTCAATTCACCCATCAACCCAATTACCCGCCCCATTAACCCACTGACCCGACCCAATTACCCGTCCCAACCCAACTCAATTACCCATCCATTAACCCAATTACACGACCCACCTACCCATCTAACCCAATTAACCCAATTTGCTCTGCACTATTCACCCAGACCCACGATTTTCTTCTTCTTCGTTGCTTTGTTTTCAGCCGCCGCCCCACACAATTTTTTCTTCTCCAACCACCTCCCTTCCGCCGCCGCCTCTCTCCACCACCCGGCCTCGCTGCCAAGATGATCCCCAAGCGTCTGCCAGCCCGTTTCCGCCCAAGAAACGCCGCCGAGCCCGCGCCACCGCCAGTTCGAGTTCCATTCGAGGAGGCCACCGCTGCCCCCTCCGCTGCACCTTCAGCCACCCACCTTCCCTCCACCCGCCCTCGCCGCCGCAAGTATGCGGCCGTGAAGCGGCCAACACCAGCCCCCACTTCTCGACCGCCCAAGAAGCCCAAAAGTCCACAAGGCAGCCCCGAACCAGAAGCCGCCAACCCACCACCCTCCCCCTCCACTTCTTCCCATTCATCTTCTTCTTCTAGTCCTCTCCGCAAGAAATTTGCTGCCAATAAGCCAAGGTACATGATTCCAATTGTTCTTGAGTGCGTAAGGCTTTGGTGAAACTTCCCACTCCGGCTTATGAAATTGGGATGCCAAGGAAACCAAGACAACCGGAGAAGGATGCTGCACCTCCAAGGAAAACAGCCCCGGAAAAATCCACCGTTCCACGGTCCACTCGCAAGTTGGCCGCCCCCTCTACCGCCTCGCCACCACCACGTGCCATCGCGCCTCCGCCTTCCCCTCCGTCGGAGACTTCCTTGGAGATTCTCTCCACTTCTTAAGAACAAGATGCAAGTACTTCTACTGCATCCCAGCCAAATATGCCACCCCCGCGTACTTCTACGCGTATTTTGAGAAGCCACACAGTCCGGGCAAGTACTTCTACTGCCCATACGGAGTCCCCATCAAACGAAGAGGCCGCCACTCCACCTCCTCGTGTTTAGATCACTAGCCCTGCTCAGATTGCCCAGAACTTGACGTTCCTTTCCTCCCATCAAAGGTTCAGGTATACGCAGGTTTGTTCCCGGGCTGTTTCTCCTTTTTACAGTATTGATTTTCAGCTCTTAGTTAGTTTAAATATTGCAGAGGCTGTGCATAAATTTTTTGACAATGTGGGGTGGTCATGGTTTCTGAATTTTGATTTGGCTCCTTGTTATGAAGAGATGCTTAAGGAATTTTACACCACCGTCACTAAAACCAAGACTAAGGGTCTCACCCATAGTCGGGCTTTTCTGAATTTTTGATTGTTTAATACAGTGCATTCTTTATTTGTCAATCAATTGAATACTGTATTAGGAATCTGTTCTGAGGCTGAGATAATATCTGCTAATTATTTGGCTAGACCTGTGAAATTTCCTGCATTTAATCATCAGTCTGTGTGGAATCGCCTTACTTCATCTGAGATTGCCTATTCTTCCCATAAATCTGGGGCATATCTGCTTACTAATCCTGCACTTCAATTTTGTCATTATTTACTTGTGAAGAATCTCAGTGGCAGGACCTCTGCCCAACATGTAGTTACAATTCCTGAACTCTATATCCTTAAATGCATGTTGGAGGGGATTAAGCTCAATCTTGGGTTTTGTATTGGGTATAGTTTGGGGGATATTAGTTCTCACCCTAAGAGGCACTTAAGCTTAGGGTATTTTGTGAGTCTTATTGCTAGAAATATGAACTTATTTGATCCCATTCCCACCTGCATGACACCTTGTCCTCCCTCTAAGGCCTTAGATGTTGAATACTTAATTAGTACGGAGTTGCTCTTTAGGACCCAAGATGGGTCCCTTTGCTTTCACAGTGCGGACTTTCCGCCACCTGCTCATGCAGCCTCTGCAGGTTTAGAAAATGTACAAAAGGACCTTGAAACACTCAAAGAGGAACAAGCTGCATTAAAGGTGCAAGTAGAGGCGGGCCTTGCTGCAGTTCATCAGCGATTTGACCACCTGGATAATTGTTTAGCTGCCATTCAGCAGCATTTGCAGCCTCCTCAGTAGGCTCTCAGGTAAGTTTTTGCTATTTTTCTTTGTATTGTAGGCTGTTTTGTGTTTTAATTTTATCTAGGTTGTTTTTCTTTGTCTGTGTTTAACCCTGCGTTTTTGTTCTTTTCTTTGCGCTTGAGGGCAAGCTTTCTTTAAGTGTGGGGACGTTTGCAGGGCTGATTAATGTTTTTCTGAATTGTTGTTGAGTATCCCCTGTGTTTCATTGTGTTTGCTTAGGGACAAGCAATTGTCTAAGTGTGGGGATGTAGGGACATTTGTCCTAAAATTTTTTTTTTTGCCCTGTTTGTGAGTCAAGTGTCGCTGCCTTTAATCTACTTTGGATCTGAAATATGCATCATAGATGAAGTGTGACATGAAGTATGCATGCTGTAGTTTTGAAAAATTAATCTGAGAAGTCTTGAATTAGTTAAATATGGAAATATGCATATTTTCCCTTTTCTTAAGCCATTGTACTGAGCCTAAATGCTGAATTGTTCGGGGAGAATCATTTGCTTGCCTGTCAGACTGTCAAGATGGTATGAATAGTATATGGCGGGATGATGGGGAACCTTCTTAGGATTAACCACTTTTGGCTTGCTTTCTAAACCTACCTTGTTATATCCCTAGAAGCCAAGTTGAAGCCTTGTATACAAATGTTTTTTTTAGTCAGTAAATAAGCCAAGGACAATTTTTTGTGATAAATCCTTTCTACCCCCCAGTGTGTTGAGTTGCTGAATTATGAATGAAGTCAAGTGGTGCAATGTTTAAACAATATGTGTGGATTATTTGGCAATGTATATGTGTACCCATTGTTAAAAAGCTCATGGAAAGCAGAAAAAAGAAAAAGAAAGAATGAAAATAAAAGTTGATGTTTTGAATTCTGCAATGTGCTGAAATTTTGATATATGATGAGCTGGGTAGAAATTTAATGTGCTGAATTTGTGAGCCATAATCCGTACAAAGTGCAAAAATGCTGAATGAAACAGGCGCTAGTTGCCCAAACAAAAGGGGGCTGTGAAGAATTTTAAAGAAAGGTACAGCAACTGAAGTTTAATTTTTGAGAACACACTAGGTTTGAATTTTTTTTACAGGTGGCCTAGAACCCTTAGGATCTGTCCAAAGGTTCCAACTCAAGCCTTACGTTGCGTCCCTTGATTAGAAGGTTGTTTCTTAACTGCTGTGTATCTATTCCTTCTATACTATGGCGATGGTCGGCTATCAAGCATGTATGATTCTGGCTAGATTAGGATTTACTTTTATCTGATTTTTTCTGGAAAATGTGAGATTGTGTGCATTACTGACCATAGTGTGCTGTTTTGGGAATTATTGCATGTTTTTGGCTTTAGCTAATGGAAGGACTGTTTTTGTGAAGTAAATAGAACACATGCATACGAATTAAAGTGCTGATTTTGTGGTGTGAGTAAGTTCTAGAAAAGAGAAAAGGCAGATTTGTGAGTCTTATTTTGAGTCAAAGTGATAGTAGTTGTTTTATTAGAGTCAATCCAAAGAGTCTTGTGTTTTGTTCTGTTTTGTGTCTGTGTTGTTTCTGTCTGAAGCAATTGAGAATTAAAGTATAAGTGCATTTGCTGAATTTATGGTATGCTTTAGTTCTTCACTTCACGCTTGAGGGCAAGCGTCATTCAAGTGTGGGGATATTTGATCTGCACATTTTAGGTGTTTTATTTTAGGACTTGTTATGGCAGTTCTCATGGGCTTTTGCCCAAGGTTTGAATGTTTATTTGCAGTTTTAGAGATCGGGCCTAAGAAAAGAAGAGTGTGCAAAAAAGTGAAAGAATTAGAGCAGATGAGTCACGCCTAAAAAGCCCACATGATTTGTGGGCTGCACCACAATATTGGCCTGCAAATTGGACTCCATGGCTGCACCCGAAATCAGCTTCAAGTAATCCAATTCCAATTGGATTTTGATCCAACAACAAAGTCAGCACGTGGGCCTTCATGCAATTGGAGTCCAATCCAATTAAAAATCCAACGCATGGGCTGATGCCAATTAATTGATCTCAATTGGAATTCAATTCAATTGGAATTGATTCCAATCAGTTGGATAAAGCCGAATTAAGTGGGCACGCGCAGAAGGATGCGGAGAAAGGAAAAAAAGGGAAACAATGAAGTTTTGAGCAATTTACCAATCCAAGAAGGAATTAAAAAAGAGAAGTTAGGAGTTATCAAAAAGTGAAAAAGATTCCATGTGCTTAATTAACTCTCTTTCCAAGTAAAACAAGGTTTCCTTATTCAATTAGGAGATTGGTTAATTGCTAAGTTGTATCCTTATATATATGGGATTATTCCTGCACTTTTGAGAGATTATTAGATAGATAGCTTATTTTAGACAGCTTTTTAGAGACAAGCTTTTATAAAGAAGTTTTATTAGATAAATTTTATATAGAATAGTTTCTTAGTTTACAAATAATTTTCGCGCAGGATACAGTTTCTCGCAGTGTAGTTTTCCTCTGTTCTGTTCTGTTTTGTTTAGTTTCGATCGCAACTTTGGATTTTTCCGACGGGCAGTCTACCGTTTGGCCAAACCGGCGGTTGTCAGATCGCGACTTCTTAAATTCCAGTACAGTATTCTTTTTTCTCTTTTAATGTCTTCTTTTATAATTATGTGTTTTTCGTGTTTTATCATGAATAGCTAATTTATTAGTTCTGGTATTATGAAAGAAGCCATAATCCATGCATGTATGAAACTCAGGAATTAATCTAAGTCTAATTAAATTATGTTTCTAAATTGCCTGTGTTTATATGTCTAATTACTAAGATTCTATTAAGCTTGATCAACTTAGTTTAATCTAGTAGAGTCAGTGAGTGGCACAACTACCGGCCGAGTAGTACAGCATTAATTGGGTAATAATTTCTAATGCATCGTCAGTAGGAATTATTAGTTTCGGGTTCTTCTAGTTCTTAATGCTTCTATTTGTTAATTAATAAGGTTTGCGGGGACTCACGGTCTGTTAGTTAACGTAGTTAGAGAATAATTCCTTTGCGGGGACTCGCGGGGGATTATCGAGAATCTATGGAAGAATTGAGATTATTTGCGGGGACTCGCGGTAATACTATAACTGAAACGGCATAAGTAATTAGACAAGTTAAGAGGTTTATGATTGCATGCATGAGATTAAGGTGGATTTACATAATACCGGAATTTTCTCTCATTAATTGATAATTGTTTAAGTCTTTTATTTAATTATTAGTTTAATTACTATTTTGCTAAATTTAAGTGACAACTCTAAGGTCTCTTGAGAGACATAAAGGCGACTACTAGTCATAGTTTGGTTTTATTTGCACGTTAATTGGAATTTGAATTAAATTGCCGTCTCTGTGGATCGACCCTGTCTACTACTGTGCTATATTTTATTAGCATCTTAATTGCAGGTTTTAAGCAGTATTTTTACTGTATTTGGTAAACCCACGACAAGTCCTATCAGCAAGATCAATAGAGTGGAAAAAAAGCCAAAATGTAGAGTGATACGCGAGTGTTGAGTGATTAACTTTGTTGAGTGATACATGTGAGGGAGTGTTTGCAAGGTACTAATTTTCTTTGCAGGTTTCAAGATGTCTCACAAACGGAGTTATACCAACAAGGAAGTTCCACCACAAAGTCCTTCCATCCTATCTTCATGGAGTGAAATAACAAATTCTTTGAAGGAAGAGGTTGATCGACTCAATAAAATGCTAGACGATGCTGATAGAGCTAAGGGGATTGACTCACGTTCTAAGCCTAATACTAGAAGAATGAGTTACAGTTCCAAACCACGAATTGGAAATCCTTAATGACATTGGAAATCCTTCAACACTGATTGACAGTAGACCAAAGACATAGTTAATATAACTGAATACGAAAGATTTGATCAAATAATTATCAAATCTGATCCATAACAGTGTATATAATCTACTAAAATTCGCAATTGTGGTGAACAAATCTCATACTGACGGGCACGGGCCTGACACTAATTACTGATGAAAGTTTTGATATTGAATCTTCAATTGAGTTTTCATACACTATGGTCATGACTAGAATCACCATAACTTTGGAGAAAATCACCATAAATAAAGAGAAAAATACCATAAATAAGGAGAAAGTAATGATTTGAAGCTGAAAACTCTCTTTTATTGCCCCGATTGTAGAGTCTAAAATTTAAAACTAAAAAATATTAAATAAAGGGTAGCAAGAATGAAAATTAATGGCGGAACTGTTTTCCCTCATCCTTCCGAGGAAGGGTGGTGGAGGAATGAACTTTAGGCTCTGTTTGATTCTTATGGAATTGAGGTATGGAAAGGGAATTGGACCTCAATTCCAATTCTTATGTTTGTTTGTATAATAATTGTAAGAAATGAAATTGAATTTAATTCAAATATCTCCAATTTCACAATTTCAATTCTTTGGTTAGAACTAAAAATTCTAATTTTAATTCTATATTTATGAATTGTGTGTGGTTTTGTATGTGTGTATGTTTTTTTTTTTTTGGTCCCCCTCCCCGTATCACCCCACCCCCTATTCCCCAAACCAAAATTTTTTTCACCCCAACCCCCACACACCCACCCCAAAACAATACCCCCCCTTCCCCCCCCCCCCCCCCCCAGCCCCCACCCTCACGTATTCCCCTCACCCCACTCACTCCCCACAAAGAAAAAATTCACCCATGCCCCATGCACTTCAATTTTAAAATTAATTTATTTTCCAAGTTTCAATTTTAGTTTTTCACTTTTCAAAATAATAAATAAAATTAAAGAAACTATAAATTATACATATTTTTAAAGTTATATTATATATATCTATATATTTTTGCAACAAAGTTATTATCATTACAATATTCTTACTAGCTTAAGAAAATATAGGATGAAAAAAAATAATTGAACTGAAAAAATAATTTTAAAAAACTGAAGAAAAAACATGGAAGAAAAATAAAATTTAAAATATGCAAAATATGATAATTTATATTTTTTAAATAAAATAATTAAAACAATTTATTTATAAATTTTGAAAATAGAAAATTAAAACTAAAGTTGTAGAAATTTTGGGATTTTTTCTTGAAAGTGGGGGGACAGAGATAAAGGTGGGGGGGGGGGGGGGGGTCGGGTTGGGTTGGGGGGTTTTTTTTTTTAATTTTATTTTTGTAATTTTTTGGTCATTTTTAAGTTATTTGGAAAAAAAAAAAATTCAAAACGTGTCGATTCAAATCGTATCTTGAACTCGACCGAACTTTTCGATTCGGTTGGTGTTGATTGGGACACTCCTATTACTAATAACAGACAAAAAATTATTAAAAAAATGACTATTTTACCATTATAAATGAATTCTAATTCTATATAAAATTTTAAGTATTCAAACAAAAAAATTAGAATTGTAATTCAATTTCTACATAATTCTATCACTTTACCAAACAAAGAAATTCAAATAGATTTATAATTTCAATTCCAAAATTCAATTATATAGAATTCAAATTCCAATTCAATTCTAATTCCATTTAACCAAACGGACCCTTAGGGTTTATGCTCTGTTTATTTTGTTATCATTTCAAAAAGAATAAAAAAAAACTCGCTTCTGCCTTTTAAAAAATCTCAATCCACACAGTTTCATGTTTTCCTAAATTCAAAATTTAAAATTTAAAATTTCCTCTAAATTCCAGTCACATAATTTCAACAAATAATATCATCATTATATTTTCTTTTCTCTTTCTTACACAAATCTCCAGAACAAATCCCCTCAAAGAATATTTCTTTCGTAAACTAAAATTTTCCAATTTGGTTGATTATGTAATGGTTGAAAAATACTTTATATATTAATGAGAAAAAAACTCACTAGTAGCTAGTTTTGGGCATTGCATGTGCTTGACTTCTTGGAAAATAGGAGTGCAAACAGAATATTCAGTCACTCCAATTGATTGCATTCAATGATAATTATGTTTAACATGCAAAATTTGCATTAATGATACAAAATGAAAATTTATAGTGAATTATAACGGAGATTCGCATTGTATTTTCAGAATCTCAATTTGCATCTAAGAGGGGGGTGACTTTTTTTTAGGTAAGGAAATTAAATTATTTTTGTAACTTTGGATTTATTAATTTTCCCCAACACTTAAATCAATGTTTGGCGAGCGGGTGGGTGTACAGTGTGTGTGTGATGATATATCAAAAAGTTAGTATTGTGTAAAACAGGTTTATGTATACTATCAATGTTACAGTAGGTGCTTTTTTTTTTTTTTATAATTGATACACAAATAAAAGAAAACTAATTTTGTGAACATTACCCATGTTAATGATATAATATTGTCTTCAAATATCTGTTTGCAATAAACAATAAATAAATAAATAAATTTAAAATCTATGTAAACCGTACCAGTGGTACCCTGTTAACAAGTGTCAATAATAATATTTTCAAGGATCACTTTGTGCTTTAGGCCTTGTTCGTTTTAATTAAGATGTTTTTGAAAACATGTTTTGAGAAAACAAAATTTTAATGTAATTAAAACGCGTATTGAAAATGTAAAAATGTGTAATCGAATAGTTAAAAATTGTATTAAAGATGATAAAAAAATATTAGAATATATTAAATTTAACGTAGAAACTAAAACTAAAATCAAAACACAAACAAAAATCATGAAAACAACTAGGAAAAAAACTGCTATCCTTAAAAGTTGCACTAAGAATTAAATAAAGGAAAAAAAAAAAAAAACCACAAATCCTTAAATGTAGCACTGCTAGTACTCTTTAGAGTGCACTAAAAATATTAATAATTTTTATTAAAAAAAAGGGCTTAATAACTTTTTGTCCCTACGTGTTTTGCCCCCTGTGTGACTTTTGCCCCTGCAATTTTTAAATTTAGTCTTTTGCCCCCTTTGACTGTTGGTCAAATAAGTTAAAGTTATGTAATGACATTAATACCCTTCACTTATATGAGGTAAGCAAAATGTGAGAAATGTGATATTTTTTGGACAAAAATACCCTTACTGTTCATATATTATAAAATCATTAACCCCTAACTCTCTGCATCATTTCTTCAATTGCATTCATCTCTCCTTTATGAGTCCCTTTTCCTCTTCCCCAAACCCTCAATTCATTCTTCTGCTTCTCACCCACTTCCTCTCCGTCACTGAGACTTCCGCCGGGGTCTCCCTCTTGTCATTTTGTACAATCCGCCGGCGTCTCCGTCCGTCACCCAAGAGCGCAGCCCGCTTCTCCGCAGCTGCCTTTTATTCTTCTCCTTTGTTTTTTGATTTTGATTTTATTTTCTCTCGTCTCTTTTTTTCTTTTTCTTTTTGAATGGATTGAGGGATTTTCGTTTCTTTTGCTGTGAACTATATATAAGTATTGGTAAAGGAGAAAGACAGAGTGAGTTGGCTTAGTATGCCTTACTGAGTCGACTTGGTATAGCTTTCCCAACCATAGTGGTGAACCAGTGGCCGACTCGGTATAGCTTTCCCAATCAGTCGTGGTTGACACTGATTCGCACCAAACTCTTCAAAATTGCATTCTACCTGAACAAAACAATTCAAACGAAATCCTTAATTAACCAAGCTTTAATGGGAAGCACCCTAGCTATCAAAACCCAATCTCTCATCTGCTATAAATCTGTAGTAGTACTCTGAAAACAAGAAATCTTTTGTGTTTAATTGTAAGGGCAGTTGGGGTATAAAATTTTCCCTTGCCTTCCTTGTGGGTATTTTTGGAATAAAAATATAAAGTAAAGGGCATTAACATCATAAGGACTGTTATAGGGGGCAAAAGACTGAATTTAAAAACTGAGAGGGAAAAAGTCACACATGGGGCAAAACACGTAGGGGCAAAAAGTAATTAAGCCAAAAAAAAAAAAAAATTGAAAGTGCTACTCAATAAGAATAGCAGTGATACTTTTGAAGAGTATAAATGCTACTATTCTTGACAAAAACTCTGCTACTTTTCAGTACTAAGAAAAATAAGAAAAAAAAAAAGATAAAGTATTGCTACTATATATGTATATTAGTAAAAAAAATTAAAATAACTATAAATATTTAGACCCTCCAATCAAAATATATTAATCTATATTATATATGAGTTTTACTTTGAAAGAAATACAAAAAACTCCCTTAAATATATATAAATGTACAAACTAAATTTTTAGATTTTTAGAAAGTACACAAAAAAAAAAAGAAAAGAAAAGAAAACAATGATTACGTAAAATTGTAGGGTCTATTTTGTGCTCTTTTTTTTTTTATTTGTTATTTTCTAAACTTTAGGATTAGTTTTTGTGCGTTCATTCATGAAACTTTAGGGATTTTTGTATTTTACCCTTATAATTTAATATAAGAGTGAGAAAAACTCATGAGAATTTATCAGTGACGCATGATGGGCAATCATTAAATAAGACAACACCAAACAAGAATTAGAGAGAAAAAAAATATACAAAAATAATACTTTAAATTATAAATTTAATTATTGGTGCTCCCTTTAGTAATTTAATTAGTTCAATTTCTGCCACTACATTAATTTCCAATCTACCAACATTCAGTTTTAACTCGTTTAGATCGTGTTTGATCAATTCGTACCATGTCAAAAAGTGCCACCCATGTGTGTGTATATATATATATATATATTCTGCAAATTCATGCAAATTTCATTCGAGTAATTAGGTCTTGTAGGGAAAATTATTCTGCTTGTGAGGAAAATTACTGAACACGTATGTTGAATTTTTTAAAAATAGTGCAGTCCGGCCTCTAATAATAAAGTAGCAATTAAAGCTTATTTTTATTTCTGGGTCAAACCGTCCAAGTGTATTTGACTGAACATCCTACTTGTAACCGATACACTGAATTTCCTCTTTTCTGGGGCCTTTCAAGATGATAAATTAGTAGATTCTCTAATTTAATTTTCACCCTTTTGTTTACATGGTCAAGTGATTTTTATTTTATTTGATTGGGTTTAAGTGATCAGTGGCTTTCTTTTGTATTTTTTGAACACTTTGATCCAAGCTTAGATGATTTACTTCTTCCATAAAGTGTTTTTTTTTTTCTTCTAATACTTATGTTTAGTGACGAATATCTTAAGAGTAGTTTTTCTTTTCCCAGTCCCAGCCCCCCTTAGACACCAGAAAGGGAAAAAAATTAAAAAATAAAAGATAAAACTAAAGTTTAATTTTTTCTGCTCCAATATTTTTCACTTATTCTGTTTGTTCTCTTGGTGATTAATTTTCCGGTGGTTCTTTTATTTAAATTTTTGTTGTTTGGATTTTTTTTTATTTATCTGATTCAATTAATTTATGTTTTTTTAAATAAATTTGGGTGTACATATATAATATATTAGATCTATTTATTTCTATTATGAATTTTTTTTTTCAATCATGAGTGTAGAATATATCTGCCTCGTCGTCATGTTTGGTTTATATTATATTAATACATGTATTCAATCCCCTATTTTTTATTTTTTATTTTTTTGCACTAGTTTCCTCAAAAAAAAAAAAAAAAAGAAGCAAAAACTGGTTCCATTACTGCTCATGTTTTAATAAACTCATCATTTGATTGATTTTAAAACGGCATGAGTTCAAAACCCTAACCTATAACGAATTTTTTTTTGTTTTCAATCTTTAATTCCTTGCAATTTGTTTTGTTGTAATTAACAAAAGAGTTTCCATACCCACCAGCTAGATACGTGGTTGTTCTGGTAAAAATAAAAATAAAAACCATTATAAATGATGGTTCTTAAAATTGAAAATTGATTTTTTTTTTTTTTCAATCTTATTTCTTATATGCTTTGTAGACTATACTTGTAAGCGTAAAATGTTATCCATATGTACAAGTTGAGATACGCATTCCCTGAACTTTCATTTTTTATTTCAACTAACAAAATACTCTAAGGGTCCGTTTGGTTGAACTGAATTGGAATTGGAATTATATAGAATTGAAGTTTAGAATTAGAATTGCAATTCCATTTGAATTCAATTGATTGTTAAAATGATAGAATTGTGAAGAAATTGAATTGCAATTCTAATTCTTTTGTTTGAATGCTTAAAATTGTATGTAAAATTAAAATTCATTTATAATTGTAAAATAGTCATATTTACTATTCATTTTTGTGTTATTAATATAGGGGTGTTTAAACCGGTCGACACGACACGTACCGAACGGTTCGGGTTAAATTTAGTGCATGTTTCGAAAATGACAATTCGGTTTGTCGAATTCGGAGCATGACCTGAATCGACCCCCTTTTGTTTTTTTGATAAAAAAGAAAAAACTTGAAAATGGTCTCAAAAAAAAAAAAAAAAAAAACTCACCCCAGTGCAACTAAAAAAAACCTCACCCCCCCCCCCCCCCCCAACACCCAACCACCAAACCACCCCACACCTATGCCGCCCAAAACAAAAAAATATTACCCCCAGCCCCCCACTTCCCGCGAACCCCCACCCAAACCAAAAAAATAAAATAAATAGAATCTCCAACCTCGATAAAAATTTTAGCTTTAATTTTTTAATTTTAAAATTACAAATAAAATATGTTTATTTTTTTATTTAAGAAAATATTAATCATCATTATATTTCGTATATACCAAAATATAATTAGATAATTACACACGTTATAAAAAATATAAAAATTGCATTTACGATATACCAGTCTAAACACTTTTTAACTATTTCTCATTATTATTATTATTAATATTATTATTATTATTATTATTTGGTCTAAAACACTTGTCCAAGGGTGGAAAAAAAATTATTTGTTTTAAAAAATACTGACAGTCTAACACAACCATATACGGGCTAAAAAAAAAAATTCAAATAAAAGAAAAAATTAATTAAAAAAATGAACAACGAAACACGAAAAAAAGAAAAGAAAATTTTGAATATATATATATATATATATATATATATATAACTATATATAACCCTACAGACCCGCACACACAAAACCCACACACACACTACAGACACAAAACACACACGCACACACTCTACAGACACAAAATATACACACACTACACACACAAAAGTCAAAACACACACTACAAAAGTACACAATACATATCAATAGAATTAGAATTAGAATTTTTAAATCCAATCAAAGAATTGAAATTGGAGGTATTTGGAATTGGAATTCAATTCCATTTATTAAAATTATTTTACAAACAAACAATAAAATTAGAATTAGAGCCCAAATTTCAATTCCATATCCCAATTCCATGGGAAACAAACACACCCTAAGTTGTGTTTGTATTGATAAGGTAGTATAGATAAATATATTTATTTATGGTCAAAACAAACTTCAATATAGAATGATGGTAGTTTCACGAAACCTATAAGTTTAGTGGTAGTTTTCTCACACCGTTTAGCCCATATCTGTAACGAGTGGATGTGACTCCAATATTGTAAGGTAAGAAATTATTTATTTGAAGTACTGTAGGCACTCTAAGGCCTACTCTTTTTTATTGTTTTGAAAATAATTTTGATAACATATTTTTGAAAAATAGTTTTATAATATAAAAAGTGTATTGAAAATGTAAAAAAGTTATAGTTGAATAGTAAAAAATTATATTAGAAAGGATGAAAAATGATTATAAAATTATTTTTCTCAATCCAAATTTCAAACATTGTTTCAAACACACAGCATAAAGAACATGCCCTAAATTTACTGTTGAAACCAAAATCAAAATCAAAACCAAAAGAAGAGGCCCTAATACTTAGAAAAATTAACGAATGGCTTTTTATATAAAATAGACTTTTCTAATAAGAAGAATATGCTATAACTAATACATCTTAACACTAGGAAACTGAATTTAAATACAATTTCATTCCAATTAAATGTTGTTGGGGGGTGCTTTCATTTCATTGATAAACATTGTAGTTTTCTTTTCTTTATTAGCGGCCAGCTGTTAATTTTGTCCTTATGTTCTTGAACACAGTTAAGTTGGGAATTGTCTTTAGTTTTAATTTGTTTGGTTTTTCCCTGGGCCGCCCTCGGTTTAGGTCATGTTACATCTTAATCTTGTGAGATATAAGTCAATTTTTGGAGTTTCTTGTGCAAATTAACACCTTCTTTTTTTCTCAAAAAAAATATTGGAATTCGTTTAATCACGATTTTGTACAAATTAACCTAATTAAGGAGGTATGAAAGTTTGACAAAAGGAAAAGAGTAAATAACTTTGTCTCAAATTTTGTTTTTTTTTAATTGGCCGGGAGACCCTTTATTAAAATGTAAAAGAGGCAAAAGTGTCAAAACTTCCAAGGGGACGTAATAAGCTTTACCTTAGAGATACAGAGATGCAGAAATGTAAATCCAGTCTATAAATGTGAAAAGTATAAAAAAATCAGAATATATACAATATTAGACCCTGACATAGGAAAACCCCTAGTATATAATGTTACAAGACCTATAACTCTCCTAGGGAGAGTGTTGTGAACAAAGAATTCCGTTAAGCCAGTCAAACTAGCCGTTTGAGCTAGATTATCTGCTAACGCATTCCCTTTATGATACAGGTGGGAGATGTTCACATAGCAATGCCTCAACTCCGAGATTCTTCAAAGTGGCCGTTGAGCGCCAATGACCTAAACCCCTCTGTACTGCCATTAACAACACCGTAGAATCCGTCTCAACATCCACCTGCTACATGCCAAGTCGATCACAGATAGTAAGACCAAGTGAAGGGCTCGTGCTTCTGCTTGGAAACTTGTAAGCATTCCAAGAGATGCCTCAATTGTGAAAACCACCCTACCATCTGAACTTCTCAACACCGCCTCCTCACCCGAAGGCCCCGGGTTACCCTGGAATGAGCCATCCACATTCAATTTAAACTGTCCTACAGGTGCAAACTTCAATAGACAATCCGATCCTCCTTCCGTTTCCGGAAAGCCCATTGTGGCAATACGTCTCCTTCCAAAAAGGCCACAGAAGGGTGGCCCCAAAAAAAACAAATTTCATGTCGTCAGTTGTTTTTTCAAACTTTAAAATGTTTTTCTTTATATTTCTCAAAACTTCGATTTTATATCTTTATACCAGTCCCGTGAGAAAAATGTGGACTAAGAAGGGCAATTCTGGGACAAAGTTTGAATTTTTATTTTTTATTTTTCTCAAATAATTGTATGGTGAAGATGACTGATTAGTTTTAAAACTCATTTATTCCACCAATAAAGTTAGAAAAGACAGGCTGAGAAATTGTGCAATAGAACCAACCTTGAAAACAAACCGTTTATTAAATTAATGAAGCAAGGTACCTATCAATGATTATTTGATAATCGTGCTTAAAGATTAAGAGATAATGAATTTTTAGCTTGTTTGATAACATTCAACCTCTTAATTGATTATGAACTTATTTTCTTTAGAAAAATTTGAAAAGTAAAATTTAGTTGATTGGCCACTTAATGTTGAATCTATTATTTTTTTATGTATTCATATTTTATTTTCAAAATTATCCCTCTCATTTAATTGTCATATTATTTTAATTTTTTTTATTATCAAACCAATGTTTTTTCCAACATATGTCGTAAAGAAAATTTAATTAGTTAATTTTTCATTCTATTTTTGTATTCAAAAATTATTTAATAAGTCATATATTTTACCTATTTTTATAAACATCATTCAATAATATATTTTTTATTAATCTGATATGATATTTATTGTAAAATTATATTTTTTTTTTATGTAGTTATTAAAAATTTATGCAAGGGCAAAAATGTACACCTTTAATACTTCAGCATACATATGAGCATATTTATAAAAAATAAAAAATAAAAGAAGTAATTAAGCATTTTGATTTAGATATTGGAAACGAATTTTTAGCTTTCAGATATAAACTAATTAATCAATTTAAAACATTCAGATATAAGAGTAAGCATTAATTTTTATCAAATGGCCTTTACGCTACCTATATTCATTGATGTGGAGATCATCGAGTGATAAATTAGATTGCATTGTCATAATCTATTACTCGTACTTCATTCACATAATAATTTCAAACGAAATCTAATATACAAGTTAAAAACTAAAAAAAAAAATTTATTTACAAGACAAGAAAATGAAGATGAGGATAATTAAGTACAATTAATCACCATTATTCCCTTAATTGATTCAATACTTAATTTGCATGTGGCACTTTTTTGACTGACTCAATAACTTAAATTAAATAAATAACTGCTTTAATTGCCAGACAAGAAAGTTGCCCAAATCTCAAGATTTGAAGGGGTAATAACCACCAAATAGGCGATAACATGTACTCCCATTGCCCACCACAACATAGGCGATAACATGTAGTTCCTCTGTTCTCTAAAGATTATTCCTTTCAAATTTTTTTTTTTGTTCTTTAAAGAGTGTTCATTTTCAAACTCCAATACAAAAAGTTAAAACATTCTCTATTTTATCTCTAATTTAATTGATTTACTACATACATTCTTTTCCAAATGGACATGCATTACACAAATTTCCATTAACTTTGTAGTTAAACTAGAGAATATAAAATGAGGGTACAAGAATAATTTTCTCTACTTTCTTAATTTATGTGCAAATATCTAAAATGATACTCTTTAGAGAACAACGAGAGTAGTTATTAACAAAGTAATATTTTTTTCCTTCCATCCGAATCCATTATTTCTAAATTTTATTTCTTTAGTTTTATAAGTTGAATCCTCAATTCGAAATTTGATTAAATTTAAATAGGAAAAAAGATATTCACCTAAATAAATTGACTGTTTACCTTTAGTTTGTTCACTGGTTGGTAACGAGACTTAGGATTGGTCAGGACAAGTACTTCAAATACATTAAAAAACACTTTTATAAAAATATTTTATAGAATATATTTTTGAAGTATTTTTAAGAAATAGGCGTTTCGATAAGTATTTTTATAAAGACATTTTTAGAATTAAAAATAGTTTAAAAGATGTTTGGACAAGTATTTTATAAAAACATTTAAAATTACGTTTAAAACAGGTTACTATGTAAAAATTATGTGGACTGTATACAAACTTTTTTTTCCTTTTAAGTGGGCCGGGTCTGGGCAAGGGGACGGGCATGGGTCGAGGTTGGGGATGAGGTCAGTTGCGAGGCCGGTGGCGAGGTCGGGTCAGGGGTTGGGTGGGTTGAGGTCGGGGTAGGAGTAGCTGAGGTTGGGTAGGGGTAGGGTGGGCCCGGTCGAGGCGGGGAGAGGCAGGGGAGGAGGTGGGGTGCGCCTGGGTCGAGGTCGGGGGCGGGGTGGGCTAGGGTTGAGGTTGGGGCGGGGTCAAGGGAAAGGTCGGTTCAAGGCCAGGGTGGGTCAGGGTCTCGGCCGAGGACGAGGTCAGGGTTGGGTAAGGTCGGATAGGAGCAGGTCGAGGGCGAGGTTAGGCTGGGGTCGAGGTTAGGTCGATCGGGTCGGGCGCAGGTCAGGGTTGGGGGTGGCCCGGGGCGGGTGCGGGTTGAAGGTTGGTAGGGATGTATGGTAGTAGAAATAGAACTTCATGGTTCATGAAATAGGCCTAACCCCTGCAAAAAAAATAAAAAGAATTATTAATTGGTAGTTATATTTTAGTACAATATTTTTTTATAAATAAATGGCCCCTACAAACAAAAAATTATTGCTATTGACCTCTTTAATAAGTGCTAGCACTTCTCTACTTTTGCATAAGAATCGAATAGTTATTAGTGTGAAAGGTAATACAATTACCCATGTGGTTCAATTAAATGAGGTGTAATTTTGTATTTTCATTGCACCTAGATGATATTTGTAGATTCACAAATCTCAAGATGTGCTTGGTAGTATAGACTAATCTCGAGGGGAAGTCATTGAGTGTATCGGATGCATCCTTAAAAATAGTACAGCGAACCAATCATGAATTCATAATTCTGATTTTTATTTATTCATGGGTTCCCTACATATACATATGTTTTCCCTCAAAATAGTACTCTTTCCCACTTAATGTACCTGGCTGCAGAATCCCACGTACTGCATCAGATGTACCGAATTCTCAATCTCGAGGGAAGTAAATGTAATTTACTTTTTTTTCTTTTTACGGTAAAACAGAATATAAAGTAAATGTAATTTACTGAAAATGAGAACACAAGCTCCCGGGTCCAAAATGCAGTCGCAGTCGATGCATCTTTAGGGTGCTGGGAGTGGTGGGTTTTTAAACCCAGCAAAACCCAAAACCCACCACTCCATTTCTCTATGTCATAAACCCAGCTTCTGATTTCAGAAGCTGGGTTTATGCAATTCGGTGGGTCCCACATGCGAAGAGAGTGCAGCGCTCTTCGCGAGTTCCTCCCACGCCTGCGTGGGAGGAACTGCTGGTGGCAGACAGTTGTGTGCCACCAGTAAATGACTTTTTTTTTTTTTTTTTCTTCCCTCCTTTTATAGTCGTTCAACGGCTTGTTTCATTTTTAATTTTTTAAAATAAATTTGACCGTTAGTTTTTCCGTTGCATTGTTTTTCTTTTCTTTTTTTTTTTTCTTACTATTTATTTTGTTATAAATACCTATTCATTCTAAAATTTCTCTACACTTCATCCAAATCATTCATCTCTCTAATCAAGTTTTTATATTTCTTTTTCACATTAGAAAATTTTATTTTCATATTTTTTTTCCATTGTCTTCCTCATCCAAATTCTCTATCACAATGGCCGAAAATAATCCCGGGTCATTCCCATATTTTTCGGGTTCACCAAATACGCAAGGAAATTCGATTTCCCAAAATTCCAACCCCCAATGTTCTCCCAATCCCCAGTTTTTACAAGTTCCATACCAACAATTTTTTCCATAGAATTTTCCCAATTTCGGAGCAATGGGTAGCCACTTTGGGATGTCACATTCTCAAGCGTTTATGTATCCACCACCAACACCACAGACGTCCCCCGATTTTAGAAATTTGAGCATGAGAGAATCTTCATCCGATAGGGAGATAGGTTCGTCATTTCCATTTGTCGCAGCGCAACAGTTCCCACCACACTCTACACAACCCGGTGTAAAGGACACTTTCGTCGACGTCAAAGAAAAAAGAGGTCGACATAGCAACAAGGCAAAGAGGCCATGGTCACACGACGAAGAAAGTGGTCTTGCACAAGCTTGGGGCACCATTAGCAATTGCTCGAAGGTTGGCAATGCACAGAAGAATAAGGAGTTCTGGGAAAAATTAGCTACTTATTATAATGAAAATAAACCGGAAGGTATGGCCACAAGATCAGGTACTGCACTTAAATCACATTACTATGCGATAATACTTGATGTTAATGCCTTCTCGGGAGTCTACAATAATTTTTACAGCAATTGTGCTAGTGGTCAAAGTGATGAGGATGTTTTTGCTGCTAGCATAGCCCATTGGAATACAGTTAACCCGACAAAGACATTCAAGTACATACATGTATAGAAAATAATGAAAGAGCTAGAGAAATGGGCTCCTCTCCAAATGGATCAGCATGCTAACAAGAAGTCGAAGACTTCCGAATCGGAAGGACATACTTAAGAGAGTTCGATTCGGTCCCGTCCAATGGGGCAACAAAGAGCAAAAAGATTGGGAAAAGACAAATTGAAAGTTGCTGATGAAGATGAACATGAAGATGAAGATGAGAAATGGGAACAACTCAATAAATTGCATGTGGAAAGAATGAAACAGAAAGACGAAGAGCTGAAGCTGAAGGAATACAAAATTTTCATGAAGGATACGAGTGGAATGTCGGCGGGACAACTAGCAATTCATAAGAAGCTCATTGAAGAGATTATAGTGAAATGAGGCTGGTGATTTAAGTTTTAATTATGGAATTATGAATTATGTAGTTTTTTTTTCTGATATTTTAATTATGTATTTTTTTAATGTAACGTACTTTATATAATATTTTACTAATTATCTAATTTTTTTCTTGTTGTTTATTGAATTATGTAATTTACGAAATTAAATATTTTAATAAATTAAAATAAATTTATAATTGAATATAGTTGATAAATTATAATTCAAAAGGTATAAATGAATGTGTATAGAGTTATTTATTAGTGGGACCCGTGATAAAGTTGCTTTTCTGGATTTATTGTTGCTAGGAGTAGGTTTATAAAAGTGGGTGGGTTTTTACTTTTAATGTGGCGCTGATGTAGCGTGATAAACCTGCTTTTCTAGGTTCACCACTCCCACCACCCTTAGCATGTGGATGACAACGTCATCTCTACCCCCTATAATTGTTTGGTCCCCTCCCTATGAAAAAACAAAATATTGGTCCCTACTAAAATTTTTTTTTCTTTTCCATAAGAAAAGCTGGTCCCTCACTTTTGCATTTATTTTACTTTTTTTAAAAAAATTATATTTAAGCTTAACTTAAAATGAGTGAATGTCGAATTTGGTGATCATACTTGTACTAAGTTTGGGTTTAGGTGTTGTTACACTTTTCTTCTTCTTCTTTTTTTAAATGCCTTTACTTTAAAAAAAAACAGAAAAAAAAGAAAGGCGGGTATGGTGCTTATGTTCGTTTTCAAATATTTAGTAATTAAAATGAATGATTAAGTGCGTTTGATAACTGTTAGTCATAAGTTTTAATAAATTAAATGATTTTGAAGTTAAGTGCTTAATCGATTAGGTACATTTGATAACAAAAAATTAGGTAACTTAATTAATTAAGTCGGTTTGAAAAAAAGTATAATTCCTGTCTAATAATTAAGTGATGAGCGAATTACTTATCACTAAATCTAAATCGAAATTTTTTTTTTGGTCTTTCAGTTTTTGAGAATGTTGATACTAGAGCAAATTCTTATTCCCTCATCCTTCCTCACAGAAGATGAGGGAAGCAGTTTTCCTCTCGTGTCTTGTTCTTTGTTAGTTAGTTTTCTCATAATTGTGAGTTTTTTTTTTTTCAATTTATCATTGTTTATTAGTTTTTCTTCATTTTTATAGCGTTTCTTTCTTGGCTATGGAAATTTTCTTCCTAGCTATAGTAATTTTCTCTCTGGCTATGGTAATTCTATTCATCATGGCTATGGTGTATGAGTCCTCGGTTACGATTATATTCATGGCCATGGTGTTTGAAGATTTGGTTGAAGATTCAGTTTCGAAAATTTCATTAGTAATTAGTGGCAAATCCATAACCATTAGCACAAAATTTGTTAAGTTTTATCTTTCTACCATGTTTAGATCTGTATTAGATATCGATTTATAGTTTAGTAGATCAGATACACTGGTGTGGTGGTTCAGATCTGATAAAAATTAGATCAAATATTTTATAATTAGTTGTATTGACTGTTTCTTGATCTTTTATTATCAATCGTTGTTGGACGATTTGTAACACCATTAATCAAAATTTTATTTTATTTAAAGAAAAAACTAACCTATCTAACTTTCTTAAGAAAATAGAAACAAAATATATTTTAGACCATAATGTCATGCACACATGTGGCAATATTATAGCAATTCTCTCAACTTTTTTTTTCTCAATATTTTATTTTAGATATATATATATATATAAAATAAATTAATGATGAAGACAAACTTGGGATTAGTTAGTTAATTATCATATTTTAAATATTTTTAGAAAATAATTTTATAATGCAAAAGGTGTATTTAAAATATAAATAATATATAATCAAATAGTATAAAGTAGTATTGAAAATAATAAAAGTAATTATAATATATTAAATAAAAATGTAAAATACAAAAAAAAAAAAAAAAAAAAAACGAAAAATCCTACGCCTAAGAATTTAGAGATGTCGGTCTCAAAATGGTAAATGAGAAGACACAATATCTCTCTATATATTCACGTGATCAATGTTTTTCTCCTGTCGTCTTTCCTAAAGCCATCATCAGTTTTATTTCTTCAACAGTTTATAAACCTGTTCTCCTAGGGAGTTTGAAACTTGTTTTCAGAATTAGTTTCGAACAAAATACGTTTCAGATCAAAAATACAGAAACATACTTCTGAAACCAAGTTTGAAACTTCTTTTGAAACTGAATTTCAAAATGGCCATAAGAAACATCCATTTCAAACCAAATTTTCTTCCAAACCCTTTTTTTGCACATTCGTTTTTTTCCTTCAATTCCATCACTGCCACCGTGTGGTAACAAAACATTATTTCAACAAATGAATTCTTTTGGCCCAAAGCATCACCAAAACCGATCCAAGTCCAATATCTGTCCATTTCCGATACTACATGGTACACAGACAATGGCCATTTTCTCCCTATTTATTTAAAAAACTGTATTCCCCGATCTGCTTCATTATTTTGTTTTCCCTATTCCATTGAAAACCGATGGCAATTGAAATAAAATACAAGCACCCCATATTACAACACGAATTATGAAATATGTCTACCGACCAAAAATACTTGTTCATAATGTGCGACCGGAAAATATATAGCGCTGCCATCTAAAAAGCACTCTCTAAGGTCCTGGAATAGGGAAATGCACATCATCCGCAGTGAAATGAAAACAAGCAACATAAACAAGTTATCCATCCAGAATATGAAAACCACACCTACAACAATGAAAAAACGAAATGCAAATCATCCGCAATAATAAGGAAAAACTCAACGACACGCTTGATGTTACACATGTATCCTAGCCTCATCCTTTATTTCAGTCCTCCAGGTAAAGATCAATCATTGACCTTTGCTGCTCCTCATTAGATTCAATGAATACATTGCCTAGAACTTTGTCTTTCACTAATTCTCTCACAACTTTCGCATAGGTCCGCGGATCAAGATTCAAAGCTGCCATTGCCTTGACTATGCCACGCGAGAATTCTTTGTCCTTATCCGGAGGTGGCCTTGACACTGACCTATTAAATGTATCAAAACAAGACTGTATGCCCCGACTACCACCTTCACTTGATTTTTTTGATTTCGTAGCAGAGCCGATGTCTACTTGGGCTGAACGTTTTCCCTTTCTCTTCTCTTGGGGCAGCGGGCTCTCACACTCGTCGGAATCACCACCCAATTTGTCATAGTCATTAGAATCATCAATGGGAACATATTTGCCGGAACTCTGGGGGATGTGATTCGAGCTAATAGCTTTCCGTTCATCTGCCATTTGGTCTGACAACAATTCATCTAGCTCATCGTACAAAGGGAATGCTTTACCATTCCAGCTAGATGCCCCAGGAATCATCTGCGGAAGAGTGGCTAATCATTAGTGAAATGGGCAACCACATAACAAACGATTACAACGCGAAAAATCAAATGCAGAATGAAGAAGAGAAGTTACTTACCCTCTCTAGCGCGTCACAGTCGTCGGACAGGATCATCCCCTCGTCGCTGCGATATCCCAAACCAGAACTATGCAACAGTAATTTTTTCCAAACCCTCCAATCCTTAAGCCAACGTTCAAATTTACCCCGCAATTGATGAGTGTTAAATGACATGCTTTTAACTCAGCAGCGATTGCATTCAACTGATCCTCTGTCATATTGAAACGTTTCCGACTGGGAGTCCTTGGCTAATTTTTCACAAGATCCAATAGGAGCTTCTCAAAATGGGGCGGCCATGTTGCCTTTGGCCCCTTTTGCTTGCCATTTCCTCCCATTTTGTTAATCTTCCAAATATAAATAAAATAATGAACAGGCCGCATCTAGTCTACCAACAAAGTCACAGTCTGCCAGCATATAGGTATTATTCCACAAAACGAATCCACACAATGCATACAAATTATAACACATGAGTGTACGAGTGAACAAGGTACACAACTAGCAATGTAATAGTTGAAACAAGAACAGAAAATGAAGTGCAGAAGTTCGCATTCAACTGCTGAAAACGCAACGTAGCAACGGAAATAACCTGTAATGCGGACTTGTAACCGGCGAAAGTAGGGTCGTTGCTGTCCGACACGGAATTAATTGAGCTCGACCTTGATTCCAAAATCTCTGCATACGGAATATTTGCACCATATGAGCCACAAAGTATGAACTCAAGATGGAGAAGTAGGTAGGCATTATCAACTTGCAGAGGGAGAAAGTAACGAGGTACCTGTGTGTCTCCGACGCTTAGGTCTTCTCATCCGGATCCTGAGGGGGCGTTTAATGCATGATCCCTTAATGCGGACTTCACAATTTTAGCCTTTTGCATATGAAAAGACACAATATGATAATGAAATTTAATTGACCTGTGTATTTGAGTAAGTTCTTTCAACCAAATTATCCAAATCTATACCAATCAAAAAACAAGTACCCATTCAATGCAACAAAATATTTCACAAATGCAGGGGTTAGAATTCAGGATCTGTGATCATCTGGCATCCTCAACAATGAATAACATATCCTGAGCAATAATGAGTTCAGCGAAGAAAAGTACTCACTTTGCTCTCACATACAATGTTCTTTTGCTTCTATTTCTCTCCCCTTCTATTGCATACAGTTTTTACCTTTCTAAATTAGCAGTTAAGTTACCAATGTCAGTTAATGAGAATTCCAAATTAGCACTAGGTATTGAATCGTTCATATAAAAACAATGTATTCGGTTACAACACAGAGTATTCAGATCACAATGTGTACAGCTATTGCTTAGAAACAGTGTAGAAGTTGATAAAAACAAAAATAACAACATACAGACAATCATTTTTTTCTTGCTTTCATCTCAGTTCATAAGACACATCTTAGCTGTATTACAGAATTGCTAAAACTTTGAAGCAAGGTTCAGATCATCATAGAAAGAAAGAAAAATAACAGGCCGCTTTCAAGCATGCTTCTCGATCGGATTCCAGTTAAACATTTTCAGTAGCCAAACAAGTTCCAAATTTTAGTCCAACACAATTCATGAGTTCTTTACAGTATTCAGATCAGCCAAGAATTCCAAATTAGCACTAGGTATTGAATCGTTCATATAAAAACAATGCATTCGGTTACAACACAGAGTATTCAGATCACAATGTGTACAGCTATTGCTTAGAAACAGTGTAGAAGTTGATGAAAACAAAAATAACAACATACAGACAATCATTTTTTTCTTGCTTTCATCTTAGTTCATGAGACACATCTTAGCTGTATTACAGAATTGCTAGAACTTTGAAGCAAGGTTCAGATCATCATAGAAAGCAAGAAAAATAACAGGCCACTTTCAAGCATGCTTCTCGATCGGATTCCAGTTAAACATTTTCAGTAGCCAAACAAGTTCCAAATTTTAGTCCAACACAATTCATGAGTTCTTTACAGTATTCAGATCAGCCAAGAATTCCAAATTAGCACTAGGTATTGAATCGTTCATATAAAAATAATGCATTCGGTTACAACACAGAGTATTCAGATCACAATGTGTACAACTATTGCTTAGAAACAGTGTAGAAGTTGATGAAAACAAAAATAACAACATACAGACAATCAATTTTTTCTTGGTTTCATCTGAGTTCATTAGACACATCTTAGCTGTATCACAGAATTGCTAGAACTTTGAAGCAAGGTTCAGATCATCATAGAAAGCAAGAAAAATAACAGGCCGCTTTCAAGCATGCTTCTCGATCGGATTCCAGTTAAACATTTTCAGTAGCCAAACAAGTTCCAAATTTTAGTCCAACACAATTCATGAGTTCTTTACAGTATACAGATCAGCCAAAAATTGCAGAGCAATATAAAACAGTAGCAAGAATAAAAAGCTATACATGTGCAATAAATTCTCATTTAGGGTAGTGTCTTAATTGTTGCGCGTTAACCTATGGCATACAATTCTTATATGAACGAGTCATTACCTAAAGCAGGTCGTAAACTAGTTCTTCAGAATTACATTGCAGGAAAAACAAAAATTTTTTTAAACGTTTACCACTCGAAAACTTACACAGAAGTTCACTGGTAGTTACTCCAAAAAGACATTCTAAACAACTTTCGAGAACAGTTGAGTCATGTTTGAAAAGTGTAATTAACCATTGAAACTTGAATAATTGAAAAGATTTTTCAGAGAGCATTGTCATAATACCAAAGACCTGGAAATCTTCAACTGAGGGATGAATTGCATCAAAAGACTTTCATGATCACATGCCTTACAAAAGCATAAAAGTATTCAGCACAATGAAGGATGTCAAACATGGCCAAACCTAATGTATTCTCGAATACAACCAACAAACCTACAAGTAATAACACTATCTATCCACAAGTAATCATAACTCAATAAGCAAAAAACAGCAGCTTATGAACCAAAGTATAAACTTCTGAACTAGCCAAACTCCAGATACACAAATGCTATGGCAAGATGGATTTGCATGAGCGATACAATGAACCAGATATCCAGAAAAAGAAGGCAAGCAAGCAAGGACCAGTGATCTGTGGAAACATTTAAATTGTTCCAATGCATTTATACACAGTCAAAGCCAGATAAAATGTAGTTCAACTGATATCAAACAAAGTAGACAGGCACAACCAACAGTATGAGATCCTGAGTCTGTTACGTCTCAAATCAATAAAACCACTGGCCATCGTTACAATATAACATCAAAATAGAGCACAAAATGAGACAAATTTCATGTTGCATCATTGAAACCGAAGCCAGAGTCAAGTGCAAGTTGCCACAACAAACTACAGTCAGCAGCATTTCAGGCAATTGAGCCAAGTGTAAGTTCTGATACTACAAGTTACTGTGAGCAAAAAACAGAACGCCAATTGCTGCGAAGCCGAGAACATACGTACCAATATATGGGAGCCCTGAACCACACCGCCACAAAGAAGCCGACAAAGCTCGCCGGAAACGGGGTCCTTCCGCCGCGACCAACCCCGTAGACTTCCTACATTTGCATAACCTGAGGTTCAAATATTCGAGGGAAAGGGGGAAAATTTAGGGCAACAGTACAGCAACAGTAGCATCCGAATCGAAATTGAACAAAAATTAATTGGAATGTGAAGAGGAATAGGGAGATGGATACAGTGCTGACCATCTCCGACGATGCAGAAATCACACTCGGCGGATGGTTGCAGCGGCGGGAGTGGGAAGGACGTCCTCTGACCGATTTACGCACACGACCGGGAGGTTTCAACGTCTGCGGAGAAGCTGCGTTTTTTTCTCTTTCTTGCCGCCGATCGAGTCAGATGGAACCGGAGAGGTGAAAGGCAGTCGGACGCGCAGTAGGAAGGTTGCCGACTGCGAACCGTGGACTGAAGCTACCCGGTGGGGGAAGGTACGATCGTCGTGAAGAGACTCTATTGACAGGAGGAGCAAAAACCAAGTTTGGAATAGTGGGCTGGAAATGTGGTTTGAAATGGAGCTGGCCACGAACACACTTTTGTTCAGTTTTGTTGGTTTGAAACTGAAAATGGGCCAAACTTAGTTTCAAACTCCACAAAAGAACAGGGCCTATATATATTCTCCCTCCTACGTACGTTGTACAAGTATACATATAATGGTCCCTCAAACTGAAAACTCTAGTTATCTTTACTCTCCAATCTCTCACTTGCAAGGGTTATTTGGCCACTATTACATCGGTTATTTGATATTTTTAAAATCAACTTTTCACTCCCTTTTTTTTCATTTGAGTGTGAATGATAAGCGATACTAATGATCTTGACTCACCAAAATCGGTTATTTTAGAACTCGTATTTAAGGTCCTGCATTTTTAACACTAGTTATTCTTAAAATCAGCGTTAAAGTGGAAAATTTTGTAAAAAATTTAATTTTCCTAGCATATACATTAATTAAAAAACTATCAATAATATAATACAAAAAAGAATAAACCCTAAAAACACTTGATTTAAAAAAATTTTGAACTAAGTAAAAATATTTAATAAAATATAATAATATATTCAACTTAATGACAATTATTTATTACATATACATCAAAAAATCTGATTCCTATTACAATCTAAATGTTAGCTATAATCAACCTATTCATCTTGCCCTTCGTCTTTTGCTTCACAGCCAACTCTTCATCTTCGTAACTCTCGTACCAATGTAACTCCACTTTTCACTTTTTCAGTATGAATGTTCTTCTTTGTTTTTGGCTCCACATTCCTCATGATTATGAATATGAGTGTTCTTCTTTGTCTTTGGCTCCATATTCCACACTCGTCAACTTCTTCTTTGTCTTTTACTTCACACTAAGTGAAGATCGTCGAAATCATGTGAAGGAATTCACTGGAAAGTATCATGAGGATATCTTCTATGATTGGGTGGAAGGGCAATTCTTGATTACGTAAAATTTTGCATAATCAAGAATTGTCCTTTCCACTTTATCAGAGAAGTGAGCCTTGGGATAGTTTTTCAACATCCATTCCATTAGAAAAATCCACTTTAAAAAATATTTTTTGTTCTATAAGAAGAGTCCACTTTGCATATTTTTTACACCTTCTACCCTTACTAATATAATTATGGGTGGTCCATAATTAGTCCATACTTAAAAAGTAAAGATATAAATGGAACAAATGGTATCAAATGAGGTACTTTATGTGTTGTACCTTATCATTCATAATAAGTTATATATTTGTCAAGATGGACCATTTTAATGGAATGGAGGGAGTAGCTGTTAGTGTGGAAGATAAAATTAAATGATTGAAAATGGAGGGTAAAAGTGAAAATGAATTCTCAATTTTTTGTGCTGTAAGTGCACACTTATTTTGAAATAAATCAAACTCTCCAAATGGACATTTATTGTGAAACAGACCGAGTAATTTTAAGACACAGACAAAAACGAGACAACAAACCAAGGTAAGGAACCAACAAGGCGATGCAAACCTAGAATGTAAAAGCAAAGCTTGCTTTGTCAACAGTGAATCTGAAGTGGTGTGAACACACCGTGCAGCATATTTTTCATGCATGCCTAGATACCCTTTCGAGTCCTATAAATAGAGGGCTTCTTCCTCATCAGTCCAACACACCAACAATCTCTAGGGCACAAACCAAATTACCTTAGAATATATTTTGCAAAGATACCTCAAACAGTTAGTGGCCCTATTACACAAGCCTTCCTTCCATGGCCAAAACCCTTTCTTTCAGCTGCTAACATTGGAAGCAGTACTATTACCATTGCTTCTTTCCCTATTTCTCGAAAAAGGGTTTCCGGAAACCGGCCAACCAAAACCGGTCACAGCATTTGCACTCGCCGTGGCGCCGGGAGCATAAAGGCCGCTAGTGTGCTCACTGTGGCGAAGGAAAAGAAGCAGGTTAAGGTGACTGTCCAAGTGATGCCGGCCAGAGGATCAAGAGGTTTTGGCGATTATATCTAGGAACTGGTTTGCAACAAGTGTCCGGTTAGAACTTGGAGCAGCTAAACTTAACAGTAAGTACTGTTCAATAATAATTAATTTCCTTTTCATTTGTTACAAATATTTTTCTAGATGAGTAAGCAAACTAATTCAAATTAATTGTTAATTAATTAATATTCTTGAACGTTTTCACTGTTTTAAATAACGAAGCGTACTGGAATCACAAGGCGGGTCTCCACGCTTCTGCGAGAAACGTAAACGTTACCGACACCGTCAATTACGAAGGCAAGTTCAGCATACCTAATGATTTCCGGGAAACCGGAGCCATGAGGTTTAAGCATGAGTACAGTGAAGAAATGCTCATGTGTGAAATAGTTCTATATTCTATTGACGGCAGCCTACACATCCCTTTTTCCTGTAAATCTTGGGTTGAACCTAATGATAACAGGGTTTTCTTCACATCCAAGGTAATAATTACTACAATTATATAACTTATGAATGCATATCACATTGCATCACTTGTGAATAGTTGTGACGAGTATCGTTAATATATATGGATTAATGTTGTTGGCTATTTTAACAGTCATATCTACCGTCGCAAACTCCAAATGGACTGAAGCCTTATAGGGAGAGTGAATTGAGAGATGTTCGAGGCAATGGAACGGGAACTCGACAGATGAACGATAGAATCTATGATTACGATGTACAGTGTACAATGATCTCGGAGACCCTGAAAAGTGTGAAGATTTTTCAAGGCAAGTTCTTGGTGGTAGTACAAAGTACCCTTATTCAAGACATTGCAGAACAGGCCACTCTATCATGAGAAAATGTAGGTATAGATAAATTGTGTGCGGCACTAAAAGAGTTCAGCTTTGTTTCTAATACTATTTGACACGTTGATTATGTTTCAGAGTTTCTGAATCAAGGAGTTGAACGATATACGTGCCCAGAGATGAAGCGTTCTTCGCCGAGAAGAGTGCTTAGTTTAGGAACTCCGCATTACTGGCATTTGTGCGTAGACTAGTGCCATTGCTTGAAGGTGAAATCCAAATCAGAGGCAGGGGATTTCCCTTTTTCACAGCCATTGACTCGCTATATAACGAAGCGATTCATCTTCCAAACATCCATGATCATATCCTTACAGATGTTATTCCTAACATTATCAAAGCTATTGGTGACGTTGGAAATCTTTTTATGCCGTTTGACACTCCTGAATTTGTTGACCGTACGTACTAATTTTTCTTTCCCATTTTTTTAATACTTTTATAAGAAGCAAATTAATTAATATCCTTAATTAATCAGGTGACAAATTTGCTTGGATGAGGGATGAGGAGTTTGCTCGTCAAACCCTTGTCGGTATAAATCCATGCTGCATCGAGTTGGTTAAGTTACATCACTCAGGAGTTCAGATTCTCTACCTAATTAAAACCTATAAGTAAAAACTACGTAGTTTTGTACTTTGGATAGAATAAGAAATGGGAAATTGGGAAGAAGAATCAAAACTCGTCATGCACAAAGTATACTCTTCGCCATCCTATTAGTAATATTTTTTTCAGTATTACAAACAAAACTCGGTACATATTTAGAGATCGAGCACTAAATCTTTCATTTTGGATACTCAAGAGTGGCCGTTGAAGAGCAAACTAGACCCTAAGGTGTATGGACCTCCCGAGTCAGCTATCACAGTACAAACCATTGAGGATCAAATTAAACCTTCCATGACTTTCGATGAGGTAATATTCAAATTTTCCAAAAACATTTTTGGATATTCAAGTTTAATTCTCTTTGAAATTGATTAATGAATTAATAATCCAGGCCCTCAAGAATAAAAAGTTGTTCATGTTAGATTACCATGATATGTTTCTACCGTATGTGGAGAGAGTAAGAAAACTCAAGGAAACAAAATTTTACGGATCAAGGACACTGTTTTTCTTGAAACCTGATGAGACACTGATGCCTATAGCCATTGAATTAACATGCTCGCCAATGGAAGGTAGACTTCAATGGAAGCAAGTTTTCACTCCCTCTTCGTCCGCCACCGATGAATGGCTCTGGAGGATAGCTAGAGCTCATGCACTTGCTCACGACTCCGGGGTTCACCAATTAGTGAGTCACTGGTATGTCACTAGTCCGAGCTTGTTTATCAACGTTCGGGTTTATTCTTAAACCTATAGACGCAGGTGCTGATATATATGAATGTTAGATTATCACTATTTTTATACCTGCAAATTACTAACTATAAATAGTATAGGAAAGCAGAGGATAGATCCACAGAGACGGAGAAATCACTTCTAATTCCAGATTAATGCAATAAAACACACAATTTTGATGAGTCGTCACCTTTGCTGCCTCTCAAGAGACCTTAGAGTTGATTCAATTTATAGCTACTAAGAAAACTAACAAATCACAAAACTAACAATTGATAAAAACACTCCAGTATTATGCAATTAATTCTCCTCACATGCATGCAATCATGAACATCTTCGTGGTCTAATTACCATATACCAGTCAGTTCTAGGTACCGTGGAATCCCTCAGATGTACCCAATCCCTTATGTAATTCGGTGATCCCCCATGGGTTCCCTCGCGAAGATCACTGCCCAAAAGAATTTTTAAGAATGAAGGAACATAACACTGTTTATTCTTTATTAGCCATAATCGTTAAAGGAAAACACTAATCTATCCTGAACTACCTAGCTGGCAGCCTTGTTACTTGATAACAATTACCAATTCAGTACTAAGGTGATCAAACTTAATACATACTGAGCAATTAAATGGATTCACAAGATAGAATATAATATAGTAAATTAGACGCAATGTTAATTCGGTTTCATACATGCATGGATTCGAATATCTTATATAATACTAAAATTAAGGACTTAGCTACTCATGCTTTCAATAGTAAAACACATAATCATAAAATACGACATATCAAGAATAAAAGAGAGATAGAAAAAAATATTGAATTAATACTGAAATTGATACTGGATACAACTCCCGTCTGGCCAAATGGTCGCCTCCCGGTCGGGCTCTCCAAACAGAACAGAAACTTAGCACTAAAATAATGTTTTGTGACTAGTAAAACTCTATCAAAAAACTGAAAAAAAAAAAGCTGAATGCCTTCTGTCTACGAAATTATCCCCTATTTATAGAGATAGTTATCTCTTAGCAAAAGCAAATAAATCAAACCCCCATCACTTAAGAAAAATAAATCAATCCTTGAAAAGGCAGGAAATCAATCTAGAAAAGGAAGTAATTGATCCTTATCAATCCTTGAGATTTCCTCTTATCTTAAAATTCTCTCTTTTACGGCAGTAATTTCTGTTTTCTTCTAGAACTCCAACTGCTTCAATCTGAATGGGTTCGGATTTCGTCCCTTTTTGGGCCATAATCTGTATAGACTTGCGAGTAATCACTTCTTTGCTCTAAAATCTCTACTTTTGCATTTTTCTCTCCTCACTTGGGCTGCTCTTTAAATCTGCAATAAAACACTATGAACTTGGGCAAAAGCTCGGGAGAACTGCCTTTAATAATGCTAATATAATGCACTAAAAGGGTGCCGATCATATCCCCACACTTAAATGACACTTGCCCTTAAGTGTTAAGTGAAGAACTAGAACATGGCCCTTCCCTTTTCATTTAACTCATAATTGTCTCACGCATACAGAGCACACAACATGACTGACAGAGAACAAGAACAGAATACAAGACAAACTGACTCTATGAATTAATACACAAAATTCCGCCTCATTCCTTTTTCAGGATCCTACTCACATCACAAAATTCAGTATCACATTCAGGTGCAAGCATTTTAATAATTTCAAAAACCATCCTTTATAAGCCCAACACAAAATATGCAATAATTCCCACAAACTGCACTCTATGGTCTGTAATTCACACCCTCACTTTTCCACGAGAAAAATTCAGGAAAAAATATCAAATCCTAGTCTAGCCAGAATCACACATGCTTAATAGCCGACCATCGCCATAGTATAAAGAGAATAGGTACACGACAGTTGAGAAACAACCTTCGAATCATGGGACGCAACGTGAGGCTAGGGTTCAAACATTTGGATAGATCCTAAGGGTTCTAAACCACATGTAAAAGAATATCATACCCAGTGTGTTTTTCAACAAAAGAATTAACTGTTGCACTCTTTTCTAGAATACTGCCCCCCTCCCCCTCCCGCTGTTTGGGGAAATGGTCACCTGCCTTATTCTCTGAATTTAACTACTTCATGGAATATCTTGCTTCTCAATCAAACAGCTCAACAACAAAAACTAGAACCCTTTCATTCAACTCTTTTCACTTAATTCATTTCATTTCTATGCATTTTTGCTTTCAAAATTCAGAATTGACACATTTTATATTTTTTCTTTTTCAGAGCTTTTTTTCAGGTACCAGTACACATTTATACTTTTCAAATATTTTCATGACTTCACAATACACAACAGTTCACCTTCTTTACACTTAAGCATCACAGCAATGCATACACACTGGGGGTAGAAAATGATTAATCAAGAATTGGCTTTGGCTCTTTTTAGTGACTTCAAACGAACTTGTAAACAAGGCTTCAACTTGCCTTCTAAGGATGTAAACTGGTAGGTTCAGAATTTAAGCCAAAAGGGTTAATCCTAAGAAGGTCCCACATCCTTCCGCCATGCACTATTCATACCATCTTAACAGTCTAGCCGGCAAACAAATGATTCTCACCAAACATTCCATCTTTTTAGGCTCAATACAGTGGCTTTTTTTTATTTTTAAATTTTTTTATTAACAACCGATTAAGTGGCTGGGGGTCATAGGGACTTTTTATTAGAAAAAAAAGAGAAATGAAAAAGAAGAGGGAGACGTAATGAGCCTTACCTCTGAGGACTACAATATGCATAATGCAGATGCTAAAGCACGAAAACACTAATACAATCTCTAAAGTATCCTAGCAAACATAGGGAAAACTACGCGCATCAAGAGCCACAAGGCCCTTAATGTCATGAGATAAAGAACTGAGAATGTGAAACTATGTGAACTGAGCAGCACTAGCCAAAGTAGCTAAAGCATCTGCTACAGCATTCGCTTCCCTGAAAACATGGCCAATACTGACAGCTCCTAACAATATTTTCTGCCTTTGGATTTTCTTCATTACTGTCGCAGATCTCCAAGGCATTGCCTGCCTTCTAATATTGCCTACTAGAACCTGCAAATCACTCTCCACCTGTACAAGGTGAAACCCATTTTGAACACAAAACATGAGGCCGTACACCAGCAACAAAGCCTCTGCCTGGTAACTAGTTTGATGCCCTAAATAAACACTAGCCGCAAACACAATCTGCCCCCTACGAGTCCTTAATTGCCACCCCTGCCCCAGCAGGCCCAGGATTCCCTCTCGAAGACCCATCCGTATTAAGCTTGAACACACCCGGGGGAGGATGCCTCCATGCAACAAAAATTGGCAATTTCCTTTTCCGATACACCCACCTTGGAATAATGTTATCGTTAACCAAAAATTGGGCAGGCGCACAACATGATGGGGACCGAACTCCACAGGTCTCAAAAAGCAGCCTCCTTACTGAGTTCAAAATATCATTTGCCCTGCAAAATATTGCATCAAACTTTCCTGTATTAAAAGTTTTCTACAACTCCCAGCACACAATTTAGGGTAATAGTGCCCGAAACTTCCTAGGCATGTCCAGATCAGCCACCCTAAAAAACTCCAATGCCTCTCCTTGGGAGTTCAATATGGTCATATTGACCCGTACCAAAGCCAACGCCCCCTCCCACACCTGTTGTGCACATGGTCAAGTGAACAGAGTATGTTGCAATATCGATGCCGCCTTGCATTGGCCACATTTAAAAGCGACGGAAAAGCCTAGCAGCTGCAACTTATCATCAAAAGCCAAAAGACCATTTAGCATCCTCCACATGAATACAGAAAGCTTTACTGGGAGCAAAAAATGCCAGATATTATGGTGATCCCTTTGCGCAGACGGGTAGCGAACCACTTTGAATGTAGACTTAATAGTAAAACCCCCATCCATATCCGGTTTCCACACTACTATGTCCTCAGATTCATCAAAAGTTAGCTTTGCATCCCGCAGCGCCATCCGCAACCCAGGTTGAAATAAACCAAGAAACAACAACATATATTCATGCTTACTCTGCATGAATTGAGTGACCGTAAGTTGGGGTTCTTGAATGTCCCCCTCCCCCACATGCTGAGGAAGAAAACCCACATTAAACCAATTAGAATACTAGGGGAACTCCCATTGCCTACAACAACTCCCGTATTTTCCACCATTGTATCATGTACTGCTTCAACACGTTTCCAAATGATGGAGCGGAAGCCTGCAGCGACCTCATGATCTGTACCTATAACACATCCGAATTCTGCAGCTAAAGCAGCTCATCTACAACCTCTTGCATACGACGAACCCCAAGCTCCTTCTCTCCTGTCAGTTTTGCTAGGCGTTTCCACGATCGCCACTTCCTCTTTGGACCCGTATCTGAGGACCCCCAAAAGAAAGATGCAAAAATTGCTTCAATTCGCTTAAGCACACTCTTAGACAGCTTCAGTGCTGCTCAATAGTGTAGTGGGATAGTGGCAAGAACATATTTAATCAGGACAAGTCTACCCCCTTGCAACAAGTACTTCTGCTGCCACTCAACTAGGCAGCTCTAAATTTTATCAATAAGTAGTTGAAAAATAGCACTCGCACATCGCCTATTGTTGATGGGGCAGCCCAATTAAACAAAAGTAAACTCCCCACTCGTCATGCCGGTCAATCGCCTAACCAACGACTCACGGCCATAATTATTTTTTTTACAGATAGAATGAACTTTTTGCTTGGTTCACCTTCTGGCCAGACGCAGTCTTATAAACTTTTAAGAATTTCATGAACACCTGAATATTCTGCTTCTCACCCCCCAAAAAAACCAGTAAATCATAAGCAAAATTGAAGTGTGTAATCTGTGTAGCACCCCTCGGTACGGCATACGGAGTGAGCAAACCCGCCCTTATCTGAGCTTGTAGAGACCTAGAAAAAGCCTCGCTCAACAGAATGAACAAGAAGGGCGATAGAGGATTGCCTTGCTTGATACCCCTTGAGGCTTGGAAGAAGCCTTGGGGGACTCCATTTAAGAGAACCAAGAACCAGGAGTGTCTCAAATTCCCAAGAATAAGCCCAACGAAGTGAAGGGGGAAACCAAAAGCAAGCAACAATTTGTGAAGGAAAAACCACGAAACTCTATCGAAAGCTTCATCATGTCAAACTTATACATTATGTTCCCCCCTCATGCTTTTCGATCCAAACAGTGAATAAGCTCTTGAGCCAATAACACATTATCTGCAATCTCCCTTCCTGGCAAAAAAAGCGAACTGTTCTTGCGAGATCAACTTTGACATTAAAGGCTGCATTCTACTGCACAATATCCAGGTGAAGATCTTATTCACATAGTTACACAAACTGATGGGACGATAATCTGCAAAAGTCCGTGGCACCTTTTTTTTCGGCAAAAGAGCAATCGAGTGGCTTAAGAAAAAGGGAATATATGCATATTTTGATTAGCTAATAAAGGATTTCTCAGTTTAACACTTAAAAAATTCAGCATGCACACCTCACGTAACATCTCATCTATGTTGCTTATTTCAGGTCCAGTTCAGTTTTAAGGCAAAGACTCTCACAAAAAATACACTAAACACATATAAATACATAAACATCCCCACACTTAAACCATTGCTTATCCTCAAGAAAATATAATAAGAGCAGGGAGTACTCTGGGGAAACCCACAAACTCACAGATAAACACAACTAAACTTTCAAACACGATAAAAGGGAATTAGAACTTACATGGGCAGATATTGGACTAGGTAGTCCAAAAATTGTCCAGAAAGTAAAAATATTCCCTCCAGTACCTGCACATTTGACAAAATAATTCAACCAGAAAAATATGACCAGAAAACAAAATAACGAAAAGAAGATCATAGAAAATAAAAGAAAACCAAATTTAAAATGAAAAGAAAACAAATTGGGTTGCCTCCCACAAGAGCCTTTCTTTTAAGTCTTTGGCTAGACTTAGTTCGTCTTCTCATTATTAATTAGGATAGTTCCTCAGTGAAATTTCTTCCACTGCTCGAATCTGGCCAGAATCCTTGAAATAATGCACTTTGCAATGCTCCATTTGGGCAAACGGACCCCTCACCCAGTAGCTTCACTTTATTCTTTTTTTAACTCACCTGGGAGACCTTTGATTTCATATTTTTCCAGCAGCCCACTTCTTTCTTGATTGAATAGTTGACCAGTATCAACTTGTGTGGGTGCATCGGGCCATCTCTTACTATTGCTTCCTTTTCGCACAATGGTTTTGACATACCCTTTTGTAGAGTTCTTATCATTCTTACGGCTTGGAGGTTTCTCCAAGTCATGCTCTAGGGCCTTTTTTTCATTTACATTCTGGCCCTTGTAATCAGTCAGCCTCTGAGTGAGAATTATCTCCACCTTGTCTTGCAAAAATTTGGCCTGAAGAGATTCTTAGACAAGAGGGTTATGTAGCTCAACATTATTCACATTCTCAACAGCTTGTGAACTTTTCATGGTATCATCGATATTAAAAGTATGCTTCTCACCATAATAATCCAAACAGATCAAGCCCTTATACATATAAATTAAAGCCCTATCAGTTTTCAAAAAGGGGTGACCCAACAACACACCAGCAGACTCTTGTGCAGGATCATTAGTCATCTTAATCACATAAAAGTTAGCTGGATATACAAAAGAATTCTCACGCACCAAAACGTTCTCAAGCGCTCATATAGGGTACACACATAACCTATCTGCTAGTTGTATCACTACCTTTAACAAGGCCACACATAGCGTGCTCTATTGTTTTATCTCCAATAATGCAAGGCAAATAAATCATACCTAGATCTTTGCATTTGGGAGGGAGCTTTTTCTGAATCATTGCCAATATATTTTCCCCTAACACAACCTTGCTCGCTCATCTTGGCTTCAAACTATTTGGGAATGGGGGTGCAGCTTTGTATGGGGCTGCTTCCTTCAAATAAATGCTGCGTGGGTCAATCAGTCTAGGTGAGGATAAGAGACTTGTCCTGGTTCAGTATTTTCAGGTACTAAATTTTTCTGTTTTGGTTCAGCGACCATGGCCAGTTTAGGCAAATTGGCCCCTGCTGTTTCTGATTTCTTAACTACGGGTTTTAGGACTTTCTCACTTCTGAGTATGATCTCACTTACATTTTCCCTGAGTGGAACATGCACCTGAGAAGGTAGCTTGCCTTGATTTTCCCTTATTTCGTGCATGGAAACCTATAACTGGGATAACACTTGTGCGACCCCATCCATGGTGCTTTAGTTCTTGTTCTGTTGTTCAAACAACTTTTTTTGCTGATCAAAAAGCTCCCCCATGTCATCCTCCACTATCTTGCCATTCCTCTGTGACTGATTCTGCACTTGGCTCTGATAATTCCTCTACTGGGGAGGTCAATATGGTTTTCCTTGATTCCAACTCAGTCTAGGTACTGAATTTTCCTATTCTGGTTTTGCGCCTACGATCGGTTTAGGCAAATCGACCCTTGCAGACGGTAATTTCGTCACAGTTGACTCCAGTACCTCTGCTATTCTCATATTTATTTCACTTACATTCTCTTTAGGCCGAACCTGAACCTGAGCAGGCAATTTGCCTTGGTCGCCTTTTATTTCCCTGAGAGAAACAGCCAATTGAGACATCATGTTGGCCAAGCTATCAATACTGGCCCTTTGTTCTTTCAGTTGTCCCACACAAATCCCCAAAAAAACTTTCCTCTAAAAAAATATTTTTTTCCATAAACAAGAATTCCCCAACTGGTCACAAAAAGAACAGAGCCTCAAAGTGAAAGTCAAACAATTGGTGCTGAAGCTGAAAAGTTTAGCTTTTCATTATGAAAACTAAGTAGTATGTGCAACTATATAATTGGAACAAACTATTGCTAATTTTGATCCAAATTGAAGCCAAACTTTTGGGCAAATTAGAAGAGAGGGCCCATAGTTTAATTAGTACATGGCCAGTTTGACAATTGTAGCTTTTCAATTAAAATCGGATAGAGGTACGAGGTTCTGGAAAGAAGAAATTGCGACATTAATCTCACATATAAAATTTATTTTGTCTTTGGAAAGAAAAAATTTATGAGGGAATTTTTTTTTTTATGAAAATTAAATTGTGTAAGAAGAAGAATAAAAAATATGTAAATATTAGATTTTTATTTATAGATAACATGAGTGTAATGAGAGAATATAAATTTTTAAAATTTGAATTTAAAGAAAATTGGATGTGTTTGGAAATAGATTTTTTAATTATTTTTGGTTGAAAATTTTGAATTTTTCTGAAAAAAGTTTAAATCAAACAGAGCCAACTTTAGATAAGTTTCGACTTTGTGAGATAATTATTTTACAAAATAAATGACGTTTTAGCAATCAGACCTACTAGTTTTTCAAATTACCCTTGTTTTAACTTATCAAGTAAGAGTTATTGACTATATTAGATACTATAGTTATTATCTTATAAAAATTATTAACTAATCACTTCTCTTGTTATCGTTGATAAATACATTCAATTTAAATAAGTATTAATAGGATTACAACCCCTAAACTCCTAGTAATAGTAATAGGTAGGGGTTCTTTGTCATTTAAATCGATTATTAATCTGGCTGGAAAATTTTTAAACGTCATTTATTTTGGATCGGAGAAAGAATTTAATTAAAATGAGAAACATCTATTGAAGAAAAAAAAGAAGTAATGATAGACATCTCAAATAATCATCCCAATCTGTTAATAGCTGTATCTATTCAACCTAATATATTTATTTATATTGATTATGTAAGATGAAAATGAAGGAAAGGAAAACTTATCTCCGATTGATGCGAATCATGATGCGATCAAATTAAATCGCAAGGTTTTGTAGCGACAAACGACAAAAATTAAGCGAACCGTACACCAGAAAGCACGCAAGAAAATATAATCATGTCCCTGGAGTTGATTGCTCATATTCCTGCTGGCTATTCAAATTAGGGGGAGTCTCCTTAAATGATTACCAAAGTAATATTCACTATTACAATAATTAAAGAGCGAAGGACGGAGAATATATTTAATTAATCTTGCAATCTTTTGCATGGATTCCTTTCACACTGTCACTGAGCTACTGGATGCTGCCCAATTAATGAATACATAATACATGATCTTTCCTATAAGTTGTGAATCATTAATTACTCTGTAAAACAAAAATGTAAACTTTTCAAAGATTTTGTAATTTCATATATTTCAGTTAGGTGCAAATGACAGTTACTCCCTATATAATACCCTCAGTGATTAGTGGTGAAACTTCATGGAGACTAACAGGGGCCAGTAGGTATTTATATTTTGGTACAAAACTATTTTATTAGTAGGTCTTTATATTTTAGTGTAAAATTTTTTTTAGGGCAAAAGATAAATAGCTCCCTCATGGTTTGATTAAGGGACAAATACCTCCCTTGTGCTTTTAAAACTCTCATTCACCCCCTTAAAGTTTGGATTAAGTTAGAACTGTAACAGAAATTGTGGAAACTAACAGAAGGTTTATTATTTTCCTGAATTATCCTTCACACTCCTCAACAATAAAAAGAATATTGAGAAGGCGACCAAATTTCAATTCATACACAGAAAAAAAAAAAGGAAAAAAAAGGATTTATGGAAAGCCAATATTGTGCTCTACTTACAACAGTCACAAGACAACGGGTTCCAAAACTTCCGCCCGCAAGATACCAAATGGTATATGTTAGGTCGCTGAATATTTTGGTGCTCATTACTCTGTTTTTTTTTTCTTTATTTTTGTTTTGCCTTTTTGCTTCTACTTGAGAAGCTTCCCTATTTTCCATGCTATATCTTGAGCTTTGTGGACTACTGGATCATATATGTGACATATTCCACAACAATGTCTTCCACAAGAGCCACAGTCTCTGAAAGTGGATTTGGATCATCCCAAAAGCCAGCCATCATGTGCTGCAAGTCCTTCTGAAACATTTCACACTCTTGCATTTAAATGAAGCTCCATATGGCTTGGAGAATCCCACTTTTTCATTTGATGAGGGTCTTGCTAAAGGAGTACTCATCCTCATGATTGGTGCTTTAAGTTTAGAGCCTTAGGCCAATAACTTATAACTTCGGCGGTGAAGCCTACATTCGATCGAGAAAACTGGGCTTTGGTTCTCCGACGTTGATCGACCCAGGGGTTGGTGGAGAGGATGACAATTGATGAAGAGGGCAATGAATCAGGGAAAAGGAAGAATTAATTGGGGCAAACTTTCTGGGTTTCGCCCCTTGGCACTTAAGAGGGCAAACTGGTCTTCAATTTTGTTCACCAGTAGGAAAGCAAGGGGACATTTTAGTCACAGAAATTTTTGTGAATCCTTCTCTAACAGCGTGTGTAAACCATTTCTGTTAAATAACCCCAATTTCAGTTATTTTCCAGCTTAATCCAAACTTAAAGGGGGTGAATGAGAGTTTTAAAACCACAAGGGAGGTAAATATTGTCTTGGTCAAACTAAAGGGGAGCTATTTGTCATTTGCCCTTTTTTTATACAAATATTTAGTTCCTACAAAAACAAAAAAAAAAAGTTATTTTGATTGGCCCCTCTAAATTTGGAATCCATGTTCCGCCACTGCCAGTGAAGTTAACTTCCCGTGTTTGAAAACATGCAGTTATCCCTCACTCCCACATTTATGGATGAAACTATCATTTTAATAGAAAAGACAAGAAATAATAGGTTTTAATCTTAAAATATGTGACATATCAAAATTAATCCTAATGTGTGACATCATTAATTTATTTTTCATGTTATCTTGGTCTGAAATACTAAAATAAACCCTAATATGCTACCGTAATCATTTTATTTTTTGGAATATTATTTTGAGAAAAAAAAGGATAGAAGTGTCTATTTCATACTCAAATTACATGAAAATAAATTATTGACGTCAAAGATTAAGGCTAATTGTGATATTTTACACATTTTAAAATAACATATTGGCCTATAAATACTGTGAATAAGTGTTTATTATTAAAATACATGGAATTGTGATTTGGATATTATATTGGGAGTAACTATCATTTGCCCAAAAATTAATCACCAATCAATTCACGCTAGTATTTTCTCAAATTCTAAATTGCTCAATTTAAGGAATCAATTACAGAATTTTGAAGAGAAAATTAAGTAATTAGTTGCTGACTGTTGCCATCTAAAAAAGAAAAATTCAAGCTCATAGGCAAACACGGCAGATTATTCATATATTTTGTTATCTTCTAAGGTACGTATCCTAGTCGAAACTAAGGCTATGCTCTTTTTCATTCCATTCCCGAAAATCATCACTTTTTTCCTTCAAAATTTTAAATAACGAAACAACATCATTTTCTACTAAATCCAAAATTCAAATTCTCTAAATTTTCACTCACATCAATTCAAAAAATAATATAATTATTACACTTTTTCTTCTCTTTTTTACATAAATCTTCAAAAAAAATTCTCTCCCAAAAAAAATCTATACCTAAAATAAAAATTTTTCAATTGGGTCACAAAATAAAATGAAGCCTAAGAAATTCGGTCTCAATTTGAATTTCTTATGTTCAAATTATTAGAACTGTCTCCATCTCTTAGTTTCAACTTAGAATTTCTCAACACGTACAACGGTCCTTTTCATCTTATTCGAAAGTTTCTAATCCGTACGTCTCATTTGATAAGCAGTACTTTATCCAGTAAATTCCTCATTTTCTCCTTCTTTCCAAAGTACCCAATCCCCAAAACCCTGTGAAAATATGAATTTATAACTATATCCATGTTCCTAATTGATTAATTTCCTGTAGAAAAAGTTTAAAAAACGGTTACAACATTAATTCACATTATTTTTATTTTTATTTGTTAATTATAATATAGGTGGCATTTCATATTGGAATTATATAGTCAAAGGTAATAAAGTAAAATATAGTCTAAATATTCTATTATGTGCACAATAATTTGCACATAATATGTGCAATCAACATTATCCTTTAAATAATTATCATAATTTTTTAATAACAAGTGATTATTCAACCTCATATATTTATATTGATTATGTAAGATGAAAATTAAGGAAAGGAAAACTTATCTCCGATTGATGCGAATCATGATGCGATCAAATTAAATCCAAGCTTTTGTACCGACAAACGACAGAAATTAAGCGAACCATACACCAGAAAGCACGCAGGAAAATATACGTCTTGCTCCTTTATTTATAATTATAATCATATCCCTGGAGTTGATTGCTGCTGGCTATTCAAATTAGGAGTACAGATGCGCTCTGTTCATTATTCTCTATCTTGTCTTGTTTATTTATGGTAAAGTAACATTACTTTTTTACTTATTCATATTCAATTGTTTATTGAGTATAAATAAGTAGCAAAGTAGTGTACTTTGTTCTCGGTGGATAGAATAAGACAGAAAAAAAATAGGCGGAAAATTTAGACTCTCAAATTAGAGGGAGTCTCCATAAATGATTACCAAAGTAATATGTTACTATTTATTCATATTTATTTTAACACATACACAATTACAATAATTAAATAATGAAGGACAGAATGAATTTGATCATGTAATCTCTTACATGGATTCCTTTTACAAAGCTGCTGAGCCTCTGGATGCAACGCAATTAATCAATATATAATACATGATCTTTGCTATGACTTGTGAATCATGACACTGTCAAAAATGTAAAGCTTAAATGATTTTGCAATTTCATATATTTCAGTTAAGGCCAAATGACAGTTACTCTCTATATAATACTCCCAGTGATCAGTGGCGGAACTTCAGGGAGACTAGCAGGGGCTTGGCCCATGCAAGAAAATTTTTTATTTTATTACAAGGTCTTTATATTTTACTATAAAATTATTTTATATAAATGTTTAGTCCTTACAAAAGAAAATTTTTGTGATTGGCCCCTCTAAATTTGGAACTCAAGTTCCACCACTGTCAGTTACAGTTAACTTCCTGCATTTGAAAAACACACAGTTATCCCTCTACATTTATGGAGCACTCTATCATTTTAATATAAAAGACAAGAAATAATAAGTTTTAATCTTAAAATATGTGACATAATATCAAAATTAATCCAAATGTGTGACATCATTAATTTATATTTTATGTTACTAGGGTATGAAATACTGAAATAAACCCTAATATGTGACCGTAATATTTTCTTTTCAGGATATTATTTTTAGAAAAAAAAAGATAAAATTATCATTTCATACTCAAATTACATGAAAATAAATTATTGACGTCAAAGACTACAGTTAATTTTGATATTTTACACATACACAAATCATTATTTATAGTTTTATCCACCAAACTAACATATTAGTCTATAAATACAGTGAATAAATGTGTGGTATTAAAATACATGGGGGCAATTGTCATTTGGATATTATATTGGGAGTAACTACCATTAATTTGCCCTTAAATTAATAACCACATCAATTCACGCTATTATTTTCTCAAATTCTAAATTGCTCAATTTAAGGAATCAATTACAGAATTTTGAAGAGAAAATTATGTAATTAGTTGCTGTCTGTTGCCATTTAAAAAAGAAAAATTCAATTTTATAGGCAAACATGACACATTATTTATATATTTTGTTCTCTTCTAAGGTACGTATCCTAGTCGAAACTAAGCCCACCTTTCTAATTTCTTCCGTTCAAATCATTAGAACTATCTCCATCCCTTGGTTTCAACTTAGAATTCTCAACACAACTGAAACTGTCCTTTTCATCTTATTCTAAAGTTTCTAATCCGTACGTCTCATCTGATGAGCAGTACTTTATCCAATAAATTCCTCATTTTCTCCTCTTTTCCACAGTACCCTTCCCAAAACCCTTTGAAAATATAGAATTTATAACTATATCCATGTTCCTAATTGATTAATTTCCTGTAGAAAAAGTTTGAAAAACGGTTACAACATTAATTAATTAGATGTATTTAATTAAAATAATGTATATATATATATATCAACCTTGACTTTAACCTACAAACATAACACAAAAGTCCGCCAAATTTTCAGCATGCATGCATGGCTGCGGTGACTTACAAGTTATCCATCGAAATCCAAATTCAACGAACTAAAGCCCTATATATACTTCGGGTCAGATCCATTAATTCCAAGAAACTAAAACCCAATATCCCTAGAAAATTACTCATCAATTCAACAGATTAATTGAAGTTAGGAAAAATGGCAAGAGAAATGAAATTTCTTGCAATCCCATTATTATTAATGTTTTCTTTCATCATTTTCTTCCGATTATCAGTAGCGAAAGGAGATGTAACGTACAACGTGCAAAGTTTCGGAGCAAAATCGGATGGCGCAAGTGATTGCACGAAGTCTTTTCTTAGTGCATGGGCTAGAGCTTGTGCCTCTGGGCAGCCTTCGACAATTTATGTTCCTTCGGGGCGATATTTAATCGGCAGCGCGTCAACATTTTCTGGAAAAATTTGCAAGAGCAGCGGCGTAACTTTGCGCATCGATGGAACTCTCGTTGCTCCTTCGGATTACAATGTCATTGGCAGCTCCAAAAATTGGATTACTTTTGATGGAGTGAATGGACTTTCAATCTATGGAGGAACCCTTGATGGCAGAGGAGCTGGTCTTTGGAGTTGCAAAAACCAGGGCAAGAATTGCCCTAAAGGAGCAGCGGTACGAATGAAATAATTCAACCCTTAAATCGTTTTGATTGAATCACTTTATTGGTTCGATAATTTGCGCTAGATGCTAACTAGCTTTAATCGCTCAACTTCAAAAGTTTCATTTTTGTCTCTAACTACAAAAATTATTTCAAAATAGTCTAAATGTTAAATTTTGGCAAAATCGGAGTTATTTCTAACTAATATATGAGCTGTTTTAGACCAGGCGAATAAAATGATTTAAAAACTGCATTTTCCATTCGCTGCCCCTACTAATATGACTTATAACTTCTTGTCGAAATTTTAGTTTGTGACTGAGTGGGAAATAGTTTTCAAGTTGAAAAGCCAAATAAATATAATAGTCAAAATTTAAGGGACTAATGAAGTGATTTAATTTCTCACCCGAGAATTTGATGTAATATTTTCTCTTTTGTTTGTTTGTTTTGGTGGTACAGTCTCTGGGAATTTACAATTCAAATAATGTGTTCGTGAGCGGATTAACGTCTTCGAACAGCCAATTTTTCCACATCGTCCTTCATGGCTGTCACAATGTCAAGCTACAAGGAATGACCATTTCAGCTGCAGATGATAGCCCCAATACCGATGGAATTCATGTCCAATTATCATCAGGTGTCACAATTCTGAATTCCCAAATCGGCACCGGCGACGATTGTATCTCCCTTGGTCCGGGAAGCTCCAACGTTTTGGCTCAGAACATCAAATGTGGTCCTGGCCATGGAATAAGGTATCGATTCCAGACGATTAATTTTGTCTGTTAATCATCGATCTTCTGTTGTTGATTGTGATTAATTTGTGTGATCAGCATTGGGAGTTTGGGATCTGATTTGCAAGAACCAGGAGTTCAAAATGTGACGGTTGCAACGGCTACATTTACCGGCACACAAAATGGCGTGAGGATAAAGACGTGGGCAAAACCTAGCAATGGATTCGTCCGGGGAGTTCGCTTTCAGCATTTAACAATGGTTAACGCCGAAAACCCTATCATCATCGACCAAAATTATTGCCCCAATAGCAACGACTGCCCCAACCAAGTACACATTCGTGATCACTTAGATTGTCTATCCAATTTTTCATGTTTTTCATAAGCTTACTTTATTACTCATTTGTATTTTTCATCAATTTATCAGAATAAAATATAACAAAGAGTAGATGATCTGGACTAATTCAAGGGCGAATTACATAGTTCCGTTAAGGAGTAATGATAGACTACGCAACTAATTTATCTCAAATTATGTGTCTCAACTCATGTGGCATGCATTCATTGGCCACTTATGTGATATTAATAATTATTTTATAAAAATACAACCAATGAATATATGCCACATGAGTTGAGACACATGATTTGAGATGATTAGTTTAGTCTATCATTACCCTTGGTAAAATTACAAATAATTTTTTGTATTTTCCTACAATTACATTTATCTCTGCCCTAATTTGGTCACAATTACATATACAGCCCTGAATAAAAGAAAAAAAATTGAAATTGAAATTGAAATTGTTCAGTCAACAAATTTGTTTATACTGAAATTTCTATACAAATTATAGCATTTGTATTTGTCAAAAAGATTTGAGAAAATATTTGTAACTTGGTCAAAACTCGATGAAGGTAAACGTAGTTTGCCCTAATTAATTTCATGTGCATGGCAGGCTTCAGGGGTGAAGATTAGTGATGTGACGTACCAGGATGTACATGGAACATCAGCGACAAAAGTGGCAGTGAACTTTGGGTGTAGCAAAAAGTATCCATGCAGTGATATAAGTATGAACGATGTGGATCTCTCCTACAAAGATCAGACGGCCGTGGCTTCATGTGTTAATGCAGCTGGATCTTCAGTTGGCGTAGTTGATCCCACCAGCTGCTTAAATTAGATAGTGAAACGAAATCCAGCAAACAACATAAAATACAATACAATAGATTAAATATTAAAGAGAAAAAGATATTCTCAATTAATTCAACTTGATATGGAAATATTCTGGTGTTTAATTTTCATGTAGCTAAAAGATTAATTGGGATATTTTATTGCAGCTTTTAGCCGATACTCTATCCGATCCACGATAAAAGTTGTTTTAAGGTTGTCCATACAAATTAAGAAATTTGTTTATTAAATGACAAAAAAAAACTCTTCACTTTTGTAATTTATTACACACGAGGAGTATACAATATTATAAAAAGTAATTTTGAATTAAGGGTAGAGTCTATATATTAATTAGAAAACAAAAAACAAGACAATAATGAGAAAGCTAAAGTAAAAAATAAAAGCTAAAAACGGATTCTCTTATTAAATTTCGAGCGACCGTGATGATTCTTCTGGATGAAAACAAAAGAAATAGTGGAGAAACAATGGACAAAATACTCTATTTATAACAAGTAACTGGTGGCTTAATTCCATTCCAAAATCCATGTTACTTAGAAACAAAGAAATGATCCCCGATCTATATTAATTAATCATAAGAAATGAAACAAATTTGATCGGAAATAATTAAGAATCTTTCCGATCATCAGTAGAAACAAAGTTAATAGAATTGAAAAACGCAAAAATTAATTAAGAAATCAGATTACTCTGGAAACTCATATTTACCAAGTCAATTAATGAGTTCTTTGTTTTTATTGTGGGTTTCGCTTCCAAATGGCATCTTATTTTATATTAATTTAATTAGCTGGTTAATTAATGAAGGCACAATAATATCTGATGTGACGCAAAAATTGCAACGAAGGAAACGATGCTTCTTCACGGCCCAATAGACGTTTGTAATGAACAATAACCCAATTTGTATGAAGTTGTGCTGTGAAGGGAATGAACGAAATTGAGATGGATTATGTGATCTAAGTTGCTGAGCTTGGCCAATATGATGAAGCTTGATGATTTTGCACTGCTCCGTTCACCAATTGATGATTAATTCAGAAAAGGAGCGGGGCTTTCCCCCCTGTATAGGCTCCGACGATCAAGTCAGTAATATGAAAGAGAATAAACAATATGGAACAAGAATGTTTTCAGTAATTGTAAATGAGAGAACAGCTTTAAGAAATGCTAGAAATTGCTTATTCGAACCTGCCTGAATGAGGCTTGTGCCTGAGTATTTATAAACTTATTCTTGATAGTTCCGTTAAGTAATGGAGACATACGCTCCCACTTATTCCTTGTGTAATGATGTTTTTTGCCTTTCCGGGAAAACTGGCTTTAGCTTTCGGCTCCACTGTCATAATTGCTCTGTACATACTAATATAATGGTCCTACCATGATATATTATTATCTTTATTTTCAGGTCGGTTTAACCGATCTAATCTTACATTACCGACCTAAATAGAGATGAGTTAACAATTGACCAATCTAACTTCATTAAGTTTTTACCGACCTGGGATTCTTGAGTAATACTGACATAATCATGCCGATCTGAGCTATAAGGTTTACCAATCTAAGATTAGTTTATTCCGACCTAAACTTTAGTGAGCTTTCTTCTTCAGTTCATGACCAATATAAGATTATATGACCGACCTAAATTTGTAACAGAGACTCGTTTTGTGTGATCTTTCTGACCTGAACATGGATCTGGGCTTCTCTATCTTTTACTGTTTCTTAGTTTTTAATTAACTGGGCTAGGCCCAATGGGGATTTCAATTTTATGCACATCAACAAGCCCCCCCAGTATTAGGTTTTACCGATCTAAAACTTAATACTCTTTGGGTTTTCCGAGCTAAGACCTAGCATAAAGGATATGTTTTTCTAGATTAATCCGAGCCAATTTTCCGAACTAAGCAATATTCCGTATTTTTATTAAGCCGTATGTGACTTAAAGGCGATTTTCCAGTATTTATCCGACCTATACTTCATATAAAAACATGAAATATGAAATCCGACCTATAAAGAATAATCTCTTCCATCTGTATAATAATAAGTGTAATTCCGATCTAAAGAATTTGAACAGTTTTCGGACAAATAAATATAATCATAAATACGTACCTTTACGTTCCCCTAGGTCAGGATTTTGAAGAGGCGGATCGGTCGGGACACGCCTTTACATCTATCGATACGACTTCCAAGGCCGTTTTGTGTCTTCAAGGTGTCATTAATGAATGCAGCTTTTGGTCTGCCCACGTCTCTTCGATTTCTCCGATGCTCCATTATAAAAACCGTGATAGCAACACACATTTGGCACCTTACTTCATTTCACTTTCCTGAAAAGAGAGAAATTTGTTCTTACCTTCCTTCTCCTTCCCTTCGCCGGAATTTTTCGAAATTTTGCCGGAGTTCTATCGTTGTGTCCTAATTCCTGCAATCTCCGCTAAGGTTGTTGTCCCACCGCTGTTACCTTCCGTGGTCATTCCTTTCTCTTTCTTTTATCAGTCTTCAATGGCCTCCGAGAGAAGCTCAGGCACCGAAGCATCGCGTCTGGCACCGGCAGCAGGTTAGCGTCCTTGTCTGATGATTTATTTTTCTTTCCAATCTGTCTTGTTTGAGTGATTTGTCCATGATTATTTGCACTGATTGCTGTAGATTCGGCTGCCACACACGAATTTAAACCCGAGGAAATAATTTCACAAATGACTATGGCCGATTTAATAACCCTTAGGTCGACCCATTATATAGATCCTTCTGTGCCTATTCGTTTACCCGAGCCTGAAGAGAGGATAAATACTGTTTCTAAGGGTTGGGTCGGAGTGTATGAATATCATATTAGTTTTGGATTGAGATTTCCGACCCTAGATCTATTAATCGAGATGTGTGATTTTCTGAATATTGGGCTGAGCCAACTAGTACCCAATTCCCTTAGGTTTTTGATAGGGTTCATGTATATGTGTTTGGGGCTGGAGTTCGACCTACAGTAGACCTGTTTTTTCAATTTTATACAGTCCGAAAATACCCTTATGGTAAATGGTGGGTGACCTTTCAGAAGCGTAGGAATAGCCCTGTGATTATTACCGACTCCCCTGATACTAATAAACAATGGAGGGCTAGGTTTTTTATGGTAAAAGCTGAGGAAGCAAACCTTCCTACCGTTGGTCCCCATTTATTTTACCAGTTGATCAATCCAGAGATAAGTCCGACCCCAGAGTTCAATCAGACTATAAGGCATTAAGAAACCATAGTAGCTCGGACAAATACTCGGTTAAATTCCTTCAGAGGTTCTACTTGTTTCGGCCGGGCTAAGCCAATCCCCTAATGTAGAGAGTAAATACCTGTCCCTTGAACTCTTTATTTATGATATCCTTATCCTTCATAATTTGGTAATTTTTTATTTTGCATTTTACCTGTTTTCAGGCGGTCTCGGTGGATTTGGAAGGAAGAAAAAAACCACCAAAATTATTGCTGCTTCGGGGTCTTCCAAAAGACCAGCTGAGATCGACCTTACTGAAGAAGTCGAGGTGGCCGATCCTCCTAGCTCGGCGTTGGTGACTCGGGTTACGAAAAAGAGCAAACCAACCCCAGAAGAAATCCAGGCAGCTAAGGCTGCTAAAGCTCCACAACTGTTGACGGGCCCCCGTGTGATCCCGAGCTGCCGAAACCTGATGATCTTTGGGGCCCTGTGGACCCGTCAACAAAAGAAAGGGTTCTTCTGCTGAAGGACAAGAAAGATAGGCCGATCTCCTTAGCTCGGCCCATTCTTCAAGTGCATTTACCAGAGCCCCTGCCTGAGGATGTAAGGCCTTACCAAGAGCTGGAGGCTGAAACTGAAAGGTCTTTTGAGGAAATGGTACAGGTGGGCAACCAGCTCCGGCAAAACATGGAGCTGATGATGAAGCAGGAGGCTTTTCTTGCTTCACACATAAAGAGGGTGAGTATCAGAAATTTACTAAAGTCCGAAAATAATGATTTACCTTGGCTGACACTTCTGGCTCGGATTTTTTGCAGGTAGCCTATAATTATGCTGCTACGTCAAAAAGGGCAACAGCTTTGGACATCTTGGCCCAAAGTTATGAGCTAGAGAGGTCGAAGAAACCGTCCGAGGCCGTTGAAGATCTAGAGTTTCAGCTGGGGCTCGAGAAAAGCAAACTTTCAAAGCTGGGGTTGAAAAGACCGAGCTAATGAAGCAGAATCAGAATCTGTGCAAGAAGTCCAGTCACAGGTGACCAAGATCCAGGGCCTGGAAGCTGAGGTGACGACCCTGAAAGAAGAAAAAAAGTCTCTCTGGGCAAAAGAGAGAGCTGCCCTGGAAAAAGCAGCCGAAGAGGCCAAGAAGACTGCAGAAGAAGCTACAAAAGCTGCAGAAGAGGCTATACAAAAAGCTGCGGGGATGGTTAGCTCGGAAGAAGTTGAGGCAGCTCGTCAGACCGAGCTAAAAACTTTCAAGGAAGGGGCCTTGCTGGAGTTAATGAACCGGCGTTTTCTCGAGCTGATCCAGTGCGGATATACTCTGTGCTGGGACGAGCTAAAAGGCTCCAGATCGGCATCCGATGCCCCAGAAGACTCCATAGCCCAGTCTTCTTTGCTTCCGGAGGGACGTGATCCTTTTGACTTAGTAGAAGAAATCAAGCAAGAATGCCGAGACATCGGTGTTCCCATTCCAGAAAAGGTCGAAGAGGATCCGGTGGCCGACCCCCAGGAGATAACGGATGAAGCCTCTTCCCAAGCTCCTCCTTCTTAAGATCGGCCTTCTCTTAGATCGGGCTTGCCCTTCCTTCCAGCTGTGTGAGGAATGTAGGTAGCATGCCTAGATGCAGTTGCAGTGATGTAATCGGCTTTACATTTTGTAGAATTTTTTTTTTTTTTTTTTTTTTTTTTTTTTTTTTTTTTTTTAGATCATCCTTGTAACCGAGCTTGATTATCCAATATAAATGACCTTTTCTGTTTCCTTCAAATTCTTACTTCTTTAACTCGAACTGCTTTACTGATAATATTTCCTTAAGTGTGCTGTATTCCAAGTTCGTGGAATCAATCGTCCTTGCAAGTCTTCCAAAATATAACTTCCGGTAGGTCGAGCTTCGATTACCCGATAAGGCCCTTCCCAATTAGAAAATAGCTTGCCTTGTTCTTGTGGTTTGCTGATAGATCGGTTTCGCAAGACTAAATCTCCTGGTACAAAGGCTCGATGTTTGACCCGAGCATTATAGTGTGCCGAACTAAATTTTTGTAATTAGTTTGATGTACATAGGCCAAGTCCCGAACTTCTTCTATCAGATCCAGGCTGAGCTCCAAGTTCTTATGGTTTTGATTTCTTTCGAAGTGCATAACCGCGGGGCTCTACTTTGTATTTCTGGGGGAATTACAGCATTAACTCCGAAAGCCAACTCAAAAGGGGTCTTCCCTGTGGCCGATTTTGGCGTAGTCCGGTGACACCAGAGCACATGGGGCAATTGTTCTACCCAATTTTCCCTTTATCTTCTAGTCTGGATTTCAGCCCATGCAACAAAGTTCGGTTTGTGAGTTCTACTTGTCCATTTGCTGGAGGATGAGCTACCGATGCGAAACGCTGGGTAATACCAAGTTTTGAACACAAGGCTGTGATTCCTTGGATTCGAATTGAGTCCCATTGTCCGAAATAACCGATCTGGGCACACCAAAACGACAGATGACTTGCCTCCAAAGAAACCGAGCTACGGTTCGCCCCGTAATATTTGTAAGTGCCTCTGCTTCTACCCACTTTGTGAAATAATCTATGGCCACAACAAGGTAATGGCATGAACCGATCTTAGGAAACGGACCCATAAGATCTATCCCCCATTCTGCGAAAGGCCATGGGGCAATTATCCCCGTAAAGCTGGAGGCCGGCAACTTGTGAATTGTCGCGTGGTGTTGGCAACTGGAACACCGTTGAACATACTCTACTGCTTCTTGGAATAACCGAGGCCAATAAAACCCAGCCCCTATTATTTTTTTAGCCAAATTCCGAGCCCCAATGTGAGACCCGCAATCTCCTTCGTGTACCTCCTTCAGCATGGCCTTTGTTTCTCCCGATCCCACACACTTAGTAAAGGCATCAAGAAAACCTTTTTATATAAGTCCTCCCGATTATCTGATAGTGTTCAGCCTCCTTGTATTCGTTGTGCTTCCTTCCGTGATTCTGGTAGAGTGCCATTTTGTAGGTATTGCCATATAGGAAATCTCCAATCCTGTCCTTCACTTATAGACAAGATTTTTGGTTCGGCTGTACTACTCCTGGTATGTACTTCTTCTACTATGACGGTTTTAGTCAGGTGAGAAAAAACCGAAGAAGCTAATTTGGACAAGGCATCAGCATTGGTATTTTTGCTTCGCGGGACCCGTTCTATAGCCATTTTTGAAAGAATTTTAGTTGCTGTTGCACCAATGTTAAATACTCCTCCATTTGTCGATCCTTAGCCTTATACTCCCCCAAAATGTTTAACCACGAGCTGAGAGTCTGAACAAATTTTTAAATTTTCGACTCCAATTTCCGAGCTAACTTCAGGCCGGCTATCATAGCTTCGTATTCGCTTCTATTTGTGGCTTTGAAGCAGAATCGTAAAGCATACGTGTGAATTTCTCCTACCGGGCTGGTGAGTACGATCCCTGCACCCGATCCGGACTGGCTTGAGCC